>JPFM01000047.1:207016-473039 GCA_000733375.1 Paramecium sexaurelia
ATTAAGAAAATCAATATTCTTTTAAGGATGGATTAAAATTATGCAAATGTGAAGGTACAGAATGTGAATTAGTGACAGAAGTTGAGGAATAACTGTATTATGATCATATATGGATGGAAGCTTATGAAAAAAAACTCACTCATTTTTCATGCGAATCAGGATTTGAATATAATTTATTAACAAAAGAGTTTAGAGAATTGAAAAAAGGAGAATATGTTTTGAAACGATTAATAGCGCCAGTAGTGAGACATTTTAGAGAAGATGACCAATTGGAGAGAGGAGTTTCATTCAAATGGTAAACATCAAAGCAAATTTAATGATTATTAAATAATAATATAAAATAATATAAGACAGTATCTTATGAGCATCAAAGCATTTATATATTCATTTATTAATAATTATTTAAATTTTTAATTTTTTTAAGGAATGTTTTAATTAATCTTTATTTTATCATTTCTGTCTCTTTTTTTTCGTATGTATGATTAACTTAATATCGAAATAATTTAGTGAAGTATTTCCTACCAAATTTGATTGTCTTTCTCTTTCAATTTTTGAAGATTATTAATTAAATTTTGTGATCTAAGTGATATAACGAAGATGTTTATATGGATCTAACTAAAATCTATCTCTATTATCTAATAATAGTTAGTATTCCACTTAATTGTGCAAAAAAAAAGACTCACGGAAACAGTATGTTATGTCACATACACTTTAATTAAAGTCCTTATATCAATTGTAGTTGTATTTCTATTCTTCTTAAATATATTTATTTTGAAAGTGATTGTGATGAAATCTTTTGACTAAAATAATTAGTTCAATTAAGAATAATTGATCTACTTTCTAAATGAATATTTTTGATTGAAGACAGTATTATTAGCAATCTATGAATTTTGTGTGATATTATTTTTATTATTTCTTAGTTTAATCAATCTACTATACAACTTATATTTATTAAATTTAATGGAACCATTATTTTTGGCTATTGAATTGCAAGAAATACTTTATGATAAGATTTTGGATGTTTTAAGTTTATTTATTACCTTTTACCATAAAAAACTCATTAGCGCGTTTGAAGTGACTCATGTTTAACAACAATTTTTTATTTTGTTCCTAAATATTTCAATCGGTTTTGTTGAGTTATTTTTTAATTCATAACATCTGCTTCCTATTCTCTTAATTACCTACCTACTCTATTAAATTTTTCCTTCTTTGAGTTTTTCATATCCATCATTCCTTTTTCAGTTCCAACATATGCGAATAGACTTGATTAATCTTATAAGATACGATTTGTATTAATGCTATATATTATTTCTGATCATATAAATAAATTGCTAACGTTTGTGGGTTTTCAAAAAATTTTTTGATATTGAAAGAATAAAATAAATACATAATTTAAATAATTGATAAAAATTGAAAGATTTTCGGTTGGTCCTTTTATTAATTGATTTTAAAAGGGTTCATTGTTTTATCATATCTTTTTTATTAAAATAAATTTCAAATATAAATTTATTATGATTTCAGAAATTATAACAAAACAAAACAAAAACTATAAAAATCATTATGAACCTGAAAATTGATCAGCTATTTGATATTACTAATCTAAACCTAGAACACATTGGTCAAGTTTGCAAATACAGATCAAATTCAAACTAAAGGCATGTTGTTTTGAGTAAAAGCTGCTTGGATTTTAAGGAATTAAAATTTGATATCAAAGCAAAAAAAATAATAAGAAGTTAGACAGAGTAGTTAGTTTAGTTTTTCATAAGCACTTTGATGTTAAAATGCTCTCAAGAACAAATTTATTATCATAACACTAGCTAGGTAAAATGGAAGGGATAGAAGGAGTATCCATTGCGACAATCAAACTACTATTGGATATAAAAGGTGTTCCAAAATATATATTTATAAATTAAGATCACTTTAATGTTTTTAGGTATATTTATTTATTTTTCATTCTATCAGAAGTAAAAAAATATTTTGTCATCTCCTAAACACTGCCAACTACTGTAAATTCAAGTAAAACAAATACGAGCAAACTGATTCTCGATATCAATATTCATTTTCACTTTAAGATAAAAAGCAATAAAATCAAAGTTGAATTAAGTAGATGAAACATCAATTGGTAAGCAACCAAAATTCTGGAAACTTAGAATTCAAATCACTTAATAGTTGACTGGTGAAAATAAAAAAGGTTGAGTAGTTCTTGGAGCTAAGGCTGTATCCAGAATAAATTGTTGAAAGTATCTTTAATGCCAAAATATACATGTCATCTATAAGAATTGGTTCAAGTTATTCAAAGGAGATCTCATGTATTTTTGCATCCCTAGTCACCTGAGTTTAACCCAATAGAAATATCTTGGGGGAATTTTAATAGAAAGTTTATAAATTCAAAATGTACTGAGCTCTGAAGTATAGAATTAGTTCAAAGCATAAGCAGCCATTCTTATCAATATATTGAGAGATCCTTATTAAAAGGATAATTTTTATGATTAACTTACACATACTATGTTATATATTGTGTATAAGAACAATAATTTTATAATTATCGACAAATATTGAAATGAAATTCTATCTGGTGAATATCTAGAAAAATTAGAAAAATATTCCCTTCTTTCATCCGAATTGGCAATATAATTTTCTGAAAATTCCAATCATAATTAAAATTGGTTTCAAAAATAAAATCATCCAAGCAAATGACATTTATAGAGAATTGATTTATTAGTTAATTAAAAAAAGCAAATTCTCAAATCATTTATTTCTATATTAATTATTATTAAAGCTCATGAAATTATTTAAACTATGTTATAAAGAATTCTTTCTTCAGGCTTAAATACAGGAACTCTATAAATATGAGGAATCTTTAAATAATTTGACGCTTTAATTTTTATCAGAAGAATTGGAATAGTCTTATTAAAATAAATAAATGGCAAAAGTAATTGTGTAATTCAGGATATCTATCTTATTATAGATATTGATAAACATAGGATTTATAATCAATTCAGCAGTAGTGTATAATTCCCCAGAGATTGTCAAATTTAGATCAATATTTATTGGATGGATGCTCATATGCTTATTATTATAGAAATGTTCTCGGAAATATTGGAATATCACCACGAATATACTGATTTTTATAAATAGTGTGATAAGTGTGTCACTGTTTGCCTTCTTTACAAAATTTGTGAATACAGCCTAAGCAAACATTAATGATGTTGCGAGTCTTTCTTTAATATCTGGCTTGCAATAAGGATTATTTGCTATGAGTTTTTTTTTAATTTAGTCTAACTACATAATGCAAAGCTTAACTATGCTAGGTTTTTTCCTTATCACTATGGGAATATTTACATAATTTTTAAATTATCGATTATGGACATAATACCTCCTTCTAATATTTACATGTTATTTATTAAGGTAGAATGAAAAGACCAATCGATTGAATTTTTTGTTGATTCACAAATCTCATAAAAATTTAGAGGCGTGTAAGAAACTTTATGATGAAACGGTTCCGACTTCCATAATAATTTTAGAAGAAAATGCCCAATAAGAAGGAGTGAAAAATGAACTACTAAATTCAGTTGTTAATCAAAGAGAAAAATTATACACTTAAGATAGCAAAATTTTAAATGTTGCTTACTTTAATAAAAGTGCTTCAATACATTTCGAAACAGTTAAAGAAGATATTCTAATAGAAATATTGGCAGAAATAGAAATTTTGAATTCAGATAATTCAGTCTTAAATTGTGAAAAGAACAGGCTTTTAGATAAAATTTAAGGGTTACAATTCACATTACAGACTGAAATGCGATTCAATACTGTAAATTCCTTTGATTATTAAATAATGTCGATTAGCAAAAAAATGCAGTGTTAAAGAGTAAAAAATATATATATTTAGGTGGTTAAACAATAAAAAGTTTAATATTACGATGCTTAAGCTCAAGGGTGCTTATGGGATGGTAAATAATGCATAATGTTAATATTAAATGATACTACTGACAGAGTTTTAAGAATAAAGCATCTCTAAGATTTAGACAATTATAAAGATAACTTATTGGCTGCTGTTTCTCATGATCTCAAAACCCCATTGAATGGCCAAAATATTCTTGCTAATTTAATTAAAACTATGATGGAAAATAAACAATCTATGGTTAAAAGTGATATTTAAGGTATTATGATGAAATAATAATTAAGAAATCGTTGTTCATGTAGAGGATATGATATCAAATTAATAGATTCTACTAACTATGATAAATGATTTAATTGATTATTCATAATTTAAAAAATAGGGATTAAGATTAAATTATACTTAATTTGATCTTTCAATTTGTGTTCAACAAATTAAAAAGATCTTCAAAAGATAAATGGATTTAAAACAATTATAATTTAATATATTTGGACTTGATGAAAAAATTATCATGTATTCAGATCAAATTAGATTGTAATAAATATTATTTAATCTTATATCAAATGCCATTAAATTTACTTATAACGGATAAATTACATTGAAAATTCAAAAAGTGATATCTAATAATTAATAATTAATACATTTCTCTGTATAAGATACTGGGATTGGAATTCCTTTGCATATTTAAGCTAAATTATTCAAAGCATATTCAACTTTCAATTTAGGAAATTAAAATACCCAAGGAGTAGGATTGGGATTAGTCATCTCAAGAAATTTGGTTGGATTATTGGGTCCTAATTAATTCATAGAAATGAGCTCAATAGAAAACAAAGGATCAAACTTCAGTTTCTCGATTTATTTGAATGCATAACATAAAGAATGCAATATTACTAATACAATTTAAATAGAAAATGGAACCCCTGACAATGATCCATCTCCTATCCATCCAATGCCAAACCCTATAATCAAAAGACAGCATAGAAAATATCAAACAGTGGTAGATATGTCGACAACTTTGTACTAAAAATTAAAAATATTAATTGTAGATGATACAATCTTTAATATTTACGCATTAAAATAATTGTTGATGCAAATTATTATTTAATGTGAAATTTAAGAAGCTCATAACGGAAAGGAAGCATTAGAAAAAGTTTAGGGTGAAAGATTTGATGTTATTTTTATGGATATCAATATGCCTATTATGAATGGCATCTAAGCTACCTAACAGATTAGATAGTTTGAAAAAATTAATAAACACCAAAAGTCAACAATTTGTATGCTATCTGCATTTTCAGAAGAAAGTGATCTTTAAAAATCTTTAGATATAGGAGCTGATTTGCATTTATCAAAACCTCTCTAAATTCCAGCTCTAAAAAAAGTCTTGGAAAAACTCAAAATTTTATGAAGTTTATCCTTTGATATTTAATTATTACTTGCATATTTAGGATTTATAAATATTATTTCACAATATTCATATATAAAATTATTTTAATATAAAATGCTTAAAAAACTAAAACCTGTCTTTATATCTATTTCTACCTTAAGCTTAGGTTATTTCTTTGTACAAAGAGAAATTAATATAGATTTGGGTATCTATGATACATTTTACAAACAACTTTATAAATACTCTCCTAGTTATGCTGTGCAATTTATGAAGATTATGTGTTACTAAAATTTATTATGGAAACAAGATTTCAAAACTAATGAATAAACCCTTAATACCTAATTAAATATAAAAAACTAACTTGGATTAGCTGGTGGATTTGATAATGATGGCTCTTTTGTTGAAACTTTATAAAATTTAGGATTTGGGTTTATCGAAATTGGTTCCATAACTGCTTAGAAGAATCCTAGATTTAACGATGATATAAATAATTATGTACTCAAAGTAAATATATTAATAAATACAAAGAATAATGGCATTGAGTACTAGAGTGAAATTCCTTAGATGGGAATTTTGTAAAGTAAAGCAATACTCACTTCATTCAGAAGAAATTATGCTTTAAAAATACCTGTAGGGGTAAATATTATGCCTTCAGAAGAAATCTACAAATATACACCATATTTGATCGAAAACGATATTTCTAATATTACAAGGTAAAATATGATCAAACAATAGAGAGTTGTGTACAGTAGCTGATTTTATAGTTCTTAATCTTGTTAGTAGTCAAAGAACCAATAAATTATATAGTGAAATCGTATCTAACAATACAGAAGTAATTAAAAAGATGATACAATCTATTTAAATTACCCAAATTGAAGAGATTGGATTATAAGCTGCTTTAGAGCATGAAATCAAAAATGAATTAAAAGGAGACAATTTAGTTAGCGAATATTTAAATACCACTAAATTAGGTTTAAAATAGTAATATTTAATTAAAATATAGAAATTTAGTTGCTCCATTGTTTGTTAAAGTAAACTCAAATTTAGAATAAAATATTCTTAATTTTTTATTGGCAGAAGCAAACAAAAGTTAAATTTAAGGCATAATACTTCAAAAAGATATCTACCAAAATGATTAAGAATACAATAAATCACTAAAACAAATAAGATAATAATTACCTAAAACATGTTCTTTAATTAGCGTTGGAGGAATCACGACTAAAGAATAATTTTAGGAAAGATTAAGTAACGGGGCTGATGCTTGTTAAATTTTTACGTCTTTTGTTGCTTAAGTAAAAAAAACATTGATTATTTTAGGGACCTTAAGTCATAAAGGATATATTATTGTGAATATTATAAAAGTATACAAAATTAAAAATAAAATCATTCAAAATAAATTTATCCTCTCTCTAATTGGACTTAATATTTTATTCTGAAACACCACTTTTATTTGCCATTAAGGGGAAATATAAACAGAAAAAAGGTTCAATAAGTTCAGGTTTGTTAATTAAACTCTAAGATTTTCTTATAAAGCATAATTATTAGTAAATTTTCTATGTTGAAATCCAATATTTAAATATTACTGAAAATAAAATATTAATTCTAAATCTAAAATTAGTATATTTATTTAATCATTTAGATATTGCTGAATTAACTTAATTGGTTATTAATAAGTACAATTTTAAGACCATAAATATATTTATATTGTCTTTAGAATATAATTAAATTTTGTATTTAAAGTTTAAATAATCTAAAATAAACTTTAGACAAAAAAAAATGACCCCAAAGCTTTACCTATAAACAATTCAAAATTTAAATAAAACTGAAATTTTTCCTTTTTTAATTCTATATTTTGATTCTTCAATTTGCTTTATTTTGAGTTTTTAATATACTCCCTATAATTATTGTATTTTTTTTAATTATCTCATCTTTTTGATATTTTCTTGTTAAAAAACATTTAATAAAAGATAATTTTACGATTCTCAAATTTTGCTATTTAATATACGATATATTTTATAAAATTCTTTTTAATAGTAAGCTAATGGATATTCAGCTTTTAAATATTTAATGCAAATCATTTTAAATAATTTATATAATTGATTTGAGAATGATACAATAAATAAATAAAGTGCTTATCCATATTTATATGTTTAATTCTATTTTCAAGTTTTATTTTAAGTATTTGATAATAGTTATTTAACATCAATTAAATAGTTCTGTATATTTGAGTTAAGATAAATCCATTTTAATTAATTTTTAGGATTGATTTAAAATTATAATTTTAATTTAATATATATATTTACTAAATTTCACTATTTTATTTAAGCCAATGTTTATTGCCACTAGATAAGAATGGGATGCTTATCATTTTTATATATTTTAGATCCACATTTGATAGCTTTTTCATATCTATTTTAATAAATACTAATACAATTCAATCGCTTATTTTGAATCTTATTATTCTAGTTCTATTTTAGCTAATTCAATATATAATTTGCATTTCTCCAAAGAATCACCTATGATTATATTTAATGCATTTTAAACATATTCTTAAGCTTTTTATTCTTATTATTTTTTAATATAACTTTTGATCATTTAAATGTGAATCAAAATTTTTAAGTATTCATGTTACACTTTGGAGTTTCGATAAAATTCAAAGGCCTTGAGAGCATAATTAAGTTAAATATCTTCTTCAACAGATATTTCACTCCATATTAAATATAAGATTGATTTTAGTGGATGCACCAAGTTTAAAGGGGGATCTTCAAGTAAAATATCCTTTAATTAAGAATTTGTAAAGTTTAATTATTAAAACTATAATAAAATTATTTTATACTTCCTGAAAGAGTCTCAGAAACAATATATTAGTATCAATTATTATATGTTTTATATTAGGAATTTCTGTTTCACTACATTAACTCAACAATTCTTGAAATTCAATCATAGTTTCAAAAGCTTCTTCAATTCTGCCTAAATAAATCAAAAAAAATAAGTGATTGGACACCAATTACACTTTATCTTCCAATTAAGAGTCCTATAATATTTTTTATAATTAAAAAATAATTTACAATCCTTACTCATGACATCTAAAATGTTTACATAAATCAACTAAAGATCTAAGTTAATTTTCCTAAAATTATGTTTGTTTAAAAGGTTTATCAGGGATAATGAGTGTTGGTTGATTACCTAAAAATTCTTTTATTTTCTAAACTTCTTAAATCAGTTAATCTATATTTAAAATTGGAGACAGTATGTCCTACCTGAACATTCTCTTTAATAATTAAGCTAAAGATGTGAATTTTTGTTTTTCTATCATTTAATTTAAATTAGGTAGCATAATATCAATATTATTAGTTTGACTAGGTTAAGGATAATATAAGATAACATATATTATTCTACCCAAAATCCATATTTGAGCTTATTAAACCTACTCAATAGTAAAATTGTTAATGTGTTACGTAATCAAATCATTCGTATTATAAATATTCTCTTGTCTTTCCAAAGCTTACTCCTATTAATCAATTTTTTATATTATAATTGGATCCATATAGTCTGGCTTTATAGATGTAGGATACTGATTAAAAGTTGTCGGAATCTAGGTTGCAGTATCAAAATATATTTTATGTTGATTCTAATTGATATATTTAAACCAAACACTTTTTGCTGTGATTCCATTTAAATACAACCCTTATTATTAATAAAACTTTATTTATAGAGCCATTTCAAATAAGATATTAAGTAATTAAAATTCAGAAAATGTATGCAATTCATTTTATGCTAACTAATATAAATTAAATGTTCCCAATTCAACTAGCAAACAATTTCTATTATCTATATTCTTAATTCTAATTCCTGATCTGAATTTGCTATCTAATTCAACATGAAGTTTAACAACTTCATCATATGTTTTATTTATTTCTTTATAACATTAAATTTATATATGTTAATCATCATTAATCGCATAAATAGTATATTTAGATTAATCTTCACTTAATTTATAGTTGATGTAATATAAATTTCCATAACCCATTTTTGAAAGATCGTTTGAATCTAATTTTGTAAATGATAAATATGATTAATCATTATCAATAAATATTTTTTCTTAAGTTGAATTTCCTAACAGTGTTAGAATACTTTCTTGTCTTAAGTGTTCGCTAAAATTATTTCTATAAAATCTACTCAAAGGTACCATTCCACTTCCTAAAATAGCCAGAAAAGACGATTGACCTCTATCCTGATTAGTATGTAATGATCCAGTTCCAGTGTAATGATAACTGATATAGTCTCCATGATCTCCCCACATTTATTTAAATAAAATAACAATTGGATTAAGAAATTTAGTATTATTTTCATTAATTTCTAATACTTTTTAACCTAAAATTCTTTCTAAATCCAATCCCATACATTTTAATTAATATTCTAACATCAATAAACCTATTCTTTATTGATATACATTAGTTCTATCTAAACAAGCTAAACAATTTGTCCTAACAATCCCTCTTTATTTTAATTTTCTTTAATTAGTGATTAAATCATATGCATCAAATTATAAATTCTTAATATAATTACTAATTTTCAAAATGTCATGATTTATAATGTGAAAATCAACACCTTATGTAATTTCATCAAAATTATAATAAATATATCTTAATCTATCTGGTTAATATTGTCGGATTCCTAATTCATATACTTATATTAAATCATGCTCAGTTTATTTATTTTTATTCATTAAATTTACAGCTATAACTCTTTCATATTTTTAAACTAGTTTATTAAAATGATTTGTAAATCCAGTTTAATTATCTTATTCACTTCCAAATAATTCTAATTTCTTCATTAATAAATTTCCTGATTCCCTCCAAAAAACTGGAACACTACCTCTAATTTATTTAAATTAACATTTTAGATTAGCTACAGCAACTATCTAAGTAGTTTCAACAAAATTAGCTACACTACCATCTTTTTAAACTCCTGTTTATGCTAATCTAGTTCCAGGAGCTTTTATTGATCTTTTTGCTATTAAAGCTACTTATACACGCTTGCCTTCTAAATAGACTGAGAAACTATCCAAAAAGCCTTAAATCATAAGAACATCCCAATTCTTTATTTATTGAGTATATAGCTATTTACATAATCCTCTATTCCACATAAATTCTTCTCTATCTATATCATCACATTTCTCGTATGTAAAATAAAATCCTTTTGAAAGTAAATTTTTCAAGTTTGATACAGCTTCTTAAATTTCTGTAACTGAGGCAGCCCTATTATCCAAGGCTATAAATTTAGTTGAATGAATATGAAAGAAATCTTTATAAAGAGGATGTAATTAATGATGACTACAACGATCAACCATCAATAAAAATATCACTGATTTTATGTTTATAAAACCCAAAAATGCAGAATAGAGTTAAGATGAATCTTAGAGTTTACGACTTTTTAGATCCTCAACTGAAATTCTGAAATCTTTCCGATTAATAATCAAACGTGTATCAATTGAAAGAGATTTACTATTGGGTTCTAACTATCAATTAAATCAAGAATTACAATGATTTCTGATTATGTAATAAGTACCTTAATTGCTTATATATTTTGAGGTAATAGTACAGTTTAATTTTAATTCGCAATCTCTCTTTTAAAATCAATTTAATTTATCAAGTCCACCATTTCCAAAATATTATTTTATAAAATATTAATAATAATATATAATAAACACACTTATTCATACATTTGATTATTCAATATTTTCATCTTATAAACTTTCATATTTTGTTTAATTTTATACTTTTTCCTTTTATTCATCCATCTACTTTTCTAATTTCAAATTTAGATTCTCGTTTTTTAACTTTCTGAATTTTCTATATATTTTACAAAAAACACAGGATCTAAATTTAAATTTTATTATTACAATGCTATAACTAAAACTAAAAATATTCCAATTCCAATTATAAATTCATTAAATCTATGTTTATACCAATATAATGAAAGAACAGGCATTGAAATTTATGCAACATGATAATAAAGTTCATAATCTTAAATTGTTAAATTATTAAAAATTAGAACTTAAGCACGAATTGCCACAAATAATTAAGAATGAATTGATTATTTATCTACTGTAATATTAAACCCTATTTAATCTGTGTGATTTAAAGCATAATTACCAATATCTACTTCAGCATAATTATCTGTATGATTTTTATGATAATTATCATATTGATTGTATTGGCATAATCCAATTATACGAGCATATTAAACACTACTTCCCCAACTTATTGAATATTTTATTAAACTATTCATTTCTTGATGAATATCACAACCTACACATTTCAATGGCTTGAATTTTATTGAAATCAAATCAGAATCATAAGTTTCAAATTAATAATTTATCTATCCATCTCCACCCATTACTAATTGACCATAAGGACCAAAATCTTCTGGTTTGTACACTTAAGTTGTGAACTTATAAACACTTTAATTAGATTAAAATTTAAAATAAATAGGTCCAGGTCTAACTGGTACTATAATATCAGTTAACTACCCTTCTATTGTTGTTTTAGTACCATTATAAATATATTTAATAAATTCATCATAATTTTAAGTTATGGATACTTTTAATTCACCTAAACAATTATATACTTAAACTGCTAATTTACCTTCTTAATGAATATAGGATTCATAAAATTTATCTTATGAGTCATATATTTGATCACTTTAACTAGATTTCTCATCAATCATCAAGAGTTCTCTTCCTACAATACTGATTTATAAATCAATTCTATTTAAATAGTTATTTCCATATAAGTAATCATCTTTTAATTTATGTCTTCGGATAGGAACAACATCTCCTTCATTATTAAAAACATATATAACATTATTATTCTCATTTCCTTTAATTTCAAGTAAGCTGTGAATTTTAATTGTCAAAAGTCCTTCTAAACTTGGTAAAAGGTAAATCTATTAATTATTTCTGCTTGAAAAAGGTTTAATTAAAGTAAAGTTAACTGGATCAGTTTCATTTGATACTTCTACTCTAAAGGAATTTTAAACTGATATCTACATTCCATAAGTAGCCATTTTAATAATTAATTATGGTTGATTACTATATTAGTATCGATGATATAATGTAATAACTGGAGTTTATCTGCTTAAATAAGCAAATGTAATAATTCCATCTTGTAAAAGTTAACCATTTCCAGTTGTTGACTGAGTTACAAGAATAGAATAGTTTGATGATTTTTGTTGATTATTCTTGACAATAATGTATAGATCATCATCATTATAATGTCCTGCCAAAGTATGAGATCCATTAGCATAGGGCGTATAATTAGTTTCTTCCAAATGTTCTCTTGGCGGAATGATAGCTTAATAATAAGATATTTAAGAAGTAATATTCATTAAATTTTATTATTTAACTATGTTATATGGTCCATATTAATAAATAGAAGTATTTAACGCAGCATTATAGCCTATCCACATTTATGTATCACCATTATATTGATTAATTTAAATTTCTATTTAATGATCTGTATTATATGAGAAATGATAAATATTATAATCATTTTAATGTTCTAAAAAGTCGATAAAAGCAATATTTTATGGTAATTAAACAAAATTTAATTAAGATGTAACAACCACTAATAAATCTACGTTGATGCCTATTGATTTGATTTTGATTATATAAGTACAAAATTCGCAATATTGTTTATCATCATTTTTATGAATTATATGTTGATTATAGAATTGTCCTGCTAATAATTGCTCATTAATAATTATCTCTTCATTACATTCTTTGTTTTTATTTTGTAGACATCTTGATATTTCTATGAAAGATGTCCCTTAAACTTTTATAAATTTAAAGTATAAATCATCATCTTTTTATATATTAAAGTATTGATATTCAATTTCTTCTTTGTCTTTTAAAGTTATTCTTGTGGGAACTCCCATCATTAATTTATGATTATTTCTATCATTAGATATATCTAAAGATAATTAAAACTTACTGTTGTCAACAATTGAAAAGATTTAAATAATAATATAAGGATTTTAAGTGAGATTTAGAGCAGTTATTTTCTCTTATATTTATACTTAAGTTAATTCTAATACATTTCCTATAACCTCATATTCGCATGTAGATAAATTTAAATTATCATCATCATTAAAAGACAAACATATAGATCCTTTGCCATAAATCTCATGTAAGGTCAATTTAAATTTCGATGATGAAGATATATCACTAATTTCTGAAAAAATAAATTTTCTTGGTTATAACTTGTTAACAGAGATTTGAATAGGGAGTCCACTTTTTAAATCCATATATTATTAAGTTACTGTGACATACACAGTATCATCAAAATTAGTTCTTTCATCATTTTTTAATTTTAATTCTTAAGCAATTAATAATATTTTTAAAACACAATTAGGTTGACAAAATTCAAATGCACCAGAATGAATACTTTTAGAATGCTAAGTTTTGTATTCTTCTTAAGCAACAAGGGAATTTGATTCTGAATCTTGAGAATCAAGAATTTCAATTTAATATTTGGTGTAACCGTAATGAGAATTAATATGTAATTATACGTCATTTTGTGTTGAGATTATTTTGTAATATAGAAATGTCTCTCTAAGTAAATATTCTAGATTAAAAGTATATTCTTATCCATCTTTGAGTTCTAAAGCAGCTTAAGGATTCCAAACATTAACATTAAATAAGATATCTTGATTACCATGATTCTCAATAATAACATATGCTTAGCAAATAGTTATCATATCTGCATCATCTTCATCTTTGTCTTCAGTTAACCCATTTAAACACAAACTTTATAAAGCAGATTCTGTTAGTTAAAGTGTACTTGAATATTAACTTTTTTTAAATTAAGAAGTTTCATCAGGTTTAATATCATTTTAAACAGTTAAAGTCAAATTAGTATTGTATTTGCTTTAAAGACTAATATAAAATAGGGTGGTATTTTTGCTAAAATAAAAACTGAAATATTTAGATTTGAATGCTTTAACCTGATCAACAAATTGTTGACCAACATGAATAGTTTTAACTGTTCGACTTGTGGAATAAGTGAACGTGTACATAATTTCTTTATCTTAATATGTTTCAAACATATTTTGAATTCCAATTGTATAATTACCAGATTCTTAATAATTTTAATCTTCTGGTGAAATAGACAAATAATTATTAAATGTAATTAAATCATATGATTGAAGGGATGGTAGTTAATTGCCTTTGTTTAAAGTCAAAGCAACTTACATTCTTGAAGAATGAATAGCAAATTCAATAGTTGGCTATAGTTCATCTACGACTTCAACATTTTTATCAACTTGATTAAAATTAATTATAACTCTAAAATAATGGATTTTAGATTATCCATCTGTTAATTTTAACATTCCTCTATAAGTTTCATCTTCATTTAAGACTTTAATATTGATGTCTTAAGATTTGATGACTTTAGCCATAAATTAAAAGATAGTTGTTTCTCTTGCTGTTAAAGTAACATAATATTGAGTATGTGATAATTAATCTCCTCTAAGAATTACAAGATGATCTACTCCACCTAAATATTTAGCACATTCAATTCTAACAGGATAACAACTGCTATCTTTGCTTATCATATAAACTATATTATGTGTATTAACAGTAAATACTAATTCTTAATCATCATCAGATTTTTAATATTTGATAATCAAATTTTCTTCTTGGGATTATTCTAAATAATTTGTATATGTAACATCTGATTTAAGTAATCGTTGATTTTTATCATTTTAAGTCGTCAACATATAAATATTCTTACTATCACTAGATATTTCTAATTAGAATGTACATAATCCTTATTAATCTTTATTCTAACAATGTGGAGTTATATAAACAGCGGGTTTTAATTCATTTTAATGGAATCTTAAATTATGATTAGTTTGATCAGTTAATTAACATGTATCTAAACATTCTGCAAATTTTAAAGAGTTGGTTCCTTTTTAATAATAAACTAAATTGATTCCAATTTCTTATTCAGATTCTACTGTTTTAAATTTGTAATTATGTTTTCCATTATCTTAGATTTTTGATAATATCAATTAATTATTGTACAAAACAACTTCATCTAATAATTTAACTATCAGTAGATATTTTGTTGAACCACATTAGCTTAAAGTAATTGTTACTTGATCACTTTCAATATCTTCTCTTCTCAATATAATATGAAATGCTTATCCTTTTTATTAATATAATATTGGTTATTAACTATTAAAATATTCATTTTCCTTATTATGAATTCTCAATAATGGCAATTTATCCCCAAATATCCCAATTTATAATATTTTAAATTATTGAGGTAACTTCAATTTATAAATATTTTGATATCTTTCAAATAGAAAATCTTATATTTATTAATTAATTTGAATGTCTTCTTCATCTTTAAATAAATGTAATTATCCATTCACCCTTGCTTCCTCTTTAACATTTAAATCTCCACTCAAAATAACCAATAACTTGCAATTATTACAATCTTCTTTATTTATAGCAACTGACAATTAAATCTCATCTCCATATAATTAAGCTTTCTCTTCTAATACATCTATTTTTATTTTATCTGATTCATCATCTTCTAATTTAAATTGTCCTACCATTCTACTATACTCTCCTGTTAGATGCATTGAAATTACTTTTACAGGTTATTTCTATGATAAAATTAGTTCTGTGCTATCAACTCCTAATTATATTGCATCATTATTTATTATTGTTATCCTACCCTTGCATGGAGCACTGATGCATTTTAAATTTATATCATCAGATTTAATCGTAAACAATGCAGTCTCGTAAAATTCATTCAATATATACTCCTCATCTTTACTTTTTAATTATATCTAGCCCAAATCACTTTTCTTCTCAATCTCATTTGGTCTTACATAAAGAATTATATAATCTTTATCCTTCTTCTCATTCAATTCTACTTAAACTGATTTGCCTTAATTCAAATCAAATTAAAAATCTTTCTACTTTTTACTTAAAACTTAGATTATAATCAATAACATAACACAAACCCTTATCATCATTATTTTATATTTAATTAATCTAATTTATTAGATTAAATTTAATACATTAAAATATCAATTATTATTTAAAAATTATATTCCTACCTTCCAATCATTTATAGAAGTATCCTTTTCATTATTAACAATAGGATTATTTGTTTATGATAATATATTATCTAATTAATAATTAATATGAAAATCAGATGTAAAGAAATATATTGCAAATAATTTTAGTTAGTTAATGATAGCTATTATTATATTGATTTAACATGCAAAAATCTTTACAACCTATTTTCTAATATTTATTATGATTAAAGCTATTATTTGAATATAAATTAAGGATTTTTACGATAATAAAAGAACTCTAAATTAATTTCAACAATCTGAATAATTAAACATAATCAATCTCTTGAAAAATAAAGATATATACTTATTAATATAATAATAAAATTTTTTATTCAATAACACAATTATAATTTATAATATTCAGATTTTTCTAAGAAAAATAACTTTTATTTATTATTATTTTTAATGGCTTACGAATTGGCAAAGTTATTCTCAAAGTATATTTTACAAATATGTAAAGGGTCGTAACTCATACTTTTTTTAGAGATATCTAAGTGATTGGCTTAGAAAATATTCCAAAAGTAATTCCTTTATTTTAATTAACAGGATGGCCCTATTCTATTGTATGGAAATCATAATAATCAATTTATTGATCCATTAGTATCAATTTAAATTATCCTAGTTAATTATATCGAACATGCCTCGCAAGATTAATTTCATTGCAGCAGCGAAAGTATCAATTGTATTCTATAATAGAGCATGAGAAAACCAATAATTGGAGACTTAGGAAAAGCTCTAGGTGGGATTCCTGTTGAAAGACCATAAGATTTAGCTAAAATTGGAAATGGCATTTTAAAGAAGTATGATGGAACATATTTATATGGAGAAAACTCTCAATTCACAAAATAATGTCAATAGCACGATTCAATCCTTATATAAGGAGTAAAAACAATATTATTTTTTTTAGATTGATACAATTATAATTATTGTTGAAATTATCAGTGACACTAAAATTAAAGTCCAATGTGAAGATTCTAGTTAAGTTCACATTAAAGATAACAAATATAAAATTTAACCAAAAGTTGATTAATCCTTAATGTTCGAATAAGTTTGGATTGCTTTAAAATAAGGAAAATGCATTGGAATATTTCCTGAAGGAGGATCGCATGATAATACAAACTTACTACCTTTAAAGCCAGGAATATGCATTATGGCTCTAGGAGCTAGTTAAAAATATTAAACAAAAGTTAAATTACAACCTGTTGGATTAAATTATTTTAAAGGACATAAATTTAGATCTAAAGTTATTGTAGAATTCGGAGTTCCTTATGAAATCAGTTAATAATTAATAGATACTTATGCTGTTAATAAGAGATAAGCAATTAGTAAATTATTACTAGAAATAGAATAAGTATAAATGTAAAATATAAAAGCAACTTAAATCAGTAACAATATAAGCTCCAAGTTATTCAGATTTATCTGCTGTTATGATAGGAAGATCTCTATATTTACCTGATAGAACAAGACTCTCTCCCTAAGATCTTCTTCAGTTAACAAAAAGGTTAAATTAATTATTATTTCTAGATTTTCATTATCGTTTTATAAACTAAAAGATCATCCTGAAGTCAATTAAGTTTTAACTGAAATTAAACTTTATAACTATAAACTGAAAGCTTTAGGTGTAAAAGATTGGGAAGTTATGAGAATGCAAAAGAGAATCTATCTAGATCTTTAGATAATTGGATTTAATATTTTTATGACATTACTTTGTTTGATCTTTGCTTTTCCTGGATATATTATGACTATACCAATAACCATTATACTTAATATATATGCAGAAAAAGAAAGAAAAACTGCTCTTGCTGGATCAAAAGTGAAAATATCCGGAAAGGATGTTGTTGCTTCTTTTAAAGTGTTAGCATCAATTATTATTGTTCCAATTTCAGTTATAATTTATACAATTCTTTTTTATATATGGCTTACCACTTATAATATAGTAGACGAATAATATACTTTGAGATATACGATAATATTTTTATTAATGTGGCCAATTTACATTACTGCAATGATTCGCTCAAATGATGGTTTAATTAGACATGCTAGAAAAGTGAATAATTAAATATTATTTTATTTATATGGAAATAAGTATAGAAAATTAAAAAAGTAAAGAGAAGAATTATAAACTAAGGTAGCTTTTATTCAAATAATTTAGGTTCGAAAATTGGTTGACACTTTTGGAGAAGAAGTTGTCTAAGATTTTAATAATAATAGAATTGTTTAAAAAAGATAATTATAATCACCCAAATCAGTGGCTGAGTTGGACATTTAAAATGTTTTTGAGTCACTTTAAGAATTGGGAATTTGATTCATTTTATAAATATTTATATAAATTTTACATTAAAAATCAATCCTTATTTAATTATGAGAAAAATGAACTTATTTTCCCCATCATATTTTACTATTATTATTATTAAGGAACTTAATCTTATTACTATTACTATTACTATTCCTAATCTGTATTTGATTATTGAATCTATATCTATTTTTCTTATTAATCCTTCAATTATTTCTATTTTTCAAAACCTTCAATTGCGTTCTATTATTGAGATTATATATTATTTTACAAATAAATCTTTAGATATTTCTTCATTAAGTTCAAAAAAAGCCATAAATTTAAACATAATATCTTTAATTGCTCCAACCTTAAAATTAAAAATTAGCATATTTTAAGCCATTTATGTAAGTATAGTTAAGATCATATTCTTTTCTGTTTAAATTTAATCAAATAGACTAATAATAAATAATTTTTAATACGTCAAAGATTTTTATCTTTGCTATTATTCTTTAATTTATTAATAAATTTATTAAATGATACTAGTTTCCCATAAATCTCTATTTTCCCAAACTTAGAGTTTTGCAAATTCATTTTATATAAAATAACTTTATGATCTACCATTTTCTATGGTTTCTTTGTGAAAAGTAAATGATAAATTCATTAATTATCTTGATGTACCTGCATCAAATGTATCTTAACACTAAAATATATAAGATATTGAATACAATTTCTAAAATTGAATTAAATAATTTAACTGCATTTTCAAATGCGATAGGTCCAAGTCTAAATTTTGAAGTTGACCTTTTATGTTATAAAGCAATAATCAATAGTTTTCTCAATTAGTAATCTTCTTAAATTTTTTATTTTAATTAGTTAAATATTTCTATATCAACTTTTTCCTCTTTCCAACAATCATAAACTATTTTTGCAGCATAAGATGAATTTTACAGTTTTTAATCTTCATAATTGATTACTTATTCCTATTCAACTAAAGATATTATTTCCTTAACTTTTTAATCGTTATTCAAAGAAAGTATCTCATCAAATTCTTTAGAAAAGAATCTTTACAAGCTATTGTAAATATACGAATTCAATGTAATCAACCCTGTTTTCTCAAAGAGAGGAGGATTATCCAATTTTTATGAAAGCGCAAATTTTTAAACTTCCTCTTCAGGATGTATTTCATCTGTTTTCTCATTAATTTTATCCAAATCATACTAAACATTTTTAGAATGAGAAACCTCAAAAATCTTTTATTATATATAATGTTTTACAATTTGTCTGATTAATGTGTCTTTGAAAACTGTTATTCTTTTTTCTTCTTATTCTTACATTTAAGACAAAATAGCTTAAAGTCTAGTTTTTGCTGTATCACAATTAGTATTATAATCGGCAACTGATTATTTATATCTCTATTCCATATCTTAAGATTCTTTTGTTACTTAAGCTACTTTCTAATATTAACTTAATCTTTTCTTTTCAGGATATTCTGATAATAAATTATAGACAACCATGACAGTTGCATTTTATTCATATTCTCTCTTTTTTTATCTATAATCTTAAAAATACTAAAGATTGAAATATAAATACTCTCTTATATTCTGAATTAAGAAATAAATGTTCTTTTTCCAATTTCTTTGCTTCTTCTATTAACTTTTTGGATGAAGTATTTTATTATTATATCAATTATTTTAATTCAATGATTAAATCTTCTTTTAATGATTAACATAATCCTTCTGCTTAACGCTATCTGCTTGTGCTCAAACATTTTAGACAATATATAGGAATTTTAAACATTCTAATGATTAGATATTTTGTATACTATTGTTTATCTTCAATTTTAGTTAGATTATTAACCAATTTCTCTAATGATTTTGCATATCTTTCTTCTATATTCACTCTTTCTTCAAAACTTTCTATAATTTCCTCAATAATTTTTCTGCTTTGTTGAGATTAATTAGCTACAAGTTAAAAATGAGAAAAAAATAATTCTTCATATTTTTGATGCATTTTTTTTTATATAAAAAATATTGTTTTTCAGAGATCTAATGCAGATTTACGACGACCAAGATTAGGAATAATGTTTGAAAATACAATTTTAACTTCTTCACTGGCAATCTAATCAATATGATCATAATCTCTATAATCATTATCTATTTCAAAAAATGCCATTTTTCTTTCTGTTTTAGTTGTTGTTTATTTGATAAAAACCTTTTAATTTGGACTTGTTTCTCTATCTTTTTTTTAAGTATCTATAGTATTATTTCTTTAATCCTTTCTTTCTGTAGGAAATCGTTTAAATTTATCAATTTAACTTATCTAATAATTATTAATTTGACTCGTTCCAAAACTAGAAATATTCTAACTAATATTCTAATTATAACTTTTGATAATTATATACTCTGCTCTATTTATTTTTAACATCAGGTGACAATGAATCAATTTATTATTCCTTTATTGGTAAATTTAAAAAAGAACTTCCTTTGTGCTCTTAACCTTTATCTTCACTTGTTTTTCTTATGTCTGAATCAACACCTTATTAAACAAGTTTTTCTAAATATGAATAATAATACCCATTTTTAATTTTAATTAGTTTGTTGATAATCTAGATTTCCTTTTCTTAATTTCTGGATATCGCTCCCATTCGTATTCCAATGTGGCCCCACCTTGTTATGATTACACTTCTTATTGTAATTATTTCTAGAACAGTTCTTTCAAGAATGAATAATCTGGCTCACCCTAAAAGTCAAGTCCACGTGCATAGATGAATAAATTCAAGAAACACTTAAAAGATGATAATTAGGTTAAACTTTCGGCAATCCTTCGCATAATTTTTCCAAAGTTAATTATTGTTTAAACTCTTTTATTTTCTAATACTTCTCCGACTTTGTCGCTGTAATCAAATTCATCCATGGTAACATCCCTTTAGCTAAATAGACCAAAACATATCCTAAACTTTCAATATCATCTCTACGTGATTATTCTTTAGCTTTGATTTCATATTCACAATACTATACCTTAATGAGCAGTTAAACTAGCATATCTTGCAGTCCCTATTATTCCCTTTTTCTCTACTTGAGGTATATGATTTCCATTCTAATCTCTATAATATTTTGCCAACCCGAAATCTATTAAATAGATTTAATCAACATCTTCATATCCTATACACATATTATCTGGCTTCAAATCTCTATGTATTAAATTCTTAGAATGCAATAATTTCAATCTATCTATTAAATTCATTCCAATTCTACAAACAGTAGCCAAGCAAAATTTGTGGTTGCTCCTCTTCAATAGATGCTCTAAATTCTAACCTAAATAAGTTTGCATAAAGTAATTATAATGTTCATCTCTCCCATAAAATATGATCTACGGAAAACCTTTATCGATTATATTATTACCTTCAAAATCTTAAACTTCTATCAACACTTTTATTTCTCTAACTAATAAACTCATTCCATCTTAATTCTCTTCTCTTTTCTCAAATTTTGTTGCAAATATATCTCCTGTCTCCAAATTTTCTGTCTTAAAAATCATACCAAAACTCCCTTAACCCACCTTATCTATTAGCTTGAATTTCTATGCAATTATCTATCCTACTGCTAACTTAAATGGATTGTCTGAATGTGTTGTAGCATATTTTTTTGGTGTTCTCATTATTATTTTTTATATTATATTTTATCAATACTCATCATTAAATAAAGATATTCTAATTTCTATTTTTATTTCATCAATACATAATAAAATTATACTTAATTTATAAAAATAATATCATTTTATATTGCATCAAAATAAAAATATAAAGCTAAAAATCATACATTAACCTTTATAATCAAATATGAATAGATAATTCTTTAAAAGTATTAAAATTATCATTCATTTATATTATAATATAAAAGGATGTTAAATCTCTATTTTTTATTCAATTATTATTAATCATTAAAAAATATACCTTCACTCATTTAAATTTATTTAACTTTCTTATAAATAAAAGATTGGATGATTTTGATAACATAGAAAACCAGATAAAATTATCAATTTATGAACTTTTCTTAAATTTGATAGATTATGTTAATTATACAACATATCCAAATATTTAAAGAAAATACAATGGTTAGTAAAATAAATTGTAATTATTGTTTGAGCTTAGTCGAAATTTTAGTTTAAAGTATATTTTTTTTAGAGCCTTAGTTAATTCATAAGTTACAATCTTACAATACAACTCAAAGTAGGTTAAAATACATTAATAATATGATATGAAAAATAAAAATTGAATATGTTGCTTACTTAATAAGAATTCTAATATATTATCAATTCAGTATAGGAATTAAGCACAATTAATAATCTGTTATCTGAGATATATCTTAGAATAATAAATCATTCATATTTAGTGATTATAATATGAAATTGCAGTAATTCCATCTTGAAAAACCTAAATAAAGAGCTTAATAGATAATTTAGAGATTAGAAAAGAATTTTTAGAATTTAGAGAAAATGAAGTAAAGGAACATTATCAGAGTGGAAAGACTGTTATCAATAAATATGAGAAATTTGGGATATACTTGCAATTATACCATGACAATCGATAATAGGGTTGAAGGTTAGAGATGTTTTCTAAGCAAGAAAAAAAATCGACAACTTAAATTAGACTCATTTTATGATGATGTCAAATCGCGTAATGATTCAACTCTCTCTCCAAACAGAAATTACTGGTAAATATAATGAATTGAATAATAGGGCAAGACTAGCATATCGACAAAGTCATTTAGAGAGTGACAAATAACATAGAGTCTTATGATAATTGATTTTTTGATTACAATGGTTGAATATTATATATATTTATATAATATATATATATATATATAAAATGAAAAAATGGGATGATGATTTTCGTATGAAGAGCTATGTTAATAAAATCCAGAATGCAAAGTCAACTCTTCCTAGCAATCAAAAAAAAACATTGAAAAGTATTTAAAGGAAAATTATCATAGAACAAATAAATAGAGATACAGAATTCAGTAGTCATGCATCTTACCGATCTGATTTCACTGATATCAAAGAAAGTTTATTGTTCAAGTATAAAAGAGATGTAATAATATTAGATAATTGTTTGAATACAATTTATAATAATACGCAAATAAATTACTACTTAGAGGCTATGTAGGCGGATTACAAACATTAGCTCAATTACCTTAAGAATCATAAAATTTAGTACTTTAAGAAATCAAATTATTACCTGGACATAAATAAAAATTTTTGGATCTGTTTAAATATTTAAACGATCATTATGATCCTCATAATTACAATGGCCAACCTTCTTTAACTCCAAATAACAATAGACAAAATAGAAATACATTACCTGGATAGTTTAATTCTCATGGCAAATTTGAGCAAACAAGAGATACTTATGTTGAAATACTAAAACCGGTTAATAGACGTTCTTCTCTAAAACATTTCTCACCTCTCTAAGATATAGGAATAATAAAACCAAGAGTTTTACCTAAATTAGAAAAACGTTCTATCAATCGAAATAATGATAAAAGTCCTTTATTTAGTGATACTTAATCTAAATAATCAGTTCTCAATCAAGAAGCAATTCTTGGCAGTTCCTTATCAATAACAAAAGAATTGATACCTAAACCATTGACAAAAACAATAAATCCTCCTGTTGTAAAAATAAAACAAACGAAAAAGAAAAAGTCAATAATAAAGTCAAATTCTGAAAAAGATAATAAATTATTAAAAAAACTATTGCAAATTAATACTTAAAATATTATTGGAGCAGAAATTAATTTATAGTAAGATTAGATTCAATTGATGTATTAATCATTTGATAATGGAAAATTAGCTTCCACATTAATTAATATAGATATTGAAGAAATTAGTTATTGCGTTGGCATTACGCTTTAAAAGATGCTTTTAATAGTTGATTTAGAGTAATAAAGATATCTCGAAAATGAAATTCAAGAAATTTAATAAGCAATTTTTAAAGAGTCTGGTTAATATGAAGAAATATAAAGCAGAAGTATTAATTTATAATAGTAGATAAAGGAAGATATAGTGATGATTATCAAGATGAAGGAAAAAATGATGAGACTGTGAACATGTCAAAAGTAGATGAGACAATATGTTAAGATTACTTGAAGGAAGCAATAATTGAACCTGAAATAACAGATTAATATTATGGCAGTGAGGATGTAGCAACTGAATAATTTTAAAAACTTGATGAAAGTGAATAGTCAAAATTATAAACTGAGTAGGAATAATAAGAATATTTTTAAGATTAAGAATAAGATAATAAGTATATTTTTGAAATAATTATTGTAATAGTGAGTAAGTTTCAAAATCATATTTTTCAGTTGATACAACATATAATTTAGAAGATTATTATTTATTTAATAAAGTTTTTGTTGATAAATCAATGTCTAATTATATACCAAATGTTGATATAATATAAAATTATTGTAAGAATATTATGATAACTACTAAAATGGAAAGAGAAGTAGCAATTATCTCAATGATTTATATTAATAGATTATTAAATTATAATCAAGGTTTAGAAATAAATTGTTTAAATTGGTAAAAAATACTATTTACTGCATTGGTTATGGCATCAAAAATATGGGATGATGAATCTTTTGAAAATAATAATTTTGCTAAAGTTTTACCATAATTTTCAACTTTATAAATTAATGAAATGGAAAAAGTCTTTTTGAAGTTAATAGACTATCATCTTTATGTTAATTCTGGTGAGTATGCAAAACAGTATTTTATATTAAGAACTTATGCAGATAAAAAATAAAGAAGCTATGCTTTAAAATAATTAGATATCTCAACTGTTTTAAGATTATAAAGAGGAACTTAATAATAATTATCAAAGTAATAATATTTAAATACTCAAAACAAAAGCTTTTGAAGAATACTCTATATTTATAATTATATTTATATTTATATCTATAATATATAATAGATTACTATGAAAATAGTAGATAGTTTCTAGTTTCTTTTTTTATCATTCTTTCTCCTTTATTTTTTTCTTCTTTTTAAGTTCCAGTCTTACTACTAGTTAGTTTTTTTTTTGAGGAATTTTATTACTATTTCATTTTCTTCATTAATACTGCAATTTTAATCTAAATTCAGCTAATGATTTAGCTATAGTTAGTTTATTTACCAAATAATTCTGCCAATTTTAGTCTTAATGTAATACTGATTATATTGCTTATTCATACACATTCCTGATTGAAAACCCATCTTTACAAAGTTACCTTAAAATATATTCATAAGTTTCCATAACTCCACTATTTTGGATAATTTATTCTTTTATAAATATAATTCGGATGCTTTTTATATATTTTTATTTAAGAATTTCTTTGTCTTCGTTATTCATAGTTTAATAATGATTTTATTGCTTTGAAAGTAAAATTTGTAGTTACTTTCCTATATTAATTTTACTTATATTTATTTATAATAAATTAATAATGGATCTCTAGGATTAAGTAAGCTTTAACTTTAATATATTTAGTCCATAGTTGTTGATGAAGAATTCTGTGATAAGAATCTTTTTAGTCATTATCAAAAAACAAGGAGAGAAAATAATAACTTAAATCCACAAATTAATCTTTATGATTATTAACTTAATAATATCAACAAGTATCATATAGGATACTTAGACCATCCTCATATTAAATCTAGTAAAATTATTATTTCTAATAAATACGAGCTCAAAACATTTCAATCAATAAGCTTCAATTAAAAAAGCACAACTTATAGAAGCCAGTCTGTAAGGAACTCGAAAAAACTAAAGAGCCTCTCAACAGAAATTCCACAGTTTTAGATTTAAAATCCAAAAATATGTTTTTTCAAAGGCAATCAGGAAAATTAAAGCCAATCGTGCAAAAAGAAATACTAGTAAATCCAATCTCTTAGACATAAAGATTAATTACTAAAAAAATTACAGAAACCCCTGCTATTGAAGTGTGCAGCAATAATAAAACTGAATAAAAGCCAGCCTCTTTTCGTTATAATGATCTTCAATTAAGTTAATATTTAGAAGAATTTAAATTGTTTAAATAAGAAACATTAACATCTGTGATATTACCTCACGTCTAATATAAAACAAATAGAACCTAAAACAATCACACTTAAACATCTAACAGATATTAAACTAATAATAATTATTATAATAGCATACTCCCTAAAAATAAAGTTATATAAAGATAAGCTAATTTAGAATCCTAAAAACAGAACCTCACACTTAGTGGATGGAGTGATTATTCAAATAAATGATTTATTTTTATATATATTATTAATTTAATTATATAATGTTTAATTGTTGAAGTATATCTTCATAATTATAGAAATTATTTTAAGATCAAATTATGATTGATTAAAAAAAAATAATAATTTATTATGAATCCAGCTCAGAATTTAGCTTAACAATTTTTATAATAATTCTATTCTACATTAATGAGCAATAAAATATCATTAATCTAATTTTACACTGATGAATCAATCATGATTTATGGTAAAAATCGATATATATTCCCTATTCAAGAAAGAGAACAATATATTGCACTAAAGTCTATTAATGAAAAACTAGAATCATTAGCATTTCAAAATGATTGTTTATAAATTTGATGATATGGATGTTTAATCAGGTGCAGTATAGAATTCTCTATTTCTTTTTGTTAGAGATTAATTGTAGATGGATGATTCAGATACATTTAAGTTCTCTCAAAGTTTTCAAATACTTCCAAATGGATAAGGAGGCTTATATGTACATAATGATATTTTCAGATTGGTTTATTGATATATTAATAATAAAATTATTAAAAATGGGATTTGAAGATTAGATTCCACCTATTCCAAATAGAGATCAAGAGAAGAGATACATAGCTACAGTTGAAAAATCCTTCTATGATTAACCACTCTACAAATTTTATATGAATGAAGCATTAAGAGAAAGAAAGATGGATTATGCTGATAAATTAAATACATTCAAATATGAATGGATTCTCAACTTCGCTGCATCTGGTATAGTGTTCAGCTTATTATATGTAATATTCTTGATTAATTGATTAGTTTATTCCAGTTTCTTATTTTTACAGATAAACAACCACAGGAGTTCCTTCATACTATCAGTATTATTTCATGTTATTATTTAGACCTAAGAACAAGGCTGTTTTCAAATAAGGATATTTATAAAATCAAAATTGGAAAAGATTCAAATTATATACATTCTTAGTTGTTGGATCAGCATTCATTTTCGCTCACACTTATACTGACAGATCATAAATTCATGATGAATATTACAATAATGTAGGTGTCATTAAGCCAAAGTTTGAATGAGATAAAATTATATAAGAATAACAAAATTATAATATTATTGTTTTAATAAAATATATTGATTTAACTAAACATTCCATCTTAACTTTTATTAATTAATTATTGACTTAAAATCTACAAAGATAAGATAGACAGAATTATGAATGATCAAGGTCACATTACTTAAATTTACAAATGTAAATAATAATTATAAAATTATATCAATAAATTAATGTTCAATTAATCCGTGTGGAAAATTTCTAATGGCAAATCAACCCCATAAATTAAATTGATTAGAACTGTACCAGATTTATCAGCTAATTAATGCAAAGTAAAAAGCACACCAAAAATAAGAATGAGTAGATCACATTGGAAGGTAGAGTAAAAACTTTAAGATTTTATGCCCTCAGATTCAGATTAAAGAATTCATGATTTAATACTAAATTCTTTACAATATATGCCAAAAGAAATAATAAATTCCATAAATTTACAACATTACTAAAATAGTTATTAATTTCATCATTGTATTACATAACAGGAATTAGAATATTAGTTAATTACTTCACTCGAATAAATAAGCTAAGATATTATAGAACCTTTATTTTAAAAAGACGATTCTAATATTTTGGGAGCGGCGGATGATTTTAATCCTTACAAGAAATATAATATTACTGCAATTCCTAAATTGATTGAAATTATCAATGGAAATATTGAAAGCCTAATTAAATTTTTAATCCCATAGAATAGAAAATTATCTTAATGTATCGAATATATATGGAAATACTTCGTATTCATGCTAGATTTGACTATTTAATTTAGTTTGGATAGAAGTAATAAATATATTATTGAATAAGTAACAAAGTTATAAAAAAAATTATCAAATGCAAAAACCTAAGTTCATAATTTTGAAAATAGAGTTGTTTAAATGACATAAGAATTTGAGACTCAAATTATGAAAGAAAAATAAAGGTATTATGAATTATAAGCTTAATATGAATAAATGTTGGCTAAAGCAACTGAATTAGAAAGATTGATAAATGAAGATATTAAAACAGAAGGTAGGGATGATTCTTACAAATTAAAAAAAAATGTAAAAGAGCTTGAAGCAAATTTGAAGATACTTGAATCTTAGTTTAGTAAACACGAAGAAGAATTTGTATCATAACTAACTAATGTTGCTTATGTTGCAAAGAATAAAAGAGAAACATGTTAAGCTTAAATTAGAAATAGATTGGCCATGAATGTAGTTGCATAATAACCTGGGGATATGGCATATAGTTTAGTGTTTTCAGATCATCCTTGGGTACCAATATTTTGTGTTAGATAATTAATATAGTATTATGATGAACCTCCATATGTTTTAGATGAAGATAATAAGTTAGAATTATTGCATAAAGTATTGATGATGGAATAAACTAAAATTAATCCTTGTTAATAATTTATAGATTATTTTTAAAAGTTTCCTGAACTCTATAAAAATATCATTACTTTACTTGAACCATTTGAAGAGGCAACTTAAGCTGCAGTATAAATCAATAATTTATGTTCTATTTTTTTTAATATTTAAGGAGTAGAAACAATAGAAATCTATTATATTAATTAAATAAAAAGAATTTATTAAGAATTCTATGCTTTTATATTGAATGTGTAACAACATTCAAAAAGTCCTGAACAAATTAAATTATAAAAAGAAATCGAGGATGAAAATTTGTAGCATAAAATCGTTAGATTAAATTTAAATTTTGGAAAATCTACTTTAATGTTCAATATTACCAAATCATTTTTAGATACTTATTTTTCTTAGTTTTAGTTTTAATCTCAAATTTAATAGATTTTTGATACTAGAAAAGATATAACAATTTTACATTTATTATCTATGTATTCATCAGAATTATGTAAACAATCTAAAACTTTATTTGAGAATAAATTAGAGAATTTTAATGTACCTGATGTAGATTCTTTAGGTAAATACATAGCCTTTGAAATATTCCCAGAGTTTAAATTAGATCCAACTTTAGTACAATCCTATATAATACATAGATATTATTATTAATAAGAATAAAATATTAAGTTTAGTAAAGAATATTTGTATAGAAACTAAACAACAACATCAAATTCAATATTAGATAGAGAAACCTTAATAAATGGAATCAGATAGCTTAGATAATCACTCTTATTTAATCCTTTGCTTTTGATTTCACACAATATAATTACACCTTAATAATAATTAAAATAACCTAGAAGATAATCTTCGACTCAATAATGAATAATAATTTAAAAAATTCTTTTAATTTTAAAATATTTTAAATTTTTATATATTTTAATGTAAGCAATGATTCAAGGTAGGAATGGACGAAACCAAACACAAAAATCTTAATGTGAAAACATTTAAAAGTAAATCAACAATATAATTAAAAATGAAGATATAATCTAAGAATAATAATAAAAGGAAGGAGAGAATAACAAAATGGAGATGAAACAAAATTTGGAATAGAAGGAATGATTATATCAATAATGTAATAAGATTCATACATTCTTAGTTTAAAAAATATATAATAATATAATAATTTAAATAATGTCTGTCACTCTACACACTAGTCATGGAGATGTTAAATTAGAGTTGTTTTGTGAATTGACAAAGAAATTTTATGATAATAAAATTTTTCATAGAAATATTCCAGGATTTATAATTTAAGGAGGAGATCCAACAGGTAATATAAAAGATATATTTAATATTATAGGTACTGGTAAAGGTGGAGATTGTATTTATGGAAAATATTTTGAAGATGAAATTCTTCCAGAAATAAAACATGATAGACGCGGAATAGTTTCAATGGCTAATTCAGGGAAGGATACAAATTAATCACATTCTTTATTACCTATTCAAAATAGAATCACTTGAATGGTTTTTATACTTCATTTGGTAAAGTTATATATGGATGGGAGGCTCTGGATTTAATGGAAAAGGAAGCTGTAGATAATAATTACAAACCATTAAATAAGATCAAAATTTTTAAAAACAACAATACATGCGAATCCAATAGCAGAAATCGAATAATTTTGAATAAATTTAGATATATCACTATTGGTAATCTGAAACAGATGGACATTAACAAATAAGATTTCTATCTCCAAAAGCATTATTAATTCTGCTTACAGTTGGCCATACCTTACCTCTTTACAAAACAAAAGGTAATGGGAATGCAGCTTCTTCTCTTGAATATTTGTGATTCCAAGCACTATTGATAACCTAATCTTATGTATGAGGAGCATTTTTTAATGGATTATCATTTTTATCATATTATCCATTTTTAACCTTCTCAATTTCTTATCTAATATTTTTCATTGCTTCTATGAATCTGTCTAATTCAGATCTATTGATAAATACATTAAATATACTTAGATTCACTTTCGGTAGGTTCAATCATAAGTGTTCCTGGAACTGGAAAAGACATGGTTGGAGCATGGAATCCATAATCCATAAGTCTTTTTGCAATATCCTCTTCAGTAATTCCACTCTCTTATTTAACAGGTCTTATATCAATAATGAATTCATGAGCACACATTCCATTTTATCCAGTGAATAGTACTTTATAATCATTTTTTAAACTCATCATTAGATAATTAGCATTTAACATGGCCATAGCTGTACATTTCTTAGCTCCTGATCTACCAAGTTAACCAAAATAACTATAAGGAATAGGTAGAATAGATGCAGAACTAAATAATGATGAAGCTACACTTCCTAAAGAGTGTTCTCTTCCAGGAAGATATGGTGCCAATTTCTTATTTACAGCAATTGGACCTAATCCAGGACCTCCTCCTCCATGTGGAATTGAAAATGTTTTATGCAGATTCAAGTGACATACATCAGCCCCTAGATATCCAGGAGAAGTATATCCAACTTATGCATTCATATTAGCTCCATCCATATACACTAAACCTCCATGATCATGAATCAATTAAATGATTTTCTTTGTTTAATCTTCATAAACTCCATAAGTTGATGGATAAGTAATCATGATACAAGCCAAGTTTTTTTCATGTTCTTTGATTTTCTTATTCAAATCAGCCAAATCGACATAACCATCAATAACATTTACTGGTACAACATTTAATCCAGCAAGGACAGCAGAAGCAGGATTAGTTCCATGTGCAGATATTGGGATTAAACAAATATTTCTGTCTTTTTAACCATTCATTATGTGATATTTTCTGATGCACAACAAACCTGTATATTCTCCTTATGCACCACTATTAGGCATTAAGGAGATAGCTTCCATTTGAGTAATATCGCATAACCATTTTTCAACATTATCAGTTAATTCTTAATAACCTTAGGTGCAAGATAGAGGTGAAAATGGATGTAGTTAGGAGAACCCTTGGAATGAAACAGGCAACATAAAGGAAGTAGGATTTAATTTCATAGTACAACTACCTAATGAAATCATAGACTTTGCTAATGAGATATCTTTCTATCTTAAATAGTTGATGTATCTCAACATTTCAGTTTCACTATGTAAAGTATTGAAGATTTTTTATTGCATAAAAGGAGCTCTTTCTGATTTATATGGAATTACCTTCTAAACAACTGACATGAAATCAGCCTTTTTCTTGGTGTAGTGTTAAAGATGATTAAATAGATCCTCAACATCTTAAAGAGTATGTGTTTCATCAAAACTAAATATAGTGTCTTATCCAATTTTTCTAACATTAATTTATGCATTATAATGTAGATATTCTTGCAAGTTTTCTGTATTATGTAACACAACTGTATCGAAAATTCTTCCTTCTTTAACAACTATTCCAAGGCTTTTAGCTAATTTAGCAAAGCTTCTAGCTATGCAATTAACTCTATTTGCAATTTTTTATAATCCTTGAGGACCATGGTAAGTTGCATAAAACCCAGCCATATTAGCTAATAATGCTTAGGCAGTGCAAATATTAGATGTAGCTTTTTCTCTTCTGATATGTTATTCTCTTGTTTGTAATGACATTCTATAAGCTTGTTTTCCGTTTGCATCTTTAGAAATACCAATAATACGTCCTGGCATTTTTCTTTTAAACTCATCTTCGACAGCAAAGAAAGCTGCATGAGGTCCACCAAAACCCATTGGTACTCCAAATCTTTATGAATTTCCATAAGTAACATTAGCACCTTAATCTCTAGGTGTTTTATTAATAGTTAAACTTAATAAATCTGTTCCAATAACTTTCAAAAGTTTTGCGTCTTTAAGAGTGTGTTTGAACAAATCACTCCAATCGTGGACTTCTCCAAGATTATCTGGTGATTATACTAAGACACCACAATATTGATCTGCATCTTTGAAATCATAAGTTTTTGCATCTCCTACAATAATTTCAATTCCTAAATAATAAGCCTTGGTCTTGATATGTTCAATGCTTTATGGAAACACATGATTATCAATGAAAAACTTTTTCTTCTCAAACCAAGAATTTGCCAAGAACATTGCTTCTCCTGCAGCAGTTGCTTCATCCAATAAAGAAGCATTTGATACATCCATTCCTGTCAATTCAGTGATTACTGTTTAAAAATTGATTAAAGCTTCCAATCTACCTTAAGAAATCTCAGCTTAGTATGGAGTATAAGACGTATACCATCCAGGGTCTTCAAGTACATTTCTTAAGATTACGTATGGTGTGTGAGTGCCATAATACCCTTAACCTATAAAGTTTTTGTAAAGCTTATTCTTATTAGCTAAAGATTGAAGATGCTAGACCATGGCTGATTCTGGAATTGCATCAGGAAAATTGTCTGGATTTTGGAAGGCTGCTTCACTGCGAATCTCCTTTGGAATAATTTTGTTAACTAGCTCATCAAGTGAAGTAGCTTAAACTGTTTTCAACATCTCATTCACCTATTGTCCTTCAGATCCTATAAAACGTGGTTCCTATTTATTAATGCAAACCATACTATATAGTCACTTGACTTAAACCAGTCAGGTACTTTGGGATTCACTTCGTGAGGATTGGCCAACCTACTATAATTAGCTACACGTTGTATTAATCTTATGGATCTAAGCATTAAATATTTAAAAATGACGCAGTACTCTACCCTGCTTATATTTATATATATATATATATATATATTGAAAAGCTGTTATAATGCATTAGAGAGTACTTACAAATGAAAGCCCATACCATAGATAATTATATATGAGACCTCGTCTTTAATCTTAAGATCCAGGTCGTAGGGTCTTGACAGAAAATGATACCAAGACCAACATTTCAAGAAAACTCACAAAATTTGACTTTGATTCTGTTCTAACCATTAGAACTAGCAAAGGAAGCAAGAAGTTTAAACCATAACGCTTCGAAGCTAAACCTATTGTAAAGCATTTAAACAATCTTTAGAAAACTGAAGTCGACTCAGATTTGGAGATTTATCAAAGAATGGTTCTAGCCAAGTTGAAAGAAAAGAATATTCTACCAAAATAACGTTCTTTAAGCAATGCTACTCCATAATAAAAAAGCTAAGATCGTTATGCTTCTTTAGATTCACAAAATAGAATTAACAACAAATAACCTTAAAATGTACATCCTAAGATTTTATGGGATATGTCAGAGGAAGAATGGTAATAATTTGGTGATCGGTTTCCATAACACTTTGAGAAGAAGAAGCTTCTTGGAAGAGGAGGATTCTCCTTAGTATGGCTGGGAGAACATAAAAGAACTAAAGAAAAATTTGCTATCAAATAAATTCTTTCTACAAATACACACCAATCGCATATGAAAGAAATTTGGTTTGGAATCCATTTTTTTCAAGACGGAGTACCAAAAAAATAATTTTCTAATTTTCCAGGTTGCAAGAATCTTGTTCGTTTTCTCACATATGATATTAAACCTTAAGACACTTGGATATTTTAAGAGATATGTGGTGAGAGTCTAGGCAATCAACTTTATGATCTTTAAGGAAAGAATGTCAATAACGAACGTTTGTATAAGGTAGATATATATTTAATTATATATTAGCTAACACATAAGCCACTCTATAATACTTTTAGAAAAGATTTAACCGAGCTTAAAAAACTTATTCGAGAGTTAGCTTAAGCTCTTGATTTATTGTAGGATTAAAGAATTGTGCATTCTGATCTTAAAACTGAAAATATCCTTGTAAAGAAAATTAAAAATGAAAACGATCTACACGAACTAACATAAATCAAATTAATTGATTATGGAAGTAGTTTTCCATTTGATGACTTAAAACAATTTTCTATGGCTACTCCAGAGTAGATTTTTTTTTTAATTTTAGATACATGTGTCCTGAAATCCTTAATTATATTTTATATGAGAATCAAATGAATTATCGTCCTTGTTTAATGAAATACCTACGCAATTATAAAAAACCATGGGTTATTGATGTTTGGTCTCTTGGATGTGTTGTACTTGAGATCATATCAGGAATCCCTTTATGGATGAGTCTTAAGACTATTGTTCCCAAAAATGGAAAGGAAATAATCGATTATGGATTATTTGCAGTTAAAGGCAGAGTTTTTGATAAAATTATTGATCGACAGATGGAAGTTATTTAAAATTTAGATAGTTATATTGATAAAAATTACTCTGGTATTTAATTTATTAATCAATTAGGATTGAAAATAGATAATTAAATACGATTTGTCTTAAAGGAAATGTTAAATCTAGATCCGGAGAAAAGATTATCACCAAAGTAAATAATTGAATACCTATCTACAAAAAAGGAATACCTTATAACTAAATGATTTATACTATTAATAATTCAAAACCCATCTCATTGAATTAAATTTGAAATTAATTTTAGATGTCTTAGAAATTTTAATTAATATTTAATGAACTCAGTATCCACAAATACTTCCTATACAGATATTCGAGTCGTGAAAATCTATTTTAAAATTCATTACAATACTTAATATGGATAAGCAATTTACTTATGTGGTGACGACGAAAGATTAGGGAATTGGGATTCTACTAAAGGAATTAGACTTTAATGGAATCAGGTATGGTATTCAAGTTCATAAAGAATAATGAATGGACAACATGTCTAAAATTACCAAGAATCTGTAAAAATTTTGAGTACAAATTCGTTGTGAATGATTATAATGATCCATCCCACTAGAAAGAATTTTGGGAACCAGGAGAAAATCGTATAATTACAAAGCATTTATTGTTGAATGGAAAGAAAGGAGAGTACTTTAATTGTAATAGTTGGTTAAATTATTCTAGAGGAGTATTGGGGGTATCGAACAATAAAATTGAAGCTCAATCACAATTTATAACCTGGAGAAAGAATGATGATAATAGGTTCAATTCCAGAGATTGGCTCTTGGAAAACACCTGTGTTAATGAAATAACAATAGAAGATTGATATACGTATGACTCATTTAATAATTCTGATATAGTAACATAAGAGCCTGTTCAACAATGGTCCATATCATTCATAGTAAATCCTCTTAACTTTTATTTCCGATATTATTACGTGATCCGTAATGATGAATCTGGTAATATGATTTGGGAAAGAGGCAATGGCCGTTATCTTAAAACAGCTGATCTATCATCTATTCGACAAGTACTCGATCAATATGCACTTCATCCTATAAAAGTCAAAACTTAAATTTATACAGCTTTTCAGACAAAGCCACAACATAAGAACGGTTCATTTTCAGCTACTAAAATTCCAAAATCAAAGCTTAAAATTAATAGTTAAGGTTATTAATTTGCAGATAAAGAACCCTCTTTTTCTTACTATGAAGAATTTGGTAGATTAAATAAATTAGATTGGAATTTTGTAGTTAAATTCTAAACTTATGAAATTAATGAGAATATTATGATCGGTCCTTATCCATAAAATGAGTAGGATATTCTATTATTGAAATAAAAATAAGTGAGAGCAGTTCTGAATCTTCAGACTCGTCTAGACATGTTTCATAGGGGAGTAAATTGGGAATAGATTGTTGATGCTTATAAGAGATAAAATATCGTGATGAAAAATTATTAGATCTTTGATATGGATGCAGAAGATTTTGAATAAAAGTCTAATAAAGCTGTGTAAATACTTAAGAAATTAATTAACGAATATGAATATGTATATGTTCATTGTACAGCTGGAATAGGGAGAGCCCCATCGATAATAGTTTTGTACTTAAGTTCGATTCTTAAATTTGATTTAAAAGAAGCTATTGAATTGGTTAAATAAAAAAGATAATAATTTTATGTTAATTATTGTAAGCATACAAACTATTAATAGCAATGCTCAAAAAATCTTTGTAGAAAACACTCATATTTAATCATGGATTAGGTTACTAAAATTTGGCTTAAACTTTGTGATGGATCGAATAATAAATTTATATATAATTAGTTATAAATGTAAATTCAAGCCAAAGTTTATCATTAGACAGACATTTAAATATTGTCTGGGAAATTAGTTCTAAAGTAAATAGCCACATAATTTATAAATATGAATTTTCTTGAATTTCATTTAATTAATAATGATAGATATGGAAATAATATACTCTTTTTAATGCTTAATAACCTTCCAACAATCTGATCATTACTCACATTAAGCAAAGTTACAATTCACTTCAAACAAACTAAATCTCTTAATGAATTCTTAATGTTATGAAATAGAAATATCATATAAACTAATTCTAAAATGGAAATACTCAGAGAACAAATTGATTTCTATGCAATTTTAATAATTTACTATCCAAGCTTAAAATGATGATCTCCTTATACTTAAGAAACATTTAGATTGTAAAGTTACATATGTAGGTATCCGAGAACTTTACGATAATGTTTTATTAGTTTAATAAACAGGAATAGCAAAAGTAATTAGAGAAATTATCTTTAGACATGCACGCTTAAAAGTAAACTAGATGGGAAAACATATATTTGTAAATGTTATAAAAAATAAGAGATGGAAAAATATAGAATTTATGAGTAATTACTTATTTTGCGTAAATTAAGTGAATTTAAGAATATTGCTCAAATAGTTGATTACTTTGAATCATCAAATTCTTATTATTTAATCTTTGAATAGATGAGTAGAATTCATTACCATAATTTAAGTCATGAGGATATATAATCAATGATGTTTGTATAGTAAATTTAATATTAGGATATTTTATGTTGTGTAAAAGTGTTAATTTCTAATAATATATATCATTCCCAATTAAATTTAACCAATCTTTTGATTGATAAAAACATGAATTGTAAATTAATTGGTTTTGAAAATGCAGAATTATTAAATGAAGAGAATCCAATTTAAAATTCTCTAATGTTGATGATGGCGGGTCACATGATGATAAAATTGTATAAATATATCCTTATCTTAGATATTAATACAATTCTGCTAGTAAAGATATAGTTTGCATTCCTGATTAAGGAAATTCGCTTGTTTAAGGTTTATTAGAAACTAAATAAGATCAATAAATAAACATAGAATAAGCTTTAAGCCATGAGTACTTTGAATATTTTGATTATAATTCGAGTCCAATGATGTAACAACAGATTGTACCAAAGTTGAAGTCCTTCATAACTCAATAATCTCTATCATCGCCGATTGATAGTAACATTTGATATTTATATTTTTACTTTTTTATTATTTATTATTTAATCTTGCCTAATACTATTATGGAACAATATTTATAATAAAATTTATATTCAATTAAAACGTACAATTAAACAGGTTAAATGATTATTTATGAAATTTAAAAGAAAAAGATTACTTAACTATTGATAAAATTATGGGTATTCAAGAAACATTTTTTGGAACAAAATATTTTATATTTCGAAAAAAAATATACCAAATAGCATTAACTTTTGAATCCTTTATAACTGCTCTTTTGAAATTAGTTAAAAGAACTCTAATGGCATAATAACATGTCTTAAATATTATTAATCTTTATCAAATCTGTAATAAGCTATCAATCATGTAAGCCCAGAATGAACACAAAGAGTTCTTATGTATGTAACTACTTCACAGCTTGTCCAAAATATTCATAATCGCCTTCCAGGATCATATTCAAACAATTTACTCTCATAAATTGCTCTTTATCTCAATTCTCTTTTTACTGCTGATATTGCAGCTGGCTTCTAAAATACTGCTCATGTCAAATCTTATATTGCTTTCTCTTATCTTGTTGCTGATGATATTACATCATGTAATCTATTATTATTATCAATAACTATACCTTATTATTCCTACACATTTCCTTAACTGCTGATTATTATGCTTTGAATAGTCTTGTTACTCTATTCAAACATCCAAATAATACTCCTGTTACCTTTGAATCAAGGGTGGTTGAATTTCCTGTCCTTTTTACTTTTAATATTCTGTTAATGTATGATGAATTGTCAAGATTTATAATTCTATATTTCAAATGCTTTACTAATAATCTCTTTAATGGTGTCTCAAAAATATATTTTCTATCTTTACTGATCCGCTTGGGATTGGTGTATAATATGAGGTCAAAAAATTTTCATCTTTTTTAATAATTCTTTAATAACAATGGCTAATTCTATTCATCTTATTTCTGTCCTTAATGACTAGACTTTTATCATGTTAAATCTACTCGATTTTTTTTGATATTTTTCCCTTTTGTAGCAATTTATTTCTTTTTCTTAATTATACAATAAAATTTCTAATTAGATAATTTAATTATATTCGAAAAACCTGCTATGGTAATAGTTTAATTAAATTTATTTATCTGATATTTCTGAACAATCTAAATATAAATATATATATCTTAAAATAACAAAATTTACTTACACATAAGCTCGTTAGAAGAATAGATAAGCTATCAATATATTAAAATTAACCTATTCTATATAGAATAAAATACTAATTATAAATAAAAATATCAATTAATAAATTATATAAAATAGAAGTAAATTATGAGCCTTCAACAATAAAATTTGGTTACGAAAAAAGTAGTGAAGAAAATTACCCTAAATCAAACACTAAAAAAATTTGTTTTAAAAGAATGGGGAGAGAAAGGTAAAAAGAACAATAGCCAATAAATTTGCAAAATTAAGTATGAGGAACTTTTGATAAAATAACAAAAATTAGCAAAATAGCATAAAGATTATGTTTTAGGCGTAGATAGTTTTCAATATAACACTCTTGAATAAGAACTTCATATAACTTACAACTGTAGTGAAAATGCAAAATCCTTTTTTAATCTAAATTTCTAGAGTACTGAAGAAAAATTTAATGTTTTTGTTTAATTAGTAAGCTTATCATAGTATCTAATTAATAATAATATCTTACACAACAACATTAAGTCAACCAATATAATTATAGATAATAATAAGTTATACCTGACAGATTTTGGGTATTACAAATCTGATGGATCTGATGAAAATCCAACTCTTTTTAAAGATTGTTTGAATTTTTTAAATTCTCCATCTATTAATTAATTAAACTAACATTATGCTTATTTATAAATTGATTAATTAGAAGATCTAGTAAAAATCCCTGTTGAAGAATTATTGCAAAGAGAAAATTTTTTAAAAAAATCAGATGATACTGTTAAGATGTAAGATCAATATGCATTAACAGTTATGATGTTATAAATAATTTATACTTTTCCAAAAGTCAATCAAATTTAAGATATTATTGGTTCAAAATATCTTTATACAATTAAGCAAATAAAAATTTTAAAAGAATAGAATGAATAGGTACCTGAGTATGCTCTTTTTATAATAGTGGAAATATTGAAAGATCGATTTTAAAATTAATATTTTAATAAATATACAAAAATAGCTCCAATTTTAAATTACAAAGTAAATTAATAGAATTTGATTAATTAAGAGAATCTTTAAAAGGTGTAATAATTTTTAAAAGATTAAGTTTATACTTTTGATAAAATACTTTTATATTATTTTAGTAATGAAGAACTAAAGAACTTATTTCATAAAATTCGTGACAATAATTAATTAAAACAATTAGAAGAGGAAATTAAAAGAATATTGGGATTATCTATAGTTGAATATAAAAATTAATTAGATTAAATGAGCATTGAAGATAAATATATTTTTTTGGTCCATCTTGATGAAAAAATATAAAATTTTAAAATAATTAGCAATGACATAAATTAATAATAATAAGGTAGTATACTTATTTAATTTGAGTAAAAGCTTAGATTAAAGTCTTTATATGATGAAATAAACTAGAAATTTATGAAGGATTTTAAATTTAATAATAACTATTCAGAAAATACAATCTTTATCATTTAATTTAATGATAGCCTCGACTAATTTAAATAAACTGAAGATAACAATATTCAAAAAGAGTCGATAATAAACAGTCACTAAAATGTTGATTTAATTGAACCAATTTCTAGAATTGCCTTTTCAAGTGTTAATTAATCTAATTAAGAGCTACTAGATTACCATATTAGTGCTTCATTACTTCAACCAGAAAATGAAGATGTCTAAGTGTAAATTTAGTAAATTTAAGTTAGTCATAATGATTATGCTCTACAACGTGTCCAGAATAAAATTTTAAGAGAATATTTTAGATAAATTATAAATAAAGAAGAGTTTTCATTATAAAAAAAATACAGTCATATTTCTTAAAATGATTTTGAAGAGCAGGAGGAAGGAAAAACAATAAATATTATAAAATAGGATTAATAAAATTCTAAAGAGATTATATCAATTATATAATTAGAAAATAGAAAATCAGATAAAAAAACAGAAAATCTTATAATTTATTATTTTTAAAATGGAGAGGAACGCATTTATAAAGAATACTAAGCCTTAGAATTTAATCGTTATCGTGATCCTAATTTAGAGTCTATGTATGAATTTAATTTAAATAAATAATTCATTACCAAAAAAGATGGATCTGGAAATTTCATAGATTTAAAATAGAATATCAAATACACAGGTGGTTATAAAATTTAAGAGTAAGATAAGAGAAATAATTTTTAATTTCATGGGATAGGCGTTCGTGAGTTGTTAAATTAAAATACCCTTAGAAAAGGATAAATTTATAAGGTGGATGGTTTTTTTATTGATAATAGGCCATCTGGAAAAATGAAAACATATTTTTATGGAACGAACATCTACTGTTAGGGTGAATACAAAAATGGTAAGTTGAGTGGTTATTAAGAACATTTTATAGAGAATAATAATAAACCAATAAAGAAGACTTATCATTTAAATATTTGTTATAATTACGTGATTGAACTTCAAATAGTCTGATTATATATTAATAAATATTTGATAATTTTATTTAGATTTTTAATTATAGATAAACATTAAATAAATGGTACTTTGTGAAGATAAAATAAATTGAGAATTATTAGCAAGGAAAAATAAATAAAATAATGTCAATAAGTGTTATGATTAATATTCACACAATAACTAAATATTTTTTAGGTATTCCAAATTCAAATAAACCGGTTTCAATTTCTTCTTCAAATTAAGGACTACCACAAATATATATTTTTTAAGGTTTGTATTTCATTTGTTCTTTCATATATTTTAAATTAAATTGTGATTCTACCATATTATTCATAAGTTCGTCAGGTATATTACTTTTATCTTTTAGTTTAATTTTAATATCAAAAATCTCTAATCGAAATGTGTTGCATATGAATAACAAATCTTAAATAATTGGTAGTCCATAAAAGTGACTCATGTCACTAAAAGCTGCATGAATAATAAGTTAAAAATCGTCACCTAAAGTAGTTGTGTATTCCTCATTATTATCATTTATACAATCTGCTACTTCCTTACCTCTTTAATCCCTTAGAATAGTATAAATAGCTTTTTTTAATAGATAATCAATCAAATCAAGAAATGGTAATATTCCAGTTCCTTAAACAAACGCATAATGAATTCCATCAGAAAGTGCATCTAATTCCAATCCAAAACCATAAGGTCCTGTAATTTCGTATGGTTTATGACCTGTACAATGAAGAAATCGACTCATATTATTAGAGAAATCACATCTCTTGATAACAAAGTTTATTTCATCCGATAAAATAGCTAATTATTAAGGTACATAACTTTAATAATCTTATTCAATAACTTATGATTTAAAAAAGTCAAGCATTTGTTATCTCTTTAAAATGGCCGATTAACCATATGCCATAACAATTGAATATGGTCTTTCTGCCAAATTAATACCAGTTCCGAATGGTTTGATATAAAAGTATCTTCCAAACCACTAAACCCCCTTTAAGAATTGACGAACTTAAAAGTAATTACTTTTAAATATGAATAGGCCAACATCGGAAGCGAATTGAATATATTGTTCAAATTTCCATATATATTTATCAATTTGTGATGTATTTTCCTCATAATATAATAACGGACAATTATCATTCCTGTAATCTCCTAGATATCTAGTTTCAATATAATTAATAGCAAATTAAGTGTGAATATGCATTTTTATATTTAAGTTCGAAACTGGATAACCTCCATAGAAGTATCTACCAATTTCTCTTCCAGTAATCTTCTCTAAAATATATTAGCCGCCTGGATGATTAAAATCACTAACGTCATAAATAGCTTCTCTTAAAATAATATAATTTAATTTTTAATATTCTTTCACTAATTAATTTCTGGGTTCTAATAAATAGACATAAAAAGTATACCATTTCGGTTGATTTTATCAATCAAATTTTCATAGATTTCATTTTTGTCTAATTCCACATACTGATAAGTTATTCTCTATCTTGGAATAATTGAAACCTCATAATAATAGAGAATTTCAATAGAAACTTTTGTAAAGAATAGAAACACATAGAAGTAATAAAAAGGAATTCTATTTTGATTGATTTGAATATTACAATAAATCTGGTCTTTAAATATGGACACCCATTGCAACCTAAGCCTTTGTAACAAAATAGATAAAATAACCAAGGTAAAAATGGATTTTTTTAACTTTGTAAATTTTATTGGACCCATTCAAAGATTCTAGATTATTTTTAACAATCATTCCCATCATTAATTAAATTAACAGAACACTTAAAATCAAAACTCCCACTACAAAATGTGCAATTATCAATCCATCATAGTAATAGATCTCTTAAATCTTCAGTTTATCTGAATTGATATATATATATAAATAAATACTGTATTCGATTTTACTGAAAGCAAAGATATATGTCACTATGCTCTAAAATAAAAATATAATTCCATGGACTTTAGCATACTTTGGATAACTCTTCAATTATCTGCCAAAAAAAATTCCAACATCAGATAAGAAACTCCAAAAAATAAAAAGGAAGATAGAATGGCCTTCATCTGTAAATTATTCATATTTCTCAACTTAATCATCTGTGTTAAACAAATTAACCGTATGTACACCTCTATTATAATTCCTATAAACAATTCCTTCTTTATCATAAATAATGAGATATCCAATATTAACTAATTTATATTTAAATTGAAAATCTAATTCATCATCTGTTTTTAATGATCTACTTACTTTTATTCTAATTGTTTCATTTATAATAGCATATCCTAATATAGTCCAACTTTGAAATTCTCCCTCTTATTCGTCCAAAATAAATGCAGTTGAAGAAGCCCCTACAAAATCATATACATATAAATGATCGTAAGTTTGATACCAACTAAATTCTATGATGTCTTTGCCGGTAATATCATATTCATCTTAAGTTTAACTCATTTCATTATTTTAAGTATAATTAAACACTATGGCAAATCTCTAACATAATTGCAATTCAAATAATAAAGTTATGTTGTTAGCATCTAATTAAAAGTACATAGAAAGATTAGGTGTAAATCTCACAAAATTATCAAGCTTAGTGACATTACTTGGACAGGGTTATCCATTACAGGTAAATCTAGAACTATCTGTAAAACATTCGAATGAATCTGTGCATGCATAAATGATTGGTAGAATGATAAATGCAATAATCATTAAAAATATTATTTAAAACAATTCATAATTCATTTCATTTTTAGTAAATTTTTAATCGCTTCTGAATTGATTGAATTATTATAACCACTCTTATTTACACTACTGCTATTATTCTTTGTTTAACTCTTGCTTGGTTAGATATTACAGATTTCTGCTAAAGTTTATCTTCCTTTCATCATATATTAACTAATTTGAATGTTATTTGATCGTTGACTGATAGAGGCCTATTATTGTTATAACAATTTATTGTATCTCTTAAAAAGCTCATCACACGAACTTCTATGGGAAGCGAAACCTCCATGCTAAGAGAATGAAGATTGTTTCTTTGGTGATCCCTATCTATATGAAGTAGACCCATCTTGACTCTATTCCTTTTTCTTTGATTCTGATTAACAACTATCATACTTTACTCATACTTAAGTCTCTTTAATTTATTTATTTTCTAATGTAACTTCTTTATTTCTTAATTGGATTCCTCCAATTTCGCCTATAAACCATCTTAATACAATTTCATCTATTATTCTAACTAATATTAAAATCTCTTTATACACTAATATGATTTCGAATGTCTGCTTCTTGTTATTATAAAACTGATTCCAACTTTTTATATTCTAAATTACTATTCTTCAATTGTCTAAACTGTTTGCATATTCGATTTATTAGATCTTAACAATTATAATGTTCTAATCCAAGAATCTTCTCATTATTAAAAATCATCATCTTATATCATATATTCAATCATATATACTTCCTCCAATAGATTACGCAATCCAGATTCAACTTCCTATTTCTCCTATCTGTTCATTTAACGAAATTAATTAAACTAAATCCAATTATTTTTTTAAATGGAAGAAGAAGACTGCACTATTTTTATTGAAGAACTCAAAAGTGATGACCCCACTCTCAAACTAAATGCTGTGTCCAAAATTGTGTCAATTGCTCAAATCCTTGGACCTTCAAGAACTTGTTAAGAATTGATTCCTTATCTGATTGATATTATAGAAGAACAAGACAATGAAGATGAATTCCTTATCAAATTAGCTTAAGAATTAGTCAATCTAAAACCATTTACAGGAACAAATGTACATTTACTTAATGCTCCACTTGAAATTCTTAGCTCTATGGAAGAACCATTAGTTAGAGATAAAGCAGTTGAATCCTTGATATTGCTTGCAGAAGGAATGCCAAATAGTAAATTACACCCATTATATTGTTTTTAGGTTTTTTTGAAAATCACTTTTTTTAAATTGTCTAATAATTAGGATAATGGGATAATTTTCCTTCCAGAATATCTGCTGCTAGTCTTCTTCCTCTCACTTATAAACATGTATCCTAAGAAAAATAAAATACACTCTGGGATCTATTCAAATAACTTTGTGGAGATGATACTCCCATGGTTAGAAGAGTTTGTGCTGGAGTTTTGCCTGATCTTGCAAAAATGTAATGCCAATCACAATAACTATTGTAATTGTGGGAAACACTTCTTAAAGATCCTATTGATAGTGTAAAAATCAAAGCGATCGAAGGATCATAATATATGCTCAAATTAATCGACGATGAAAATGATTTAGAAACACAACTTTAAGGCTATTTTGCTTTAGCAGATCCAAAAGAAAAAAGTTGGCGTGTCAGATATACTGTTCCTGAATGTTTAGAAAGCATTATTGAAATTGTTGTTAAACTTAGTAACTTATCTATTAATATTATTAGACAAAAATAAAAGCATCTTAAAAAATTAAGCAGTTCCAGTTTTCTAGTAATTACTGAAAGATACTGAACCAGAAGTAAGATCTATGGCTTTAATATCCATCTATCATCTATTAAAAGAATTACCTTCTTCTAGTAAAGATTTGTTCTTACCTTTGTTTTAAACACTATCTACAGATACATCATAACATGTTAGAATGTCTTTGGCCGAACAAATTTGTAAGATTTCTAAATAATATTCCGTCTAAATTGTTTTGTAAAGTTTCATACCTTTGATAACAGCATTGATTAAAGATGAAGTTGTTGAAATCAAAATCAAATTAGCTCATAATTTGGATCAATTATCATAAGCAATAGGATAAGAAAACTCAAAAAAACATTTAGTTCCTCTTATTTAAACATTTGCATCAGAAAAACAATGGAGATATAGATTAGAAATGATGTCAATCATACCTAAACTTCTCAAAGTGGCAGGCTATGATAGTTTTTTGGAATTATAAGAGATTTATCTTGAAAAAGGAGTCTTAAATCATTATTAGGCAATAAGAGATTAAGCTATTGAGAATCTAATATAATTAAACGAAATATTTGGATATGATAAAATGAGAGAATTTATTTTAAAATGTATTAATAAATAGTTTGAACAACAAAATTATATTTATAGAGTTTCAGCTATGCATAGTGTAGCAAAATTAAAAAATACATTATCAAAAGACGATCTAATAAATTAGTTCAAAGTAATTAATATATTTTATGAAAGGAAATAACTTAGAAATCTTTAAATGATAAGGTTCCTAATGTTAGATTAAATATATTCAAATTATTTACAGCGATTCAAAATAAGTTAGATAATAAGACTCAAACTGATTTCAAAAACAAAGCGAAAATTCTATAATAAGATCAAGATATTGATGTAAAATATTTTGCATAAAAAATTTGATGAATTTATATTTGTTTCAATATCATAAATTTTTGAAATATGTATAGATCACTTCTGTTAAATTTCAGTTTTTGATTCACTCTCAAAAGTATATTAAAAAGCAATAGGATTTGTAGCAGTAGATATTTTCTTAATATACCCTAAAGTAGTATTTTAAAGAAAATTATCTCCTTTTTGACCAACAAAAGAAGTTGATTTTCTAAAGTTCCTATCTGTGCTTTAACAGACCCTTAAAACTTGAGAAGCAGATTTTTCAATTTTCTATCTCTTAGTTCTACTCGTTAAGTATATTTTAACATTCTAAAAATACAATTACAATTCTTCCTACTCTCTTTTAGTTGGTATAAACCATCTAAGATCAAGATTAATAATACTTAGGCTAAGAAACATTACAATTTTAAAAGTTATTACTAATAGATCCAAATTATTTTACAGATGAAGTCATTTTATTGTATTCATTAAATAACTCATAGACTTGTAATGCTTATTTTTGATCAAGTTATGTATAACACTCCATAAATTGTCGTATGAACCTACAATACTTAAAAAGAGAATTCATAAACCATACCTTTCAAGTAATAGATACATGGCTATCAAATCATTCCAGATTAGTAAGTAAATTTCCATCACTACGGTTCTATTATGTAGCTTTGAAATACTGAGGAATAACTGTAAAAATATGAAAAACTTATACCTCATATTAAGCTAGAATGAAATTTAGACAATTAATTGCTTTGTAAAATTACATGACTGAAGTATCTATATCTTTAAAGAAAACTTCAATGCTAGTTTTGAGTTTGCTCTTAGTGCTTATTTCTTATATACTAGCAAGCTTATGTATTATCATGGTTTGTATGCCAATGAATTTATTCATGATTTCATCCTTTGTAGATGGTGTAAATCCATTAAAGTAATATAATTACTATACGAATAATCTACCATGTCTGACATCACCCATTAACACATGCATAGTAAGTAGAACTTTTAACTTTTTATGATTGTCTAGTGTTTATGGGATAAGTCTTAGAAACTCTCGACAGACCTAAACAATAGTCATACTTTGAACTAATTAATCAATTTCTGATAAGCAAGGAAATCCTTAATTTATTTATACTAATATACCTTATAACATTTGTTTAACGTCTTCCAGATCTAAAGTTTCTTAGTTATCAAATATTGAAGATTCGAAGAGCTTTTTCTCAAATCTAGATTGCTTCTTAAAGAAATTTTTTATAAACATTTTATATATATATTTATTTATTGTAATGAGTGAATAAAGAACTGTTACAGAAACCAGTTAAGATGAGGAAGAACAGAATAAAAAGAAATTTATCTATTAAACAGAAAAGTTAAAACTTCTTTTATAAGTACCGATTGAACAAAGAACTTAACCCATCTGTAAGGATATTGCTGAGATAGCATAAGTAATTTCCTGAAAATTATATCTTCTTTAGTAAATAAAATTCCTTTCCCAATACAAATAAAAACCTGACTTCTTAGAATTATGCAAAAATCTCTATCTTAAATCATATGAAAAACGATAGTATATCTTCAAGCAAGGAGATTAGGGAGATGCATTTTATGTAATATTGAATGGCAGTGTCAAAGTTTACATAGATGAACCAACAGAATTTAAGAATTTTATGCAACTTGTAAGAATAGATTATCTTATTTAGAAAGAAATAGCTCAATTGGGTAAAGGTGATGCCTTTGGAGAAATATCATTACTTTATAATTCCAAGAGAACAGCAACAGTAATTGCAAATGAGAGGAGCGATTTAATTGTTTTAGAAAAAGATGCATTTTAAGAATATATGAAAACTATTGATAATTCTAATGAAATGAAGACAGTTGCACTCAATAAACTACTTTAATTTTTAGAATCCCTTCCAGTCTTTTAAATGTTCAACAAAGATTTACTTGTTCAATTGTGTACAAAATGTTAAATCTAAATGTATCCTTCTTAATAGATTCTATTAAAATAAGGAGTAGAACCTACACACATGTATATAATAAAAAGCGGCAGAGTGAAAGCAATTAAAAAAATTAAATGGAATTTAGAAGACTATCCATCTTCATTAATAAGAGGTTAAACAACTAGCAGCAATGATTTATTTAACTAGGATGTTTATTTTGAAATTGATGAATTAGGAGATGGTGAAATCTTTGGTGATTTTGCATTATTAAATGAAGAAGAGTCATAATGTTCTTATATCACTTCAATTCCATCTGAGATTATTTCAATCAGTTCATTTAACTTAAAAATGATTGTGCCTCAAGATAGATTGGAAGCCTATTAAAAATAGATTAAGTAATATCCAGAAGATGATGATCTTAAATTGTTATACGAAGAAAAGAGAAATTGGAATTAATATAAAAGAAAACTTATAAAAAATATTTATGTTGATAAATAAAATAAAAAAGGATTCGACAATAGATTAAGACTTCCAGAATTAAAAGGTAAGTAAGCGTTACCTCCTATCAATATTATTGATATCAAAACAAGTGACAATAGAACATACTTTAAATATTTAGAATCTAAAATATCTCCAATGGCTGAATGTAAAAAAAAAGTATAATCATTAACTCAGGTTGGATTAAGCATGCAAGGGTTGGTGAAGTAATTAGAATAAAATACAAGTCAACTTAGTATAGCAAATTCCTTTTAGAGAAAATTAAAGAAACTCAATATCAACAGATCTTAATGAAATTAATCAATGTTATAAATCATAAAATGAAAAAGAACTTCCTGGTTATGTTGAATTAATTCTCCTATGATTTTATTACTGCTATTTAGGCTAAGATATTTTTCGAACAAAATCTTTAGTTCTTTGAGAATAGATTTTATTCTATGATTGCACATTCTCTTAATCTAAATTAGAAAGTTATTACTATTGGGTCTTCTTTTTAGGCTGTTAAGTGCTACTTAAATATTAAAATCTTACCATCTTTATGAATGATATTAATACAACGATTCATTCTCAATCAGGAAAGATTGATTCATTGTATGTGCAGTTATTGGTGATAAAGATTATCCTTTATGCCCATTCGGCGTATTAATCTTCATCTAATGTACATCCCATAAAACAGATTATTCTAATTCCTCCTAACTTCTCTTTGTCTATTCTCTAGTATGATAACTCCTTTTTGTATTTTTTTATATAGGACTTGTAGGTATTGTACCATAAGGTTAAGTATATGAAAACGCTATTTCTCTAAATGCTTTATCTAATTAACATTTCTCAATCTTCCAAATTGCTGATTCTAATAAAAACAATCCTGTTTACACTCTCTATTCAAGATGTCTTTTATTGTTATTTCTGCTTCTCCATAATTTAAAAAATGTTTCTTTCAACGATAATTCATTTTCCCTCTTTGACAAAGTATTTTCTAACATAGCACTACTTAAATATTTTGATTTCAACGCATTTTATATTTACATATTTTGTAATTCTAATTCATATTGATATATTAATCTTTATTATTAATCTTATTCTTATTTTGAACAAACAAGTTCATTTCTTAATTAATCAACAAATTAATTTTTATTTTTCTTCCATCTGTTTAAATATATGTATTTCATTTTTTATTAATGATGTTCATATCTTAATCTTATGAATTTAAAAAATTCTAGATATTTCTATCTTAAACTATTAATACCATTTGTTAAAATAAGAGCTATCTTACTCAAATAATGAGTCTACATATTTGATGAAGTAATTAAGAAAATTTCATCATTCACCTTCCAGATATGTCTATTTTCAAATTCAATATTTTAATTATTTATTAGTTCAGTATTTATATTTAAAGTTAATTAATAAAGAGTATTAAATTATGATATGTCATCAATGTCTTCAAAATATTCTTATATTAAACCATATTCAGGTAAGTAGGATGTCAATGATAATATATCGATATTTAAAATTGACACTGCTAACTTTTCTCCCATCAATTAAGCCACCTATTGCAAATACATTTCAATAGAAGTCTCTGATTGTAATGCTTATAACATGATTATTAAATCATCATTTCCAATCAATTATGTTATTGCATTACTCTTCAATCTACCTTAATACCTTTGCAATCCCTAAAACAATTAAATTGCATAATTTCTCTAATCCTTTTTCACTTATTTAGCTGCTAATAAAATTAATTTACAAAGATTATTATTTGTACTTTTTTAATTCTTTGTAGAATAATAAAAATGCTTCAACCTTCTAAATCCTAATTATTAAATTACATTTTTCAACTTTCTCAATTAATTTATAAATTATTTCATTCTCTAACAAATCATCTATTTTTTTAATCTTATCTACAAAGAAATTACTTTATCAAGCTTGCTAAAACCTGATTCTAATTTATATTATTAATTACGAATATTTAACAAAATAAATTGTTAAATCTATTTACAATAAGAAACAGGGTAATTTAAAGCATAAATTACTTTCTTTTTAAAATGATTAATTGGAACAAGGGAAAATTAATCATCTATACTAAATATCTACAATTAAATTATTGATTATTTTATCTGTCTTACATCAACTTAAACATTGGATTAAGAATTTGATATTGTACATGATTAGTATTTTGAGATGTTAAAAGAATTAATTGATTCTCCTGTTATGATTTTATCAATAACACTATATTCATAATATCCACTTTCATTGCTCTTTATTTAAGAATAAAATTAGAATGGATTTTTATATTACATTTCAAAAACATTCTTATAATAGAGTGATTATTCAATAGATTTAGGTATTTATTGATGAGAAGGTAATTGCTTAATAAAATTTGAGGATTATGTTTATAAATAACTTCTTTTTGAATTCTATTGAGTTGGAGTCTATTATTCTAAAGTTGGAATAACAAACTCTTTAACAAGTTATTCAACTAATTAAAACATTTATTCTGGTTCATTACTTTTCTTAATAGATTCTTAATCGATTGAATCAAATAAAGTTACTAATCGTTATCTATCCTATTCTTTAGTATTAGAGTTCTCAATTAAATAATTTAATTTAGCAAAGATGGGTTTGAATGTTTAATAGTAATTGAATTGAGGAGTTTCTTCTTTTTATTTTTTTATTTCTTCCTTTACAGTTTATTAGGGAATAGTTATAGAAAGTTTAAGATCTTGTTGTCTTTATTGTTTTTCAATCTCATCACGTCTTTTTTAGATGAGATTCTTTAATTAGCCAAATTCATTTTGCATTCTTGAACTTACTTTTTCTGTTTCTTACATAGATTTCTCGAAAGAACGATTATGTATTGATTTATCACAATCATTTGAACTAGTATGAAATGAGTGATTTCTTTTTGGACAAATTTCTCTAGGTCGAAGCATTTCAATTTCTCTTTTCTTATTCATTAGGTCCCAATCATAATTAAAAGAAGCATTAAAATTATGCTTTGGAGGCAATTGAGTATTATGTTTCATTTGAATTTTAAATTATTATTAGTAACAAATAAATAATCATCCCTTGATTGAACAAAATCAATTTTCAGAACTAAAATAGATTATCGCAAAAACAAACCTAAAATTTATATAACATATTGAGATAAGACAATCAACAAAAATTTGTTTGGTAAATATTGAATAGAATTTATTAAGTAAAAATTAATTTGTTATCATATTTCACCAATCATTTTTTAATATATTACAATGTTATCTTAGATATATCTAAATATAAAAATCAAAACGAATAAAATGGAAATAGAATTCAAAATTATGTTGAAAAGAAGATTAAGTTAATTTTTAATTGAATCGAATGAATTTAAAATCCATCACTTAAACATACTTTGATATAATAACAATATTTGTGATATAAATATTTATATAATAATATCAGTTTTTATAGATTCTAATGATATCTTAAATCTTAGTTCTACAGATAGGACAATCTTTTAGGTTTTTACTGCATTTCAAACAAGCAGTATTATGTTTACATGGCATATATAAAGCATCACGATCATTTTCGATACAAATAATACAACTATTTTCATGACTTCTATCAGCAACAAATTATGTCGTTCTTTTACACAAGTAAGTTGATGTAGTTCCAATTTTAAAAACTGTTAAGTTTTATAATGGATATAACTATGAAGGTTAACCTTCTCTTGATAATCTTAACCAAGATCTTAATAATATATTGATATATGAAATACCCATTTGTAGATCCCATATCTTCCAAATAGACTCTGCCTTCAATTAAACAAATTTTAGCATGAATATTAGAAAGATGATGATCTTCGCTGAAAGTAAGATCTGCGGTTTATTTTCTTCCTACAGTTGTTACACTTTTTTAAGGAGTTAAATTAATAACATGTTTTTCAGGAGTATTTGGTCCTTCAATAATTGCCATAACAACCTGATTTAATAGAAAATAAATACATCGATGTTGGAGCCATTTACATTCACTTATTAAATTTCAAATTGATTGCTACCTAATTCAACAACCATTCCAATTTGCAATTATTATTTAGTTTCTACTTTAATAAATGTACCCGTAGTAGATCCAATATCTTTTATATAAAACTATAGGGATATAAGATAATATAATACTTCTTCATTTTGAAATAAAACTTCAGCATGAAATCTACTAATGCTTTCTTCCAATATTAAAATTTAATTGCTTGAGTGTCTTCCTATTTTACCTCCTGATTCTTTTATGCAGTAAAAATTGGTTTATGGTCCTTCAGTTGGTTAAATGATCAATTCGTTTTATACTTTTGAAACAAATTTATCGAGGTCTTATTCAATTTAAATGCCGGTTTATTGTTTTTTTTAAAACTAAGGTTTGTTTTCACTATTATTATTAAGTATGATGATTACATTTCACATAAAGGTTATTGAAATTGCTATGAATACATTTCATTATTCTTAAGATAATTTGTCATCATATCATGTGAGATATTTATCTATCCATACTAAGGTTGAGAAGACTCAGTAGTCTCTAAAGTAATATTTTCTTATTCCATCTTTTCACATCGCTTCTCTTCAAATGTTGTTGATTTTATATGTGATGCAAATTCCTTAAGACCTGTTTTCAGCCCTTTCATTTATTCAATTATCTTTACAATGCATTAGCTTTTTTCTAACTATCTTATTTGTGATTCCTAGATCTTCTATTAAGTCATTTTCCTCTATCAATTCCAAGCATGATCCATCAATTGAATTTTTAGCTACAATATAAGTTCACGAATTTACAGAAAGTTGTCTGAAGTTATTGTAAGCCCACGAAATTGAGCCACTGTGATACATCCTCCAAAGACCATTTCCTAGGTTCTTTTGGAAGAATTGTGAAGAGGGTTTCATAATCCATATTTTAAATTTAAAAGCACTAACTGAAAATAATTATTCACACATATAATATTTCATCCAACTATTTGACAATTAGACTAATTCTGGTATTCTCATTAAACAATAATTATCACAATCATATATATTGTTATTTTCAATTTCTATATCAATCTAATTCATAATTATCTAAACATCCAGCCTAAAATAGATAAACTCAATTTTTATCTTTATTTTTGGATCATCAATATTTTACCAAACATAAAACTCAATTTTCTTAAGTCATTTTAAACATTTCTTGTTTAAAATATACTATTTTCTCATATCTTTCAATCAATCTCTAGGAACATACAATTTATTTTCCTCAGTCTTTTTATATTTTTAATTCTAATTTTAATTTTAATGTAGAATTAGTATCATATTCACATATATCTCAAACCTCATAGTTTTAATACTTAATCGATGCATTTCTCAAAATATAGTTTGATCCAAAAATAAATATTTCTTCAAATTTAAGATATCCCATTTAATTCTACTTTGTGATATACTAAATTTAAATCCAATATTATAAGGTACTAAAAAATTATATTCATACTATAGATTAATATTCCTAATTTCTTTATTAATCCTATTTTTATCTTAAAATGTCAAATCAAGAAAACTTCAGCATTTAAGAGTTATATTTATAAAATATCTAAAATAAAAATTGTTACTAAATTACCAATTATAATAATAAATATTACACTAATATTTAATTATAAATGTTTTTCAAATCTAACATACAAATTTAAACTTGAACCAATATCTATATCTAAAGATAACTCAGTTTCTTAAATTGGCATTAAAAGCTTTAAAGAAAAATAATTAGAGAGTTTATTTATAATGAATAAAATATAAAATAAATACATGAGTTCAAATTATGTTATGAAATTACTGGTAGAAGTTAATGAATTAGAATTTTGACAAAAAGTCGGAAACTATTATTGCATTTAACAGTATTATGTTTTTTCTTCTGAATCTAACATAAAATTAGTTTTAATTAATACTGCTTTTTCAGTAATACATTGAAGTTATATTTAGAATAATATTTTATCTAAAGTTATTATTAATAATTCATTTAGTCTTTATACAAAAATATTTTGAAAGTATATATCAAAAATTCTTATCATATTTGATTAATAACTCGCTCAAAATTTCCTCTAATTAGTAAATTCTTTATTTTTAAATCTGCTTTGATTAAACCAAGTTGAATACTCAATCTATTATCCATAAAACATTATTTACTTCATATCAATACGTTTAACTCCTAAGTTATTATCAACTAGAGACAATAATTTTGAATGTCTTAAGATATTATGATTAAAGTACAATTTCAAAGATAATCTAATTTATTATAAATATCTATGTAGTAATCAAAAGTAGTTAATCAAATTCTAGTACAATTATAATTTAATTTAATTTTCATTAATTATGATATTCTATTAAACTATTCAATAAGTTGATTTTTGTCTTAAAAATGCTTGATTTATGATAAATATATTTGTTAAACTAAAAAGTTTTCACCAACAATTAATAACTTAATGAAAATTATTATAAATAAATTTTGATTTCTAACCAAAACTATAATTAATATTTTAATTATACATCAATTTACATGAAAGTATTAAGAATAAAATTTAGAATATTTTTATTAAGAATTTAATAATAACATGGTTACATCTATAGTTTCAATTGTATAGAATTGATAAATGAAAGAGAAAAAGTCTGAAAGTGTGCTTTTTTATTAGATCAATAATAGTTAGTTTTAAAATTATAATATATAGATCATTAATGGATATTAAAATAAAATTTATCTTTTGCTTGTTTTCAATTTTAAAATATCACTACTTGAAAATACTTTTTTAATTGTTATTTTTGTAGCTGAATAAATGAAGACAAGTTTTCTTTAAAATATTTATAAATTCAATATTAAAATAATGTGGTTTTTTTTAATCTTTGCAATTGTGTATTGTTAGGATTGTCCAAGTGTTTTTTACCTCGGAAATCTATATAATTAAGCGAATCTATTTGCATATTCTAGCGGTTACAAATAAATCATTACTTCTGTTTAGAATGCTATAGTTTTTGTATAAGCAGAATCAGGAACTCTAGGTTAGATTAAGTTAAGTAAGTAAATATAAGTAAACAGTTAATGGTTAGAGTATTACATATCTGGAGACAGAGAATTCAAATATATTTGTTGGATAGAATAACGAATTGGTTGTATATAGTTTAGATGAAAATAACCCAATAAAAGCATCTCTAAACTTTTTGGGTAATGTTTAATCAATTTATACAATGAATGAATTGATAAGCATAGGTACAAATCAGAATGAAGTTATTCTTTGGAATTATGAATTGAATAACATTTTAGGAAAAGCAAAATGTATGGTATTCTATATATTAGAACTTTAGCTTTGAATTTGAAGAATATATTAATAAATTATCAGATTCTTGTTAATCAATAATATGATACTTTGATTGCAGGTACTACTACTGATGGATTTTCTATATTAGAATATTATACTAAAAATATGTATTTCCTGTTGAATAGTTTTTCTATTGACTAATTCACCCTTTACTAATTATCAACAAATACTATCAGTGAAACTGAGTTTATTGTTACATTGTACACAATCTTTGGATCGACTTTAACAATTAATTCAATTAATAGTTAATCTGGAACTGTTACTTTAACGACCTCACCATAAATCAACTTGAATTTAAATCCAATATAGATGTATTTAATTTAGGATTACATCATTTTTTTTTCAAGTAGTTGTCAATATTAGAAATATGACATTAAATAAAATACTTTAGGAAATTTAAACTCATGGACTTCTTCTTGTCCAAACAACATAAAATAATTATAATTTAGTGTTGAAGATTAGATTATTATATTACTATTAAACAATCCTTAAGCTAATGAAGAAATGATATAGATTTATTAAGTAGATACAAATTTAATTGGAACAAAAATAAGATCATTCTACTATCTACCAGATAGTATTAGTTAATCTTATATATTGTAGTCTTAATATATTCTTGAAGTAGGATAAACTAGTAGTGATATCTACATTTATAATTAATGGTATTAATTGCAATAAATAATAAATGTCAATAATAACAACAATGTTGCTATCTAAATCATATAACAAGATTTAATCTTAGTACTCTATCAAAATGGATTGGTTGTAAGTCTCTCTTAAACGTCTCAAGTTTGTCAATTCGCCTAATATTAATGTTATAGCTACAGCATATAATCCTAATTTTAACAATCAACTGTTACATCTTATACCACTTAATTAATCTCTTAATTTCAATACAATAATGTCATTTATGTAATGTATGCATTGAATAAGGAAATCTATTGTTACAGTTTTCAAAATAACTAATTTAGTTCTACTCCTACAAACTCATAATCTATGTTAAGCAATGTTTTGTAAATTCTAATATCAACAAATACTATATACTTTTTATTGGATAATAACATTTTATACTAATGCTAATTTAGTATTTCAACTACTTCAACTCAACTAACATAATACTACTAATTTACTACTATCCCAAATGTTAACTATATATCATAGAACTCTTAGGTCCAAATTGCAACAAATGGATAATAGATACTGATTTTGTAAATCAGTAATTAATAAGCATATACTATAACAAGTATATTTTTATTTTTATAAATAAGATATTGGAGTTTCATTTAAATAAATTTAGATTTATGATGAATATTTAATACTTTTATTAAAAGGATCTTATCAAATTTAGATTTATTCGATTTTTAATCTACTTAACTAAAATAATAATCCATTTTTCATATTAGAAACTTAATTTTACAGCCAACAGTTTAATTTGAATCTAAATTATATTTTAGTATAATTTTAGTATTCTGTTATGTTCATTCAAATAACAAATTACTTTTAGAGTACTAATAGTGCATGCACTTTCACATAAGTCTACAGTAGTAATATTATGTCATTTATTAATACAAAAATTTCATTAACTAATTTTTATATTTTATATTAAACAATCCAATAATTGTCTGAAGTAATAGGAAAAATTTAGATCAATAAATAAAATATGATTTGGAATAGAATAATTATTAATTAATCAATAAATAATCTAGTTAGTTTAGATATATATGGAATATCCCCTTCTTAATCAAGTTTAATAATTACAGAAGAAATTAAAAATTTTAAATAAATAAATTTACAAGATTTGACTTTAATCTTATCTTAAGAAATACTTGTTTTATCTTAAATTTTAGAGGTCAGTTTAGTGAATTTTTAACTTGTATACAATAATAATCAGTGTTATTATTTTAATTTGAAGTAAATTGCCTCTTTTTTAGTAAGCTCTATTTAAATCAATAATTAAGTCATGAAACACACAGTATTTTAAACAGAAAATGTAATTAACATATAATTAAAAGATATATAAATCTTAAACTCTTAATTGTAACAAATATTATCTATAGAATCAAATACAGCCTTATATATTAGCAATTTATTAGTTTAAAATTGTGAATGTGATTAACAGACTTAAATTAAATAAATGTTTTAATATTTTACCCTGAATCTTCGCACTGCCTAATTTATTGATAATCGGTTATGTAGTTCTTTATTTAATAACCTTATTATTGATAACTCATAGTCTTCAAACATCAATATTAATGATTTAACTATTAAGAACAATATAATTACATAATATATTGGAGCAGCTATTATTAATTGTGTTTAAAGCAGTACTTTTTTTTAGAACAATGTTTTTTTAGAAAATATAGAACTACAAAATAATTAATATTAATAATCAGATTAGGTATAAGCCTTTATTTTTTAAAATGGCTTAAGCTTTCAAGGTTAAGACATGATTTTTGATAATAGTTCCATCTAGGTGTCTTCATTCAAACTACTTTAAATTAATAATTACACTTTTACAAATCCATCATAATTGAGCATTAATATTGCTGAAATTCCTCATGTATAAATTAATTTAATTTCCTTTGTTTCAGGATAAGTTTATCAGGATGGATATATATCAATAGTAGATGTTTAGGATTATGATTGCAGTAGTATTTAATGTTTAATCTAAATTTCAAATATAATAATGAATGATATTACTTTGATTTCAGAATCATTGGCAAATACTTGCTATGGATTAAATATAAAGTTAAGTTCTTAATTTACTGTTAATTTATCCTATTTAAAATTTACATAGTTAAATTTACAAGCTGCTGACTCTAATTTTGTAGTCTCTTCCACTGCTTTATATTTTCAAGGATTTCAATCTTAATTATTCATAAAAAATTCTAATTTTTAATAAATATCTTATAGTTTAAGTACAAGTGTTCTAATTTTAAATGCTTAATAAATCACATTAGATACAATTAATGTAAATTAATTAAATTCTATGGGATCTATTTATTATGGAACATAAAGTGAGAAAGGTGGGTTTTCTTAAATATCATGCGCTACATTCATAGTAAAAATGAGTACCTTTTCATAAATTAGCTCATATAGTGGTTCTCTTTTTCTTATTGATATGTATCATGTTGATGGTATTGATCCATTAATTTCTTTTGTTTAAAATAAAATAAACAATATTTATTCTTTTGGAAATGGAGCTATATATATTGATAACACACTTAATAATACAATAATAATATTTCAATAGAATAACTTTACTGAAATATACTCATTAAAAAATGGAGGTCTATTATATATTTAAGAAGAAGAACAAATAACTTATCCCTAATTAAATATTACAAGTCTAACAATTTCAAATATAGATACTGTGTCACCTTATTAATTCTATAAATAAATTTAATTTAAATAAAATATATTTGCTAATTTATATTCTAAAAACGGATCTATAATTGTAGCATCTTTATATAATGTTACCTTTCAAAATAACAACTTTACTCATAATAATATTACAACCAAACCTTAAATATTTAATAAGGAGTAAATTACTTAAGGTTCTTTATTTTATTTAAATTATTGTGTGTTGATAATTGAGAATTTCACAATTACAGAATTTACAAGTTTTGATAGTTTAAAAAACGAAGGTTAAATAATTTATGGTTTTAAAGTGTGGATTATGATAAGTTAGAGCATTTTTTAAAATATAATTGTCAAAAATTCCAACTTAATGTATCTCAGTCTTTCATATTTGAATTGTAATAATTTGATTTTAGATAATATTATGTAGAATTCAAGTTCTATTGATTAGAGTTTGATAGAAGTTTATGATTCAGCATTATATATGTTCTTTGTTTATTTGTAGTCATTGAAATGCTTAGATTATAAATGTGTTTCTTCAGGTTTCTACATTAAAAACTCACATAGTTATTGGATTGGTGGATAATGTATATTCAATAGTGGAAATTATGGAGGTTGTTATTATTTAACATTATAAAAATAATTTGCTTATTTTGACTCAATAATTTTTGATCATAATTATGTAAATACATCAGGAGGTACAATTTTAGCAGATTTACAGAACACTTCTAAATTGGCAATCTTAAATTGCTAATTTGAAAATAATATTGCAGCAGATTCAGGTGGATGTTTATATATAAATTCCTTTAATTAAACTTTTGATATAAATTAGATCTAAGATAATCCTGTAATATCAATAAATAAATCATAATTTATAAATAATACTGCTTATAAATATGGAGGAGCATTAAAGACTCTTGTATTTAATCCATATATAGATGATGAAATAGCTACCTTTATAAATAATACAGCATATGTAGAAGGGGATGATAAAAGTTCCTATCCTTCAGCTTTATTTCTAACAGCTCCATTAGATCCAGGAATGACAAATCAATATGTTTATAATGAAAGTTTAGAACCTGTTGAAGGATATTATTTTATACCTTATTCTAATAATGGAGAATATTTCTTAAAATATTTTAAAAGTGGTGATACTGTGTAATATCCAATAAGATTTATTATGAAATCTTCTTAGAATTAAACAATGTATAATGACAAGGCGTATTTAAAAATATATCCATCTGGATCAGAGAATTATTCTCTAGGTATCTCAAATTCCAATAGAGGTAGCAATGAAGTGAGATTTAAAGAAGGTTTCTTCACTCTTGAAAACTTAACTGCAATTGGAATTCCAGATACTGAATATCCATTTTATATAACTAGTGATGAAATTAAATCAATATCTAAATACAAATACTATTTCGTAAGCAATTATAATTACACTTTCTTTGTGGTCTTCAGAAAATGTTTATATGGAGAAATTTGGCAAAGTTTTGATAATTAAACTGTTTGTTATTAATGTCCTGAAGGATTCTACTCATTTGAATTGGCAACAGAGAAAGATAAAGGGTAATGTTAAGTTTGTCCTCTTTTTAGTAAATATAGAATTTAATGTTTTGGAGGAGCATAAACAAATTTAGAAGCTGTATATTGGAGAGAAAATATTACCACTTTATAAATTTATAAGTGTGATCCTGAATTTAGTGATTGTATAGGTGGAAAACTATAAGATTAATGTGGAGAAGGTTATACAGGAAGAATGTGTTAAGCTTGTGATTATAATAATAATTATGCAAGAGATTCAAGACAAATATGTATTTTATGTACACAAGTTGATTGGCCTATTACAATAATATTATTGAGTAGTGTTGGAATCTTTTTTTATTTTATTATGTCAATATTCTTTGTTGCCCAAGATGTAGTTATTTTATGTGTATTACCCTGTTTAAATTAAATGTTACCTCCTTTAAAGAAAATCGGATCTAATTTAGGGTAAGTCAAAGATATGAACTCGCTCTTAAAAATTTTCCTTGCTTATTATTAGTAGATTTCATTAGTTAGTAAAATAGTTGTTGATATTCCATCATAAGTTGAAGATACTCAAGATGCTTCAATCTTTGATTTTTCAATAGAATGCCCAATAATTAATGTTAATAATTATATGCCTATGGTCTATATCAATTATATTATAGAAGTCTTGAAACCTGTATCGTCTATGATAATTTTTATGTTAATTTGGTCTATAATTTTTAGAAATCAAAAAATCAAAAGAGGTATCTATTAAACTGCAACTTGGTTAATTATATGGTTATTTTATTTACCTAGTTTTTATGAAAAAACACTACAATTATTAAATTGTAAAAATATTGGAGATGGAAGATATCTTAAACCAGATTTAAATTAAGATTGTTATGGAACTGAGCATTTCTTTTACACTTTATTTATTTCAATACCTTGTCTATTGTTTTTTGTTGTTTATGTTCCAACAATGCTTCTATATCATATACGAAATGATATGATTAAAAAAGACAAAAGATTATTAAGAAAATATAAATATTATTATATTAATGGAGAATTTACAGAAAAATATTATTATTGGGAATTTGTAAGACTGTTGGAAAAAATTCTGATTTAAACAGCCATTGAAATATTTTTCTATGATACTGTATATATGGCTGAATCATGCTTAATTATTGTTTTATTATACGGTATTGCTTCTTTTGTAGCTTAACCTTATGGTTATAAAAGATAAAACTTTGTTAATGTCATATCTAGTTTTACTGCTTTTGGTACAATTTATGTTGCTTTAGTAATTGCAACTTTAAAAAATCAATATACTGATCAAAGTGCACCTATTATTATCTTTTTTGAAGTCTTACTTGCTCTGATAAATGCCATCTATGTTTTGTGGATGGGTTGGAAATTATTTATTGTTCTTATGCCAGTCTTATTTGTTAATATTGAATAAATTTAAAGAGTACATATCAATTATTATAATTTAGAAAGTTGCTAATATTAGATGTCTAAGAAAAATAGTTTTGAATGAAAGATTAAGAGCTAAGATACTTTTCAAATAAATTGGTTAAAAAATAATAGTAATAAATTTAATAAAAAAACACGCTTTGGCCAATTACTTCAAAAAAGAATAGAAAGAAAAGTAGCTCTTTGAAATTGTATTTTTATTTATTATTTCAAAAGGAGAAAAGTATTAGAAATAGAAAATAAACAGCTGCTCAAGATGCTTTGAATTATATTCTGAGAAATAATTAAGAACTTGAATTAAAACTTAATGGGAATGATTAAGAACATAACAACGATTATTCATTCTCCTATAGTGAATTATAAGAACCTGAAAAATAAAATCAATGATATTCTATTTATTATAATATTCCTTATTTATATAATCCCACTCTAATTTTTTATTCTGAATCGAATATTGTGGCTCTTCCTTCTAAATTACCATCTTTAAAAACTCCAAAAACTTTTGCATTTTTATAATGTAACACACCTTTCCCATTAAATTTATATTATTAATCCATTTATCCTTGATAATGAGTCCAATTCTTTTCCATCTAAGTAATGCTTTATTTATCGAAATACTTATTATTAAAATCCTTATTATAACGAATAGCTTTTCTACTATCTGAAAATTCTACTCTCTAAAATTATTAAAGTAAAACTGATTTTCTTTATTACAAAGCAGCAATCTTTTAATTAATACATAAAATTTCATTTAATGTATCAGAAGTAATTTATTATGATAATTATCTCGAGGTTTTTTGTATAGGTTCAACAAAAGTTGAAGGAGTTCGAATCTTTTTGAAATTAATGGGGCTGATCTATGGTTTTTTTATTGTTGAAACATCGCTTGTTTATAAACTGTATTTATCCAAAGATTGTCTTGTTGTATCTAAAAGTGAAGGAGACTTTTTGTGCTTAAACATTTAACGAACACAAATAATTAATATATAATTTTATTATTATTTCTTATCCAACAAAATCTAAAATCTTCTAATATCTATCCTTATATAAATGATATTTGAATAAATAATTTATTCAAATTACAAATCATTTTTCATACCTCTAAACATTTCTTTTATTGATATATTCTAAAAACCTTAATATCTTCAAGAGTTTATAAGTTATATAAATATTAAGAATTAATTCACTCAGTTTAATCTCTAAAATGTATAAAAATGGAATCACATAAAAATTTATCTAATATCATTAGTTTTCCAGAAAAATTCATTTCAAAAATACAAATCAGTAAATAAAAATTTAAACTAAAAATTTGAAATCCTTTACTAAAATAATTTAAAAGTATATTGTTTAAAAATGAAATCATTTAAACAAATTAATTTTTTTCCATAGTTGTAACTATTTCCCTATTTTATAAAATATTTTTATAAAAATATTATTCTGTAAATTGTAATCAACTAAATAAAAAAGTGATTTTGAAGTTTTAAAAAAAAATTCTAATCGCAATTTAGTATTTATAAGTAATTTTAATAAATATGATTAGGATTTAGTATAAAAAGTTCATTCAAAAAGTTTACTTTAAGGTTAAAAATTTTATAAATTGTTGAAAAGGCATAATAAATAATATTCATTATAAATTTATTTTATTAGCATGTTTCTAACTAATTTTTCATCATTTAAAGAATCATAATTTTTTATAAGATATAATCTTTGGTTATTCAAATATTAAAAAACACTAATTTGACGTCTTACAAAAAATATGCTTATTATGATATTAAATAATATTTAAGATTGAAATTAATTTATTCTAGCCTTAATTAATGAAAATAATTTTTACAATTAAATGATAATAATAGTTTAAATATTTCAAATACAACATTGAGAAAAGACTAAGGAACTATATAAATTTTATAAGCTTAGGCGGAGACCAAATCAATTTGACTTTAATTCAAAATTTTAGATGGAAACTTATATAAATATGGTAAATCAATATTATTTTTAGTTAATAATAATTTATTAAATTGTATTCAATAAATTAATGATTAAATTATTATTATAACAAGTAATAAAAAATTATTTATTTTTTAATATGAATAACTTAAAAGATTTATTCCCCATTATTCCCCATTATATATAGCATTAAAATTATAAGAATTATGTATAAAATTTATAAAAATCAATCTTCATTCATACAATGGCTAAGACCTCTGCTAAAAAAAGATAATATATTAAAATTTCAAAAACTCAGAAGCAAGCCTTACTTTAATTAGTCATCTAGCATGGAATAAAAATTAGAGAAGTTATCAATATAATTAATAATTAGGCTTCCACTAAGTTAAACTTGAAATATGCAGCTGCAAAAACCTTGGTGCTACAGTTCAAAAAAAATTTAATTAAGAAAGAGTTTCATTATGCTTCCGATAAACCTTGTTAGATTAGCCCAATTAGAAAAGAGACTTCTCAGTTTAAAATCATATCATAAGTTGGAGGAAAATAAATCAGTTCAAAAACTTACATATACAATTGAATAATTATTTAATAACTATTGTTTGTATATATTTGTTTATGTCATGATACTAATTTCTCTGACTATCAGATTTGATGATGAATTATAAGTTTAATACTTCCGAATAAAAGCATAGAGCCAAAATTGCATTATGAATTTAAAAATTAGAATGAAAAATAGTTTTTTCGTATACTTAGAATGAACAACATATAATTATCATTTTAACATATTGGGCAATAGATTAAACTAGTACTTTCTTTGAATTCATTTTAACTATTCTTTAATTAAATGAGGCTAATAAATTATATAATATTTTAAATCTTTTATTAATTAAATAAAGCTAATTAATAATCATTTCTTTAATTCTTCTAGAATCCCTATTATAAATACAAAAGAAATCATTGTCATTGGTTTCATTTATTTTATGTATTATTGTTATTGATTAATATAAGCTAATTTGAACTGTATTCATATAAGACCAATAAATACTCCATATAAATAATAGAATTTTAAAAAATAAATAATAATTAGTTGAAATAATAGTTTTAGTAGTCAAAAAAGTATTTTAGTAAAAGTTAAAAGTAAAAAGGCATTAAACAAAAGATAAGATACTCCTAAGTTATATTTAAATAATTGTTTGTCTATTGAAGAATTAAAATACTAATTTGAAAAAAGTATAACAAATTATATTATTTAAAATAGAAATCACATTCTCCTTTGATAACATTTAATAATTATGAAGGAAATTTGTTATGTTATTTTTTAAGTTTGGGTATTTTAGTTATTCTTGAATAAGAGCCTTATATAATATTCTTATAAAATAGCAAAATTTCATAATTGAGTAATTATTATTGCATGATGAAATGACAGAGTTGGCCTTTAAAATTAATTAAGAAAACTAAAGTACATTGTAATTTTTATAGATAAGCAATTTAAAATTGAAACATTTCCGTGATAATTATGTCTACTTTAATTGAAGATTAGAAAACTTCATTAACGAGATGATTAGAATGGTTGTCAGTAGGTTCTATTTCAAACTTCTCACATGAAAAAGAATAAACATGATGAAAAATTCTAAAAATTTTAAGAAAATAATAAAAATGATTTTAAGTATAAATATAGTTCTAAATTTCTTTAAAATAACAAATTTCTTATTGTTTCCTGAAAGGTAACAAGAACTTGAAGTAGAACTCTTAAAATTAAAAGCTAGTTCTGTATTTTATAAGCAGGAGTTTTAAAATAATAAAATTTGCGTTTATAGCATTTTTCAAAGGATTATGGTGATGAAGTCTATGATTAATTGCTAAGCTTATGAAGAATTCTTCAGAATAGTGTTACATTTAAAATTTGGATAAATAAAATATTTTTCTCTTCAAGTATTAGTTTTGAACATTAGTATGTTTGACCGATAGATATACATTATTATGAAGAAAAGCTAGTTAGGTTAACACTTTTTGTAAGAAGAATGCTTTTTTGGTAATAAAAATTTCTTATAAAGTTAAAAGTAATGTTGGATTAATCAAGTCAATAGAAAAGTATAATTCTAATAGTTATTTCTATCAGGTTTATAAGAATACATAATGTCTCATAAAAATGAATATTTATGAAGTTTATCATGATAAGATAAAATAAGTTGATCTTAAATCTTTTGCTATACGGATTTTGGGTTAAAGAGTATATTCAATAATGAACATGATTAATAAATATCTATTTTAAATAATAAACTCTAAATGGGACCGTATCTAAGTCAACCAAAAACAGAAAAGCAAACATACACAAATAAAAATTAAGTACTGGAATTCGCAGCAACTCATATGCAAGGTATTAGAGATGATTAATGTAGGATGGAGAAATACAATGGAGGATACTCATATTTCTGATATAAATATTGATGGTGATACTCATTTATTTGCTGTTTTTGATGGTCATGGAGGAAGTGAAGTAGCAATATATGCAGAAAGACATTTCAAAGAAGAATTGATGAAGAATAAAAATTATCAATAAAAAAATTATGAAAAAGCTTTGACAGAGACATTTTTCAGAATTGACAAAATGTTATAAGAGTAAGCTGGATAGGATGAATTGAACAAAATAAGAGGAGTAACTGATGAAGGTAAATATTTTGAAGATTTTTTAGTTTCTATGGCTGGTTGTACTGCTAATGTTGCCTTAATTGTTGGTAAAACTTTGTATGTTGCCAATGCAGGAGATTCAAGATCATTTTTAAATAGAGATGGAAAACCTTTTGATATGAGTAAAGATCATAAACCAGATGACGAATAAGAGAAAAAAAGAATAGAAAGAGCAGGAGGTTTTGTTTCTGATGGTCGTGCTAATGGTTTGTTATTATTATAATTCGAGGCAATCTCTCTTTATCAAGAGCTTTAGGAGATTTAGAATACAAAAAAGATAATAGATTGAGACCTGAAGAGTAAATTATATCTGCATAACCTGATATTAAAGTAACACAATTAACTGCTTCAGATAAGTAATCATACATTATTAACATTTTATCAGATTTTTGTTAATGGGATGTGATGGAGTTTTTGAGACATGGGATCATCAATAAATTCTTAATTTTGTTTCAGCAGAATTAAAGTCTAGTCAGAATTTGTCGAAGGCCACAGAAAAATTGCTTGATTCATTGTTGGCTAAGGATACATCATGTAAAAATTCATTTATATTATCTAGTGGGTACAGGATGTGATAATATGACTTGCATTTTGGTTCTATTTAAATAAGGAAACAATTGAGTATCAAAAAACATATAAATAAAATATAAATATAATTATCATATACAATTCAAAATATGAATTATCCAGACAGAACTATAGAGGATTTAAGCTTGCTCCAAACTCTTAAAAATCAAAGAATAGCAATCATAGGAGCTATGAATGAAAAGCAAAAACTAAAAAATAACAATTAAATCGTTCATTTAACTCTCATTAATTTGATTATTTCCTTTATTTTTGGATACCTGATTATTTAAAATTTAACTGTAGATAAATTTTATGAAGATTTGAATTCTGCTTATACAGTTATTAAAGTATTATAAAAATAAGTTACTTAATAAGTGATAACATAAATAACTTAAAAATTAGAAAATGATACTTGTTAATCATCTCTTGGTTATTTTCCTGGAACGAATAGAGGTTGTATTTGCCCTAATATGTAAACATCAAATCAATAATGTCTGAAACCATGTAAATTTGTAGATACTACTGCCTAACAGAAACTGTATGTATTAGATGGAAGACAATATTGTATTTAATATGTAGATTCTAATGGTAAAAATGGTCTGAATCATGCTCAAGAGGTCGATCTTAAAGATGATGGAGTTTTGTTTGTGGACTCTAAATATTCATTTTCTAGAAAAGAAGATATTTTAGCTGGAGATTTTTACAAATTAATTATTGCGCCTGATAAACCTTGTTTTAATACAGCATTGGGTCCAAACAAGTAATCTTAATTATCATATCCCTTTTCTACTATTCAATATGTTGGTTGTGATAGATATTCAAGTTGGAAAGATGATGCTATCTTATTAGCTGAAACAACTCATGGTCAATTGATAAATGAAAATAATATTTTTACTTCTAGTTTACCATATTATGATAAATATCATAATGACGATGATCCTATGAAAGTCTATGTATTAAGAAAATTGTATGTAAATTAAGGAGAGGAATGCTAATAAGCCATTAGGTATAAATTTTCATAGTGCTATATTTCATGTCTTTTTATCCAAGTATTTGAACTTGTTGTTTGCTATTTCTCATTTATGTTATTTACAATTGGATTCATATTTTTTGCAGTTATTAAAATAGGAGTTGAATTCAAATCAAAATCTAAATCAAAAAATTTTAATTAATTAAAAGTTACATACAAGGTTAAATTAAATGAAATACTTGAAAAAAGCATTGTGATATTAGGTATTGTTATGGCATTAATTGTGATCTTGTCATAATTTGTATTCTAGTATGGATTAAATAATCAAGAAGGATTAAAGAAAACTGCTTAATATACTTAATAATTATTGAACAAAACTTGCTTTTAAAACTAAGGAATATTAAAAGCCATTTCTGTTGTCCAAAATGCTGTTACCAGTTGCACTGATAATATTTATAATTACGCAATATTATGGTTGATGGTCGAAATAGTATATTTAATAATAGGTTACATTGTTCTTAAATAGATGACAGCTAAAAGATAGAATTCAAATTGATTTTGTAAATATATATTATTTTTAATTTAAAGATAAAATTGTATTGTCATGTAGAGACATCATATTAATTGTATTATTAAAATGTACTATGAGTATGACAGGTCATTCTCGAGCTTACAATATACTTATTTTCGCGAATAACAGCAGAACGCTGATCCGCAAACTTTATGAACTATTAAAGTGCATGAATGAAAGTGAAGTTCTTATCATAAATTTAATAATGAAATAAATTTTCCTTAATTATCGGATTTAATAATTATGGTTTAATACCTGAATGAGTTTTCTAATTATTGTAGAAATCTAGGACTTTTGTCTCTTTAGGAATCATTCAAATAACATAAAAATACTTTAGAGGAAACTCTCTTAATATATTTACTTAATTTAAACAGGGAATAATTGATTGAATTATCATCTCGCATTGTAAAAATATGGAACAATACTAAGGGGGATCAAAAGTAAGAATCTCCATAATTAAGCCATTAGAGAAATATGTCGATTAGCGAAATACATACGAAGTCTAGTACTTAATTAAATCACCTTTATGAATAACACATACTGAATGAAGAGAATTAAATAGTTAAACGAGATTAGTAAATCAATCATCTTATGAAAGAATGTACATTTAAACCTTAAATATCTAAGAAGAGCCAAAAATTAGAGTTAAATTCCCCAGCTCATATATTAGATTGAATAATTATGCTGTGGACTCAAAAATCAAATTACAAATTTTTTAAGAGCTTAATTAGAAATTAGAATTAAAAGATTGCACCTTCAAACCATCAATCAATATAAAATCAATTGATAGTAATCAATCAGTTGAAAATCCCTTTGATCGACTCTATTAAAATGCTTTAACTTAAAGAAACAAAACCCCAAGAAACAATGAAGATTCATAATTTACCTATCGCCCATAATTAATTAGTTCACCTATACAATTATAAAAATTTGAAGGTACATCAGTAGAAGAAAGACTTTACAATCATCACTTTGAAAAAATGAATAATGTGGCTTAGAAACAAGAAGAGTTATAATAAATCGAGTTACAAAAATGTACGTTTACACCTTCAATTAATAATTATGGGAATCAAAGACACAATGAAAAAGTCTTTGAAAGATTATATAATCACAGCAGTGTAAAGTCAGTTTCAGAAGTGAAAGATCATTCAATATCACATTTGAATAAGATATCTGAATCTTTAATTAAGAACCCGAAATCAGATACTAACTCATATGTGATTTAATTTTAATTAGATTGCAATCCATTCGATCGATTGTATTAAGAACATTTAAGATAAGAAAAAAAGAAGAAATTTAATTAAATTTAATACTACTAATCTATTCCTTTTAAACCAATACTAAATAAGAAATTATCATTAAAATGAATATAAAATTTTTTTAAAATAAATTTATTATTTAGTAAATCCATCAAAATATATTCAGTTGACAGCTTATTATTTTATTAAATGTTTATATTTATATCCTAAAATTTTCATAGTATATATGTTGGTTAAAAATGACGATAAAAATCAAATAAATAATATAATTTATGGATAAATTGCATCCTTTATTTGCTCATCCAACATAAAAATTATGGAATAGCTAATTGCCAAGAAAGAGCCAATTAGTTTATCCAATATTTGTTATTGAAGGTGAGAATCAGAAACAACCAATAAATTCGATGCCAAATATTTTTAGATACTCAGTAGATTTGCTAAAAGAATTCTTAGAGCCCTTGGTAATCAAAGGTTTAAAGGCAGTATTAATATTTGGAGTAATTGGAAATGAAGATAAGGATGAATATGGTACGATGGCAGGAGGATTAGGGAAGGAATCTTGCGTCCATAAGGCATTAAGATTATTGAAATAAACATTTCCTTAATTGTTGTTAATTACTGATGTTTGTTTGTGTGCATATACATCTCATGGTCATTGTGGTATATTGACAAAAGATGGATAATTGGATAATTCAGCTAGTATAAAAAGATTGAGTGAATGTGCTTTATCGTATGCACAAGCTGGTGCTGACATAGTAGCCCCATCGGATATGATGGATAATAGAGTGAAGACAATCAAAGAGTTGTTAGATACTCATCCTAATTTAAAAGTTCCTATTATGTCATATTCATCTAAATTTTGCTCAGCATTATATGGACCATTTAGAGATGTTTGTTGTTCAGCTCCTTAAAAGTTTGATAGATCTTCATACTAATTACCACCTGGAAGTCGATAATTGGCTTTGTTAGCTGCAGATAGAGATATTAAAGAAGGAGCAGGTTATGTAATGGTTAAACCTATAACTGCATACTTAGATATCGCTGCAGAAATAAAGAGAAGACATCCAGATATCTTATTGTCATGTTATCATGTTAGCGGTGAATATTCAATGATACATGCTGGAGTAGAAAAGAAATTGTTTGATTTAAAGAGAATAGTTTTGGAATATGTAGAGGGATTTGTAAGATCAGGTATAGATATCATAATAACTTATTTCACTCCAGAATTATTGGATTGGTTAGAATGAATATTTATAATCAGCTTATTAAATAAAATTTGTTTATCATTTTATTCTTGCTATTGTCTCTGTTTAAAAAGTATCACTTGGAAAAATAATTACACATAAGGATTAAGTAAAATTTACTATATTAGATAAAATATCCATTCTTTTAATTATTCTAGATGATAAATAAAAGAAGAGGAAGAAATTTCGAAATAATTTAATAAATGATAAAAGTTGCTCATACTAATAAGGAATTATATAAAATTATTGAAATGATTATTTGTAAGATGAGTATAAGGAGTGACGATAAAATGATGATTTTAATTGAAACCACTAATTAGGAGGAGATTTTTTATGTTTCTAAATATATTACAGGCTAATAGATTAGTAGAGGTTATAATAAAGAATAAAAATTATATTCTAAGATTGAGAAACATAATAAAAATAGAATTTTACATCAATTAGGAAGATATTATTAATTCAATAATAATAACAATATTCTGAAATCCAGAATTAAGGTGGAGAGTCACATATTATTACAAGTTATGATTTTGAGAATTATGAAATATTTTTTTTATTTATTTGACTATAAACTAAGTTAAATGAAAAATTTAAAGAAAATATTTCAATTATCTAGTTAAATATAATACACAAGAAGGATTGAATAAAAAGTTTATGATTGTATCTTTTTATTTAGATCTTATAAATAATTTATAATAAGGATGGACTGTTTCTATTAATTAAGTAATTTTACTTCTCTAGATTAAAGATCTTAAAGATGCTGCCACTAATTCAAGAAAAAATAAATTGCAAGAAAAATATGCTTTATTACTAAAAGCATAATAAACAAGATATCTTTCCTATTTGGTTGTTAGAAGCATTATTTGATTGATATGTTACTGATTATATGACAAGAATACTGAAAAAGCAGAGCTAAGGATCATTATTTTAGTATTCAAAAAAGAGAAAAAATCAAAAACTAAAATTAGAGAATTATTAAACATTTTGTACAATATAAGATTGCTTTCTTGCTAATAATAAGATATTAAATGATGCATAATGCAATCATGAAGCCTGCTTACATAAATAAATACAAGGGTCAATCTTATGAGTGGCATTTATTAAAAATAAATTGAAATACAAGAAAAGATTATAACAGATTTACAATCTTAAATTAAGACATTAAAGAATAAGGAATGTAGATATATAAAAAGAAGGAAACAAATCACAAAATTTAGAATAATTGAATTATTTTATGTTAAAATTATATTATTAATTAAAATTAAATTGACAGTAATAGTTAAAAAAAAAATATCTTTAAATGAAGACTAATTTATAATTTAGAGAATTAAAGCTTCCTCAAGTAAGTATTGATCAATCTGGATTCAATTTAACAAGACCTGATTCATCTGCTCCAGATACTGATGTAATTTCCAATGATAAATATATTATTATATGGATATTTCAGAAATTAATGAAAAAATATTAAGATTTAAAGGTAGAATATTATTTTACAATAGTAAAAGGCAATCGAAATATACGTTACCATGAAGAACAAAGTGATCATATTAACAAATAAGAGAGCAAATATTGGGAATTTAGTTTAAGTTGTCTAAGAACTTAAAATTTAAAAGAAGATCGAAAATTTTTGATATAGAACACGGAGTATAAGAACTTGTTTATTAAAGAGACAAAGATGATACAATAATTCAAAATAATTTTAGTAGCATATAAGAGGTTTTAGAAAAAATATGTAAAATTTGTATACTTCTGAACAAGCATGATTATTAAGTAGAATGAATAAATAATTTTTCTGAGATATTCTGGTTTATATTTTAATTTAAATAAATTTAAGACCATACAAGGTTTAATATTTAATTTTTATGCAATAATTCCAATAAATATAAGAGGCTGATTTATTTTATTGTTCTTGTGGGTTTACTTGTCAGTATAAAAGTGAAAAAGAGATGGAAAATCATATTGATGCATGTCCTGTTTATAGTGCATACAGCGAATTTATGAAATACATTGATAGAAAAGATATTTAAAATGCTAGTCTCGATTAACTTAGAGTAATGAAGGCTGAAGCTAAGGTATATGTACAGAGATTAGAAATGATGTTAATGATTTGTAAGAATATAATTAAACACAAAAGATTAACAGCAATAATTTCCAATTTTACAGAAGTCTCCTTCATAAACAGTTTAATGTGAAAAGTGTAAGAAATAATTTGAAGCAAACTCTGATTTTGAAAAAGTTTGGTATTTAGAAAATTGTTCACACATAATTTGCAAGGATTGCATGCTAAAAATTTGTAAAGAAGACTTTTTACCTAAGAAGAGTAATGTAACTTGTGTATGTGGGGAGAGATTTAAAGATGAAGAAATTAAATAGATTTTAGGAATGGAAATTTATGAGTAATTAACTGAGAAAATGAATTTGTCACTATAGAATATAATTGAATGCTGTAGTTGTAAAGAGAGATTTGTTTTTAAAAAGGGTAACATCGAAGAGAAGATCTAAGATTAGAATGGTAAATTAGTTTAAGGAGATTAATTAAAGCATTACATAGAGAATAGATTTAAATGTTCTAAATGTCACACGGAATAATGTAAGAATTGTATGAGTATACCATATCATACAAATATGACTTGTGAAGAGTATAAAATAAATAAAGCTGCAGTTAAATGCCGATTATGTGATTAACCAACAGAATTATAAAAAAATCAACCAGAAGCATTATAAAAAATTTGTCAATAATAAGAATGTTAAAATAGAGCTAAAAATTTATGTACCTTAAAATTAAATTGCGGTCATTTTTGTTAAGGATTAAAAAATACTCCTTGTTTACCATGCCTTAATGAAAAATGTGCAACAGATTAAAATGAAGATGATTATTGTAATATCTGTTTTACAGAAGGATTAAAAGCATAACCTTGTGTTTAGACAACTTGTAAACATGTAAATATTTGTTATAATGTTATAAATTAGATATTTCATGAAGATTGTTTGAAATAAAAATTAAATGCTAAATGGAATGGTCCAAGAATTGTGTTTAATTTTATGAAATGTCCTCTCTGCAATAAATTTTTGGATATTTAAGTACCTTATTTCAAAAAGTCTATTGATGAAGGATTGTCTCTATTGAAAGAAGTTTAAGAACTATGTTTATAGAGATTAAAATTGGAAGAAAAAGAAAAAGATAAAGAATTATTAGATCCTACTCATTAGTTCTATCAAAAGCCTTTAGATTATGCTATGCATATATACTGTTATTACTTGTGTTTCAAATGCAAAAAACCATATTTTGGAGGATTGAAAAACTGCTAATAAGCTGCAGATTAGGATCCTAAAGTTGAATTTAAATAGGAAGATTTAGTCTGCACAAAATGTTGCCCATTATTAACTTTAGAAGATAAATGTAATAAACATGGAGTTGATTTTATTGATTTTAAATGTAGACATTGTTGTTCAATCGCATTATGGTGGTGTCAGTATGATTTATCATTTATTATTAAAGCGGCACTACTCATTATTGTGATCCTTGTCATCGAAACATCAAAACTAATATGACTAAACCATGTCCAGGATAAGGAAAATGTCCTTTAGGCATTCCTCATAAACCAAATGGATAAGAAATGTCATTAGGCTGTTCTTTATGCAGAGCAGAAAGATTGAAAGCCAAATGATTATAAACATATTAAGTCGATATAGCACTAAAAACATATTATCATTCTATTTCTTTGCCTAATGTATCATATGGTAAAAAACAATTAGTAAGACTTGTCATTAATGAAATGACTATTGTATATATCTCATAAAATATACTTGTAAATAATAAAAATGGACTTAAAAGATCTCGAGAGGACAAATAAAGACAAACCCATGGCATTATTACTCCTCCCAATCTACCTATTCCATTTGCCATTCCAACTCCTGTTGTTCTAATTTTAGTTGAATAAACTTCAGCTGTATATTAAAAGGAAAATATAAATGTCATGGACAAAAAGAATTTACAAAAATTTGTCCATAACATAAATCTACTTGGATCATCAAAATATGCTGCAAGAGAACTTAATGCTTAAATAAAAAAGAATAAGATTAAAGAATTTTTTCTGCCCAAATATTTTACATCAATTATAATTGAAGCAGCTGCTGCTCCTATTATATCACTTATTGATGATATCACCAATTACAATAATTTATGAACTGCTAAATAAGAATCTCCCAACTTTAATCCTGATAAAAATGTAGGAAGCATCATTACAATTCCATAATATATGAAAGACAGTGTGAACCAATTAAACCAAACTAAACATGTTACAAACCATTTATCTTTATCAAATAAAGATGCTATCGAAGCCTATTTTATGAATTATTTAATTACATTTTCTTTTTATTTTGCAATTTTATTCATCATATTAGCCCAATTCACTAATGATTATTTGGTATCATCTGTCAAAATGAATTAAGAATTGTTTTATTTACTCATCTATTAAATTATTTAAAACGCTTCTTCCTTTTTTCCTGTTAATAATTCAAACCTTGCTGATTCTTATAATTTTAATACGCATAGTAACCACGCCAACATCCCAGGAATTGCACAATAAAAGGTCATTGCTCTCCAATTACCCTTTTTTCATATTTAAATTGATACATCATCAAAATTGATTAAAAAAAATGAAGCTACCCAAAGACCAAATAATTAGCCTAAAGAAAAAGTCAATGTAATGAGACTCATATATCTTCCTCTAACTTCTATTTATGTTATTTCAGAAAGCATTGTCACTCCACAAGGTGAAAAGAAACCTACTAAAACTCCCATTATTCCTCTTACAAATAATAATTAGTAAATATCCTAACATAAAATAGTTGCTAAAGTAACTAAACAAGTGAGAAATGAACTATATAAAAAGGGTCCACGTCTTCCAAATCTATCTGAAAATTATCCTGACATCATAGAACCAGTTAAAAAACCAACAAAAACAAAACTTGCTTGAAGAGAATTTAATGAGTCAGGAACATTCCATTAATTCTTAAGAATTGGTATCATTAATGTAAATAAAGTTATCTAAGCACCCTCTGTTACACCCAATAATCCCATAATTAAATAAATCCATAACTAATAAGATCCAAATCCTATTTAAGATAATAACTGGTCAAATGAAAAAAGATGATCATGAAAATGATTACTACAATTATCAGTATTTGACACCAACTTTCTCATTTGTATACTTTGTTATTCATCAACCTTTTTTGATTCAGACATTTTTAATTTCTCTAATTGAACCTATTCGTATATTTCTTCAGTCATTGATGTAAGTTGATGTTTGGCTCTTAAAGAAAATAATTATAATTTATATTCTTAATTATCAAATTAAATCTAACAAATTTTATTCTTCCACTTTTTTATGTGAATTTATATCCATATCCAATAAGTTTAATTCTTAAGCATTTTATTATTACACATTTTAGTTTTGCTGTTAATTTACTACAAAAAAATATAATAAATTCTTGTATTAAATGTTTTTCAAAGTTTTTGGATCATATAATTTAATTCCTTTAATTTAATGAACGCCGCAGTTATAACCAACTACATCTAATTTAATTCTTCGACTTCTTACTCCTGGTGGATAATTCAATTTCTAATTTTTAAGAATTATAAAAAATTATACCATTTAACTCATTCCAACAATTTTAATTGCTTTCATTTCTAATTCCTCTAATTTAATAGCCAAATCAATTTAAGGAACATCAAATAAGATTCCTAATTCAATATCAATTTCAACTGTTGTTATAACTTCTTTTTATATTTAAATCGATCTTGATGGTCTTAAATTAATTGGATATATCCTAACCAAACATGTTTTCTATGTTCCAAAGTAGTTTCCACAAGTACCCCATTCTAAATGAATTTATCCCAATCTCAAATCATATTCAGTTAAATCCTCTTATTGATAATATTATTTCAAGTAATACTTTTTTAAGTTAAGACAGTGTAAATAGCTTTTAAATCTGAAGTATCTATAAGAATTCTATAGATTATTTTTAAGCATTCATCCTAAGCCAATACAACTGGTAATTAATAATCTTTCTAATATTATATTAATTTAAAGATATACCATTCTTTAAATTTACATTATATTTTCAACTTTAAATTCAATGTTCTTCATCTCTAAAGGTTGAGAAGATACATTTAAACATTAATATTCCATAAAAACTTCAGGAAACTATTTAATTAAATTTCAATTTACATTATCGCTAACCATTGAATAATGAGATTCAAAAGGTTAAAATGCTTTGAAAGTATGCTGTTACTTTTTCTCCAAACGTACTTATTCTTAACTATATAGATGATAAATAAAATAATTATTACACAAGTTATGCAGAATTTTGAATCTTATAACTTAAAACATAACTTAATGAATATTCATCTTATTCTTCCAGTTTGCTTTCATTAAAGATTAATAATTCTTATCCATCTTTAACTCTTTCAAAATATGAGGAAGACAACTGACGATAAGTTTTATTTTTTTTCAAAGACTCTAGATTTGTCTATTTAGATTATCAAAATATGCAAATACTTCTATTGTAATACAATCCATTTCATATAAGCCTTTATATTTAATCAAGGTTAAATATTGAACTGAATAGCCTACATATGTTTTTCCTTATTAAATTTCTTTTCTTCCTACCTAATACAGATGTCCATCATTTATAAAATAAATAGGTTCATTTATTTGTTTACTTAAAGAGTATGTTTTACCTTATTGAGCTGATGATACAGAATAAGTTTATTTGTTAAATGTGTTAAGATTATTTTAGAAAGGAGGAATATGATTTATTTCTAACAGGGAGTAATGTGTAATTTCAAAGAAATCCTTTGGGTTCATATACAATATATATAAAATTATTAATCATTAATAAATAATTAAAAGACAGAGTACCAAAAAATTGCCCTTTGCAAATATATATAAAAATCGTTAATCATTAATTTAACAAGCTGAGGATGCCTGGGATTTCCATAAGCATTTAATGGACATCCTGTTTTTATTAAAATCCATTATTGTTTTCTTCATCTGAAATAGGCTCTAATTCCTTTTTCTTAGTGGGATTCTATTATATTTACTGCTTTTTCTATTGTTATTTATGATTCTCAATAACCCTTTTAAATTCAATTTATTTTAAAACATTTATATATTGAACAGGTTGTGGTAAGATAGTATTGGTACTTTCTTTGAAATCCTTAACATAATACACAAAACATAAATGTGGTTTAAATTTCTCTAAATTATGATATTTGGTTAGACTATCCATAACAAGTTAATTTCTAAAAAAATATATTAAAAATATGTTACTCTAATTCTTCCTTCATTATAATCCATTTAGTAGTTGGTTTAAGTTTATTCAAGTAATCATAATAAATCAAAGTTAATCCAACATCACCTTACTTTGTACCAACACATTACTTTGAATTCTTTAATTTATCTGCCAATTTAAATAAATCACCAGCAACATTCAAATCTTTTGAATACAACCATCCAATCATCATTCTAAATTAACCAGCTTTCCTCTAAGTAAAATATTCCATAACCTCTTTCACAGGAGAAAATGTGTCACATGTAACAGTAATATTTTCAGTTTTTGGAAAATGTTAAGCCATGTGATGTTCATAAGTTAATAATTATGGTTTAATTAGAAATGATTCTCTAGTATCATTTACTTTTTTCTTAATTTATAAATTAATTTCTCCTAAATTCATTAATAAATTTTTTTATTTCTTAGTAGGTGTTTCTACTTATCCATCTGGATTATATAACAATATCTCATTAGATATTTATATTGGTTGAGCAATAATAGTGGGTTATTTAGGAGTTTCAGGTTTTATTTTTTTTTCAACTTCTGGTTCGCTTCTAACAGAATGTTAAGAGATTAGTTTTTATGCACTAGTAATTTAAGGAGCCTATGGTTATTATTGTTTCTTTATCACCTTTATGCTCTCTAATTATAATGTTTATTTATTATTATTCTATTAACCATTTGATTTCTTCTATAAGAGATACTATTTGTAAGCTTTCTTCATTTCTTCATAATTAAGTCTAAAATAATAGAAATATACGCTTACTCTAATGGTTTATTTTATTTAATTACAGATTTGATTTTTTCTATTTCTTTTAAATATTTATCTTTATCAAAGCTCTGTTCCATGAAAACCTAAGCTTCTAAACTCCTTATCTATTATTCAGTAACTTATTTCCAATTGGAAAACTTTCTAAAACAGACTTATAAATCAAGTTTTTAAGTTTGTCTCATATCCTCTGTAATTCCTTCCATAACCTTTTAATTCTGCTGCTTCTTCTTTTTTATCTTTTATTCTTTCTATTATTTTTTGGTTTCAACTCCAAAAGTCTCATTAATATTCTAACTACTTTCTTCCATCCATCTTATCCATTCAAAATCATCTGAAAGACTCTAGATAAATATAATTAATAAATACTTACACAATCAATAAATTTGAAATCTTAACTATTGGTATTCTCTTGTTTACCCTTATAAGTAAGACTTAATTTCTAAAACCATTCTTCTCCACCTAAAGCTACTAATAAATTTATTTCTTCTAATCTTTATAAAATCTACTCTGTTGGATTCAATTATTTTAAACATTTCAAAGATTGTTATTTTATAATATTGTACATCAGTTATACACAGAAATTCTTTACTTTCAAAAAGCAACAACAATAATAACTTCTTATTCTTTACAAATGTTGAATATAATGATTATTATCTGGTTATTTTTAAACTAAATCATTATATTATTATAAAGCCTATCTTACATCTTACAAATCTTCAGCCAAATCCTTTACTTTAAATATCGGATACTCTTTAGCTTAAATATAAATTTGATTAATCTACTCTGCATCTGGTTTATTCTCTAAGTACTTGTAGTATGATTTATATGATTGTAAATTATTGGTCTGTTCTCTACTCTTTAACCATAGAAATCTCTATTCTTAATATTCTTTCAGTTTCTTGCCTAAATCATCCATAATGAATAGGTGTTCCTTAAGTTTTAACAAAAGAGCATTATTAAAATCAATGTTTGCATAAGTAGCACAATTTATTAAAGTTTTATATGCTTAGGGATTGGCTTTAGCTTCTATAAATTCTTCAGCTTTTTACATCCAAAGCATTTGAATATAATATTACCATAATTTGGCTTGCAAATTATGATCTAAATATTGATTTTTGTTAATTAATTTGATAAGCTGATTGAAATGAGGAGCTACTTAACCAGTTAATTGATTTTCAAATTCTTGTAAATTTAGTATCCAACTCTCATATTCTTTTTTAAGCTTTAAAAGTTATTAAGAATAATATGGATCTTGTATTTGAGGGTCGGTATTTAATAAATGAATAATTTGACTTATATTGTATTTTCTATTTGCACCTTGAATATTGTTATTAATATTTGATTAGTCTAAAATCTATTAACATTCACATCTCCATTTAATTTATCTAAAATTCTATACTACTTATTTTAAATCATCATAGACAACTTCTGGAATTGTAACTTTGTAAAGTAATTCATTATTAAAATCTAAATCTGAGATATCTTTTACTTTCTGAATCATTTTAGGTAATGAATCATATGAATTATATACCAAATAATATAATTATTTAACAAAGTCAATTTGTTGTTCTGTTTATCTTATGTATGTATCCAATTCAAGAGACTTTAATTTCTTGAATTCTTCCAATGAATCAGATAAGCTTGGTTGAATGTTTTAAATGATCTCTTATGCTTAAAGTAATTATTATCTTCTCTATTCAACATCCATATCAAACCCCAATTGAAAACATTCATGTTCAATTTCCTCCAATTATTCTAATGTTATTGATTCATTTAATCTCTTATATAATTCTTTGAATTTCACAAATTTCACCTTTTAATTTTCAATATAGGTTGTAGTCAATAAACACTTTGACATCAAATCTAATATTTCATGACAAAATTAAATCGTCACTTTTTTTTAAGTTTAACATTTTTAATGAATCTCTTATAATTAATTATACACACTTCTAATAACTATGGAATCCTTTGCTGCTTTCTAAATGTTTTCATAAGTATATGCTCCATTATACTCCTTTTCAGTCAGTCTACAAAAACTCTCAATTTTCAATTCCAATTCTACTTTGAATTCATCAATAAATTCTTATTCAAAATAATTTTATAATTAATTAAAGAGTATATCGCTATTTAAGGGGAATTCAATAATTCTCTTAAAAGAATTTTGCACATTCTCTTATTCCAAAGAATTGAGCTCTTCTAATAATTTATCAATTAGTTTAAGACAACCTAAAGTAACATTATTATGGTTAGCCATTCTCTTCAATTCAATCAATTTAACTTTATTAGGTTTATTATTTTGATTTTTAATTAAAATCATTTATTTATATACAGTAAGATCAAGTTAATTATCAATAATTGGAAATTCAATTTACATTCTCTCAACTTCAAATAAAGATCTCAAAGTCGATTTAATTTATTATGCTACTTTATATCTATTTATAAGTTATCCCAAATTATCATTAGGAGATTTGAATATTTTTTAATTGTCTGCTACATTTTCATTAAGAATTTTAAAAGTATCCTCCATTAAATAGCCTTCTGATATTCCTTTCTGTATTTAAGCTTTAATGTCTTTTCTTGATAATACAAAAGATTTTATTAGTTTGTTGTCACCTAATTCAAAATAATAACCCTTAATTTTAAATGATTTAACTAATTCTTCTGCAAATAATTCGCTCTATTCTAATTAGGTAGGTATGATTGATTGCATTTTTTATTTTAATTCTTCCTAAAGTCTTTCCTTCAAAAGAATTTTATCCAACTGAATTACAGTAGAAGGTTTAATTGGTAATGACGCCAAGAATAGTTTATAGAATTTAATATTTCGATAATCATTCTCATCCAAAGGAATAGTTGGTAATCTTCTCATGATTGCTTCAATATAGAGTAATAAAGGTAGTAAGTCTATTAGGTGCAAAATATAAACACTTTTAGGAACAACCAAATCTTCAAAATTAAGTAATTTTGGATCATCTAAATCAATTTTAGTTCTTTTTGCACTCCATCCTTTACAAGCTTCACATACATAAGTGTCGTCTTTTACATTCTTACGTTTTATACATCCAAAATGATACCATTCATAACAATGATCGCATTATACCATTTGCTTATTATTCAATGATTTACGACATATACAAAATAATCGATGACTTTCCATGTGAACTTAGCAATAACTCTCTATCTTATTTTGAGAGGACCATTGTTGATTGCATTATGGTAATGAATAATTGTCAAATATTGAATCTATTGTATTTTTTATATGTTCCTTGTATTATTATGTTGTTTGATTTGCTCTTTTCTTTGATCTATCTTAAAATTTATCTACAGCATAGTAAAAAGCATCTTAAATATCTTTTAATTCGCATTTAATTTCACCTGACTCAATATCTAATTGATTTGGATCTTAATTATTGGCTTGAAACTTTAAATGAAATATCCATTATTCTGTTTCTATATCTTCTTATGCCTTCTCCACTTATTCTACAAATATACAATGAGGATGTGCATAAGCTTAGCAATCCAAACATTGAATATTTGCACCACTCTTTCCACAATTAGTACATTTTTCCTTTGTTTTTTTATCTATTTAACTCTTAGTAGCAAATGTCATAGTGTGATAGTTGATCACTTAGATATGAGGTGCAAAAATTGCACATGACACATGTACATATACTCCACTCTAATCTGAAAGTCTTTTTAATAAGCCTTTTTATCCACAGATACAGCATAATGGTTTCTTTGCTACATCTTAACAAGGATCGCATATCCCATCTTAATTATTGTATCCATAACAGAATCGATGATATTTTAATTTACATTGTTAACATTCCAATTACTAACATCCTTTATCTTTCCTTTCAAAATTTAATCCACAAACAGAGCAATTCATTTATTATTAATATTACTAACGATTTAAAATATGGGCATTTGTACTAGCAAACCAAAACCTACTTAATAATAGAAACTGGAAGTTCGAATTCAAACTATTACAAATACTTAAGCTGACAGATAAATATCTTAAGCCTCATTTTATCGATCCATTGATAGAGGTTATTAAATTGCTCATGAACAAGATGCTTCTTGAATGCCATACTCAACTACACTAATTAATGAACTTTAAGTCTTAATATATATAACTATTTTTCTCAAATCATCAACATTCATTTATATGCATAAATATTCAATCATTTTATTAACTCTTTCACAACTTCCTAAATATTCTCACAGCCAGTCCGAATCACGCTGATCCTGATGTTCAATTTCTCTTCAAAATACTAAATCTATCCAACCAAATTATTACCTTCATTTTTAAAGTATCTCCTCTTCTCAATTAATCTAAATAATAGTGACTCACACCATTACATTCTATTCCTATTTATTTATTTGGAATATAAAAGTCTACCCTAAATGGTAGCACTTCACTATAATCTCTAACAAAATCCACTTTCTCTTCTTTCAAACACGATTCAACAACACTCTCAATATATGATGGCATCGCCTACTCTGTTTTACTATAATCCCTTATCAATTCTTCTAATTTTATCAAATACTCTGATTACTCATTACTTTAACATTCATGATATCTCAAAGCCTGATAAAATTATATTAAAGTTTAATTTGTAAATGAACTTACTGAAGATTTTCCTATGACTTTGTTTCTCTGAAACTTTTTATTATTTTATATCAATTCTTCACTGAATTGTTATATTTCTCTTTTGTATGTTACAAATAGATAATTGTAAAACGATTAATCTTCCAACAATGATGCTGTCAATATACTGAAACTTAATAATCCTTTATCCAAACTATTAAACTCTTATCTCAAATAATCCGGCGTCGCTTTTATCTTTTCTATAATTTTCTCTCTCAATCTCTCATAATGACTTGTAGGAAATTAGGCTATATCATACAAAATTCTAGTTAAAATAAATGGTCTTGTCTAATTTATTCTTCCCAAAAAATAATCTTCATCATGCACTTTACATCTGAATTATGCTGCAAAATAATAGTATAATTAGCTTTAATTTATTCTATCTCTAAATTTTATATGTTAACTCTTAAAATTATCGATCAAATCCTTCTCTACATCTTTCAATTATCCAATTTATTAAATCAGATGACACCACTCTCCAAAATTCTTTTATGTTACAGTTACACTATTTGCTATTTCTGGCATATATAAAACCTAATTCTATTTTATTTTATTTGCCACAAAGTTTATTAATGCATCTTGATTTTAATTCAAAGCTCCCCCCTAAACCTTTTAATCTATTTTATTACTCAAACCTATAACTTCATCTATACTCTAACAAATTCTTAAACATTTTATTATTAAAAACAATTAATTTGAATCACATTTTTATAAGTTGTTCATAAAATATAAACATTAATATTTTAGTAACTCCTCCTTAAATTCTCCTAAAGATCGGTAAATTTATGAAAGATGAAAGAAATATGATACCATCTAACTCATATTTATTGCTTTATTCTTGAGTATGTAATCAACAAACTAATGCTCATTTTACTTAAAATACTCTAGACTATTTGAATAAGTAATCAAATATAATAGTTAATTTATTTAAGATTCTAATAACCCCTATATTTATATCTGACTCAATATATTTTTGAAAGAGATATTACTTTTTTTAAAAAATTCGGAATTCTTTAAAATCACTAATTTTAACAGATCTAATTACTTTTATTTAGTTATGTTAAAACTTTACCCTCCTCTTTTGGAAAGACTGTTAATTAATTTACATAATCATTCAATATCTCTGTATAATTTGTTCTTAACTTTACAGGAAATAAATGAATTTATGGTAATATAATCATAATCTCTTCAATACTAGGTTATGAAAAATGTTCAAATAGAATTTATTGATTTTATTTAACTTATTTACTATTAATCAACTAAGTTAAAATCTACAAACGCTTTTCTGGTTATAATTGTTGTAGATTCATATCCTATACATTTTAAATACTCTATTGTGATTCTATCACCTCCTACTTTTCATTTACTTTATTTTCTATCATTTCTACATAAAGTTTAATATATTTTAATTAAACCTCTGATTCCTTTAATTGTATTTATTATAACAATTACTTTACTTTTGAATCTAATACATTTATTTTAATGCTTTAAATTATATGTTTGATTAAATTATCTTTAAGCACGAAATTACCAAATTAATCTTACAAAATTAGAGTTAATAGTTGCTCTAAAATCTAACCATCTTTCTTCATATCCAATTTGTAAGCTATTCTTGAATAATCTTTCAAATCTGTCAGTTTTATAATACTCTGTACAGGAGGCAATACATTCTAAATCATTTATCGTATTTCTTAATAATTTTTCTAATCCTTTAATGTAAAAAGCATAGCATTTAAAGTTTTTAATTCTTTTTTCCTTAAGTATGCTGTTGTTATCACTTGAGATTCAATTGATTTGAATGCTTATTTTATATGGCAAAAAAATGAAATTACCTTATATTAAAACATAATATTATAAAGTTTAATTAACTTATTAAATTTATTATCAAAGATGAGAATTAAAAACTATTTATTGTTATTTATTAATATACAAAATCATATATATTTATACAATATTTGGAGTGATTGTGTTTTCTCCAATTTATCTATCCATTTTCTATTTTTTTTAATATCTTAAAGTACTTAATCTTTTAAATCCGTATTTTCTATTAAAGCCAATAATAAATATATTGCTTTACTAATTAAAGTGACCTTCAAATTCTAAATAAGAATACTCTATATTTTTTAGCAATAATTATCAATAACTTCTTTATACTCATTTTCCTAAATTAATCAATTATATAATTACAGCTATTTATTATTGTTAAATTAAACATTTGGCAATCCTCTAAGCTTCAGGTTATGTCAATATCCAATAATTTCCATTTTATTCAACTTCTCTACTAAATATGGTATCAACTTTAAAATAAAGTAATTGCTTAATCTAAGCTTTTATAAAATCCAATGCTTAAACTTAAGAATATTTAATGATATATTAGATAAAGTAACAAATAAATTAATTAATATTACTTTCCATCAAAATATTTGTTTCGCTTTATAATAAAGAATTTAATATAGATTCAAAACAATAATCTTATAATTCTCTGTTTCTAATTTCATCATCTTTCAAACTAACTGTGTTTTATAAACCAATATTATCAAATTTTATATCATCTCTTAATTTGGGTTAATAAATAGATTGAATAATTTTAAAGACATGAATAGAATTCAACCATTCAGGCAGAATTTCTTACAATATTGATTTATTCACTTATTTAGTGTCATCATATGTAAATATTACCTTTTATAAAGCTAAGTAAAATTAAGAATTTCTATGTAAGTGTTCCTAAGATTATTACATATATGTTTAAATATTTTTCAGAAAATTTTTTCTCTCTTTCTTATCTGTAACATTAAGGATTGCACAAAATATCTATACATATATAAATTATTTAATACTGAAATGCCGTCTCTATGTCGAAGATAATCAAGATTTTCTAATTATTAAAAATATTCAATCACTTTTTATCTTTCTTCAGGAACTAGTTTAGGTAATGCCACTTTTATAATTTGTAAACTAAGTAAATGATTATGAATTCCTTTTTCAATAATTTTCATTGCTAAATTGTCTATTTTTTCACTGTGACTTTAAAAAAGAGCTTTCACTTTGTTTACTTATTATGTGGTTGCTTCTCTTGTTAGAAATCTGTCTAAAACAATACTTGCATCTCCTTGAGCAACATAATGATTTGCGTTTTTAAGCAAGATCTCAAAAAATTAATTTCTGAATTCAGAAAGCATATTTCTAACCATTGTAATTCCTATATAATGACCATATTTTGATTATAATAATTCTCCAAATGATTTATCATTCAATAATTTTGAAAATATTTATTTTCTTACATCTTGATCTGCACATTTAATTACTAATTAAATTGTTCTTCCACCAATTTTAGTTTAAGCGATTTAATATAAAATACCTTCTATTTTAGAATAGACTTCTTATGCTTTTTATTACTTTTATTCATTCTCTTAATTTCGATGTTGAATCAAAAATCTAATATCCTCTTTTAAAAATGAAATGAAATCAACATCTTTGCTTATTTTATTCTAATTTTTAGCAATCTTTTTTTATTTTTTATTTTCTGCTTTTGCTTTCACTTCTTAGACTTCTTCTGGCTCTTCATTCTAATTTTCTTCCACAATCCTTTTTTTCCCCATATATTAATTTTATAATTTTTATTTAAAACATCTATTTAAACTATTTGAAAATTTGAATTTAACAACCATTATCCTTTTAAATCAAGTTAAAAACTGTTTCTTTATCCATATTTTATTATTATTTATGTTATTTCTTAATAATTTAACTTAGTAGAATTTTCCATTTGATAGCTAAGAAATGTTTTTGAATAAAATGCATTTAAAAGGCAACTTTTGATAAAAAAATTTAGTTAAATATTTTTTATTTAATGGCAAAATTACAGTTCTTAGAGTCCCCTTACGCAAAGACATTTTACCTTATTCAAGAATTATAGAAATAATAATATATTACTTAAAGTGAAAAATCTTATATTAAAGGTTAATTTATTTATAATTTCTAGATTTACTAATTCAAAAAGACGCTTCAGTTTACTTTATATTGTGTTCAAAAAGTGATTTAGATTTAAAAGAAAATCTATAAAGATTCATTAAAAAATTAAGATTAAAAATAGAACATAAATAATTCGAAGATGATGATGTGTCAACTAATAAAAGTCTTAAATTCTTTTTAAGATAGAAATTAAAATTGAATTTAAAAAGTAGTAACTTTGATTTAGCAATTAGTAAAGAATAAAATTATTGTATATAATGAATGCATAATATGTTTATATGATTACATATGTATTGTTTACATTCTCTTTTAACCTCATGGTTACAATTTGTATTTTGATAACATCTGATTATTAAATACTTTATATAATTCTGTCCATTATGTATTTAAATCAATCTGATTTGATTAAATTGGAAACTACATATTCAGAAATTACTATTATTATAATAGATCTAAAAATGGGTTTACAAAGTTTAATGTCGGAATTTGATTTACTACAAATGGCATTTACATTCTGTCAAATTAAGGCTAATTTAATTATTACAATGGAGTGAATTTATTTGATATAGGAATCAGACTATTTTAAGGGTAAATTAGATTATTCTACTATTATGAAGGAAATTAAGTATTGACTATAAGAGGAGGTATTGATGAAGGAATTATATTGATTTATGGATAGGTTTATTAAAAAATGGAAGAATTATTATTAAAATTATCAAATTTTAATTAATTTTCTTCCTTTACATTTATTTAATTTGCTTAAGGTGTAATACAACTTGGTGAACTTACAATATTTTACAATCCTAAAACAATAAAGTAAAATCATACCTGAATTATTTTCATTACACTAATCTTCATTAGGACTATCCTATTTTAAACTATCATCTTTTTATTTTTGATTTCTTGATCTTGTCATTCTGGAACATTTTTCAATAATTTCTTCAAAAACTTAAACCTTTTTAATTTTTTATGGTTCTTTGGTAGTTTACTAAGGTTTTCTCTTCCTTTATAACTTACTCTTATCTCCATCTGAAGAATTCAGAGATTCTTCCTCGAAATCTTCATCATCCGAATCACCTAAGTCACATTAGTATCTTCTTTTCAAGTTGGCATAGAATCGATTTTTAACCATATTTTCCTATGTAATTAGAATTAGATTTGTACAGGTCTTCCATTCAAAAAACTTGAAATGTAGCTCCATTTTGTTCCGAACTTCTTATATAATTTTAATATCAATTTATCTTCTTCTTCAGTCCATTTATCTTGGTTAATTGTTCCTTAGAGTTAGTTCAAATAACGCTCTCTAACCTATTTCCCTGTTCTCCAATTCATTACTGTACAGATCTTACTCCATTTTTTACCAAACTTTTAGACTAATTCCTTCAATTATTCATCTTCTTCAGGTGACCATAGTTATCTGGAAGATGTCTAGATTATTAGAATCATATTACTTAATCTGGATGGATTTATTACCATTTATACATACACTCTAAAGGTGTTGGACCGTTAAGCAACATACTGATCGATTTCCAGTTTCCTTATTGTAATACATGTAGCTCTTTTAGTTTTTCTGTTGTCTTTGTTGTCCATGTGAACTTTGACTAAGATGCATAATTTGTTAAATATTACTTCATTAGGATTATCTTTGAATTCATTTTCATGTTTAGAATTAGATGCAACACTCATTCTATCGACAGAAAATATTTTTTTAAATATTATGAAAAAAATCATACATGTTCGCTACCTTTTATACATAAAAAGTGACGAATTATTAATCTTATAATCTCCAAAAAGAATCTTTTTTTTTAAATCCTCTTCATTGTACAATTTACATTATTAATATGCAACCTTATTTGAAAAAAAAAACATAAACTTTAACGTCAATCATCTTAATAATCAAAATTCGTTTTCATAATATTTAAGATGACCAATTATTTCTACAACAAACCCAATTTTTAAAACACATTGAAACAATTATTTATCTTATGATTTTGTAATATTCTTCCTCAATTATATATTTACGTTACAGATTATGGAATTACATTTATTTAAATATAAACCGTATTTAGAAAGACCAAATATATAGAAGTAAGTAATAATTTATCATTCTATCATTAATATATATTTTAAATATGTCTATTCTTGATAAAGTTTTGATAAAATGTATTTTATATTTTAAGAATTGAAATATATTGAAAAAATCAACCTAATATTAATTTTCCATATATTAATATTATATTTTAATAATTATATAATCTCATAATGTGGGATAGCAAATAATAAAACAACTAAGATCTATTAGTTGTTAATGAATTGTCAGAATACTCGTCTCTTTCTTTGAAGAAAACGTTGCTTCAAGGTTCTTAGAATCAAATTGAAATGATGCCATTAAAGCCAAAACCAGTTCAGGTAATTCCTTTGAGTGATGAATATGCATATACGATGACTCAACATATACAATTAATAGGAGATTTAGCAGCCACAGATAAAACAGCAGTTTGTACTTAAAATTGGAAAGACGTAATAATTTATTAATAAATGATAGAGTGTTCGTAAATAATTCAATACGTAAACAATTACATAATTCAAAACATCTTATTAAATCAATAGAGAAATATAATTGCTTACTTAATTAAAAAGGACCTATGTAAATTTGATGCCGATAATTGATCCACAAAGTTCATTTCTATCTTATTGGAAGATTCCTGTGTTAATAATAACATTTGTAGTATTCATAGAAGTGCCTTTAATTATATTTTTTGGAGATGACTTCTATTATACGTTCCATAGTCCAACATATATATTTTTTAGAGTTGTAGTGATTGTACTAATATTTACATAAACATCATCTAGCTGTTTTTCATGATGGATATCTTCATAGAATTTCACGTGGCTTTTTATAAATACGGAGCATTAGTAAAAAACAGAAGGAGAGTGGCTTTACATTATTTAATGGGTTCATTTACATTTGATTTTGTTCCATTAATAGAAATTCTGATTACAACATTCTCTTATACAATGGCAAATGTTTATACATTTCATTTATTGTTTTTATTGAAAATGTATCCTGTTTATGAGATTGATTAAAGATATCAAGATAAACTATAAGTGTATCCAAAATGGAAAAGTATATATATGATAGTGAGAATGATAATTGAAATTGTTTATTTGACTCATTTCTTTGGTTGTATATTCTTTGGAACAGGAATGTATATGTTAAATCATTATGATAATCCTGATGAAGGTAAATACACAAATTCATGGTTAACATTTTCAAGTGGGAATTTTGGAACTATTTTATACTATGATTGGACTAAAAGATACATTTTATCAACGTATTGGGCATTTGCAACTTTAACAACTGTTGCATATGGAGACATTACACCTATGAATGAATTTGAAATAATTGTATCAGAAGTAGCTATGATTGCTGCTGTGTTTTTAGTAGCATTCAATGTAAATAATATTCAATAAACATTTGTTGATTATTTTGATGAAAAAAGAAAATATAATAAAGAAATAGTTGCGATTACTAAATTTATGAGATCCAAAAATGTTTCAGAAAAAACTGAGAAAGAAATTAGGAATTTTTTAGAACATTATTTTAAAGAAAAGAGAAATAGAGATTAATATTTAGAAGATTAGGTTTTTTAGAAATTGGCTCCTCAATTAAAAAATCGATTAATGTATGAAGCATATCAACCATATTTATATTAAGTTCCTTGGATTACCAATAACTTTTCTGATGATTTAATGAGAGAATTAAGTTAGGTTATGGAAGAAATTGATTATTCGAAAAAAGAAAATATATTTTTAGATGGGGATGCAAATAGAGACGATAATGCTCTCTATTTCGTTTAAATTGGACACATAGAAATATTTGTTAATGTGCCTGAAACAGAAAAACAAGAAGTAATTATGGCTCATTTAAAATCAGGAGCACGGTTTGGTGATTATGGTTTTGTTACAGGTTTATAAAGAAAAGCATCAGCTAGATCTAAAAAATATTCATAAGTTGTAAGACTATCAAGAACAGACTTCATGAATAAGTTGAAACTATTTCCATTAGATCATTAACGTTACTGTTTTTTAAGAGATGAAATAATATTTAATAATGCATACTATGAATTAGGCATCGAATGTTTCACTTGTGGTTCAACTGATCATATGAGTATAGATTGCTCATTGACTCATTTAAGTATTGGAAAAGAAATAATTAAAAGTGTAAGAAAAAGTATTGTAGAGAAAAAAATGAAAAAGTTATCATTAAGTATCTTATTTTATATAATACTTCAGATATATCCTAAAACAGAAATCATTAAATTTAAAGGAAAAAAAAATAGAAAGTAAGAATTTTCAAAACTGCTTAACCATAGTAAGCAGAACTAGAAGAATACAATTCAATTATTAATAAAAAAATATAATTTGAAGCATTTTACAGTGAAAATTAGATTATTATTGAATGTAATTTCATTGTTTATATATGTTTATAGCATTTACAATAGATAAGATTGATAATTTTGTGAATTATTATCCTAATTTCAATATTGATTTTCTTATTAGTAAAAATAGGAAAAAAGAAAAACTAGTTTTTGCTAGAGAAGTTAGATAAAGAAGTGTAAGTTAAATTATCAGAAAGAGTGAAGTCTTTATTTGATTTTGTTATGTTAAATAGTTTTATTCTTTTGTTTTTAAAGATTTAAATATCATTACATTTATCAATAATGATTTGGATAATCAATACTGTCATATATTATCTAATATTATTACTGCAATTAATAATCAATATTAATTTGATTTTATTATTTTTATTATATCATAAATGGGGTGTGGAGCATAAAAAAATACAACAGGCCTTAGTGAGTCTCTTAGAGCTAAAGCCTTAGTCATTTTTAAAAGAATTGACATTAATAATTCAGGTTCAATAGATAAAGAGGAAACTTAAAAATTTTGGAATGCCAACTTTGCCAAAGTTAATACTTAAGCTTTATTCAACGCAGTTGATTTTGATAAAAGTGGGTAAATATCAGAAGATGAATGGATGGCTTTTTGGGAGATAGTTAAAAAGAGTGGTTACACTGATAAAGAGATCTCTGAAGAAGTATGGAGTTTTTAAATAAATATAGCTAGACAATTTGTCGGAAGGTAAGGCTTGGGTGCAATTCAGGAAGGTTGATGAATTTGTTAAACGAGATTAATTAAGGAAGAACAGTTAGGTTAAGTAAATAGTAAAATAGAATTCAAAGAGAAAGTCTCTTATATAATAATAATAAAGCCTTAATCAATAATGAAATTATTATATATCTTCGTAATTTAAAGTTACTTATAATATAAATGTTTAATTTTATGATCAACAATAATTTCTATAAAAAAGGGGGTGCGTTATTATATATAATTTTAGATAAATATATGACTAAATTGTTTAGTTATCTTTTTATAAAAAAGAGTATAATATCAATCTTCTAAGAAGTTTTCAGTGATTTAATTCATTTAATTTTGAATCGAATTGACCTACTGTTGATTGATTTACATTTTCTAAGATAATACATTCAAAACTTACTTTATAGATTTCCAAAGATCTTGAATAATCATTATAAGCTTGCTTAAAACGACCTAATTCTTTGTGACAATCAGCACAGTTTTTCAATGTTATAGCTAAATTGCCATGCATTTCTCCACATAATTATGTATAGATCTTAATAGATTCTTAAAAACAATTAACAGCTTCTTCATATTAATTTCGCTCATAATATGACCTTCCAAAGTTGTTTAATATTATTGCAATACTTGCATGACTCTATCCATACAATTCTTACAAAATTTCCTATGATTTTTGAAAATACTATTCAAATTCATTAGAATTCTTATTATAGGCTTTTATTTTCCCTAATGAATGATAGCAATCAGCAATATCTTAAGAAGATTTCCCCATAATTTAGATATTTATTTATAAACTTTAAGTAATTAAATTTTCTGCCTTATCTAAATCTAAATGTTATTAATCATTTTTTTTACTTTCTTACGTGCTTTTCATCCTTAGATATAAATTTCCTTTGAGATAAATAGATTTTGCAGTTTTTATATGCTCATAACCTAACACATTTGTCCATATATTTATGGCTTAGTTTATTGATTACATAGCTTCCTCAATCTTCCCTTCATCTGAGAATAATTATGCCAATCCATGTAATGAATCAGCTACTTCCTAATATATTTATCAATTTTACTATAGATTCCCTAGAAAATAACTCTTCTCTTATTTGTATACTCTCATAAAGCATTTATTCTGCCAAATCATCTTGAAACATAAATCGATAATAATTTCCTAGCTATGCTAATGTTAAAGCATAGACCCCTGTGTTAGTAAGATTATGTTACATAAGTAATTATTGGGCATAATCCAAATATTTAAAAGTCTATTCATAATAACAACAATAGAAACAGCATCTCCCTATTTTATGTTTAGATGTTATATTACCTATTTTTGCATATGAATTACATAGTCTTAAAATACTATTCTTATTGTTTGAAGCCTTACATATTTCTTTCTCAATTTTTATCATTCTTATTAGATATTCCATAGCTCGATAAACCTAGTTTATATCTATAAATATTGTAGCAAATCTCTCATATATGTTGCTTTACAGAATCTAATTTTAATTATAACATACTAATTCGTCTTCTGTCAATTCTTCTGGGTTAAGAATTCTCTCATTAAACAGAATTTGGAGTTCTTATAGTTTATTAATGCTTTTCTAAAAGTTCTACTTTCTAATTAGAATATCAATTCTTTTTAGCTAATCTTCCATTTATGTGATTAAATAAATTTTATTAAACTTTATTAAGCCAAAATAAGAATTATAAATAAACTCTATTACTACATATAGTATATAATCATAAATAATTTAAATTAATTAGTTCTTAGTTAAGATCATCGATATTCGATAATAAGGATTCAGAAAAGTTTGATTTATCTGAAGCTTTATTTTATTAAAGTAATTTCATAATCAAAATCGAAGTTTTTTTATTATGAATATCAGTAATTAAATTAAAGACTCCTTTATCACCATATGCATGTATTATATCTTTAAAATTTATTATCTTTCGAGTAATCCTAAATCTTAAAAGATAAATACAATTAAATAAACACTAAGCCACATTCAAAGAAGTCTTTATCTAGAGCATTAAATCTGCTAGTACAGGTATTTAGATCTGAATAATCCTTAGTAGTTTTTGAGAAATAAGAATCACCAGGACTTATACTTCGATTTCTTAAAGCAGATTTTCCAAAGTTCACTAAGGTAATTTGATTGATTAAAGAACAATAATAAATGTTGTCTAATTTAATATTTTAATGAGAGAATCCTTCTTACTATATAAAGTAAACAACTTGAACCAATTGCTATCTGATATAAGTTATTTTACCTTCATTATGTGAATAATTTGTTGATCATCCAACATATCATTGATTATGCATTCATCAAGAGGAGTTCCTTCTACAACATCATAAATAATATAATTATGATTAGCTTCAATGTAATATTCTCGAATTTTTTGTATATTCTTATGCTTTAAGATTTAAAGGGCTAAGACCTCATTACGAAATTCCTACTTATCTTTAGATTGAATACTTATTCAAATTCAGGCTTGCCTTACTTGTAGATTTTACCAAAAACTAATTCTTCGTTGTGAATATATCTCATTCTTACAATCTATTAAATAATACTATAGCATACAGATCCAGAATTATCTTTGGAGATAATTTTTGCAATCTTGAATTAATTATTAATTCCTTGAAAGCATACTTTTCCATTTAAAAATTCTTTCAACAATTATCCCATGGTTGAATCTATCTTATAGATTCTACTCTTCTAATCATCCATTAGTTCAAATTAACTTATTCCTGAAATGTCGCATTTTGTCCATTTAAACCTAGGATGGAATGAGTTTAGTTTTATTATTTCGATTTCATTTTCCTATATAACATATACATAAATACATGAGACAATTGAATCTCGTCTTTTAACATGAAAATATTATACTTTAAGGATGAAAGGAATTTATGCTTATAGCAAAACATCCAAATAATTTTATTATAAGATATTATATATACAAATTTTTGATTTAGAACTACAAGATTGATTTATTTAATACATAATTAATTTCATTTTACCAGATTTTATTTCTTTTTATTAATGATTCACCTAAATTTTCCAAATAAACATTATTTCTTAAAAGGAAGGAATAACAAATAACTGTTGCTTTATATTAATATCTATTAATTCGATTTAATTTAGTTAAAGGTCTTTAAAAATAGTAAATTAAGACTTAGTATTTATTTATTTACAATTAGTGGTTCAATTAAAAAGTTAATATAAAAAATTATCAAGATTACTAATTTAAATATTTAATTAGAATTAGATAAAGATAATTTTTAATAATATTTGTTGAATTTTAGAATTAATCAAATTTAATATCTTTATTGGTTGCGAAAATAAGTTATAAAGAAAAATATTCTTATGAAACTTTACATTATTATAATAATAATTAAATTAATTAAATGTGTTGTTCAAGGAAACAAAAAACAAACACATAAAGAGAAGAAATAAATAAATTAGGAAAACTAACTAGACTTACAGAAACTGAATTAATAGAATTAAAAACAAGATTTGCCAGAATGTCTTAGGGTTCTAATTTTGTTACAAAGTTTTAATTTAGAGACAATTTGGGTTTGCTTGGAATGGGCACAATGCTTCATCTATCAGACAGAATCTTTCATATAATGGATGATGATAAGGATGGTAAAGTATGTTTTTAAATGTAATTTATTAGATAAGATTTGAAGATTTTGCACTTTATTTTGATAAAGTGAGTCATGGAGATGCCAGAGAAAAGGCAGAAATAAGTTTTAAATTAATTGATAAGAATAAGGTTGGAAGCTTTACATCTGCTGAATTTAATGATACTATGTAAGGAGTAATTAATAGTTGGATAGCCATGACTGGATAAAATTTAACAAGTGAAACTAAGAAATAGATTGATTAAAGAATTAAGTTAATTTTCTCCACTATGGATGTAGACAAAGCTGACAGAGTTACATTATAGTAATATTAAGATTCTGTGGTAGCAGATCCGGCATTATTAGAAATTTTTGATTTTGCCAGAAGAGGGGTTACTCTTGAAACGATAGATTTTAGCATTTAATAATAATCTAGATATGTTTAAAATATAGAAAAAAAACTAGATTAGTTAGTAGAATTTATGAAATAGGATAATAAAAAATAAGAAAAAGAACTACCTCATTTTGTTTAAGGAACTACTGAATAAGAATAAAAGTAGAGAAATAGTTAAGTTGAAAATTTACATTCTCCAATTGTTAGTCTATTTAAATATGAGGGGGAAGAAAACAATCACAAAATTGAATAAGGAATTAATAAATTCTTTACTTCAGAATAATTTGCGTCTTTCAATTATAATCATTCTAATGAATTATCAATTGAACATTTGAAAAATGATTAAAATTAAGATTTTTCATTTTATGGATAATAAAAGCCAAAAACCAAATAGAAGGCATTATTCTAATAAGTCCCTTAAAAATAAATTGAAGGTGATAACTAAGAACCTAAAGAAGAAGATCAATTTTATTAAACAGAATAAAGTTTAGAAATTGACAATGACAAAAATCATTTTAATCAATTTGTAGATTAAATGAGTAGTGATTAAATCAAAGATAAATATAAATCCATGATTAATTATGTTTAAGATATAAGTAAAGAAGTTTAAAGATTAAGAGAATTAATTGATCAAAATCAAATAAAATAATAAAAAATGGATATAATTGATTAAATTAATGAATAAAGAATACATACAATTATTAATATACCAAGAAAATAATCATCTATTAAAAATTAAAAATAAACTAAAAAACCCAAAATTAGTGTCTCATTTGGACATGAAAACTTTAATTTAGTATTAAATATGATGATTGGAATTCAAATGGCAGTAAGCAGTATTAATATAGCAGATGATTATGAAGTAGGTCCAAAAGACTTTAAATTAAAATATTATTTTGAATTACTTCCCAGAAGAGCATAAGGAGATAAAAGTTCATTTAAAGTTTGTTAATTCTTTGATTATGCTCCAAGAGTATTTAATAGTATTAGAACTATATATGGAATTGACAATCATTAGTATCTAAAAAGTATCGGTCCTGAATCTATCTTATAATCATTAATTAAAGGAGATTTATCTTGTTTATAAGAATTAACGTCAACTGGAAAAAGTGGAAGTTTTTTTTATTATACAGCAGATGGACAATTTACATTAAAAACAATACATCATCAAGAATTTAGATTTTTAAAATAAATTATGAGAAATTATTATTATCATCTTAAAAACTATCCAGAAACACTAATCATAAAGTATTATAAAACATTTAAATAAGATTATTTGGCATGCATAAAATAGGAATTAAATATTAGACTATGCTTAGAGAAAAAGTTATTTATTTTGTGATTATGAGTAATGTCTTTTCAACAAATCATGAAATCAATATTAGATATGATTTAAAAGGCTCAACTTATGGAAGATATACTTTTGATAAGTATTAAACTATTTATTAAAAGTAAGCGATCCAACTGTTGCCAGAAAAGATTAGAATTTCTTAGCAGACATAGAAAAAAATATTAAATTAAATATTAATAAGAATAAATCCATGTTATTTTTCAACTAATTAGAAAAAGATTGTAAATTTTTTGAAGATAATGATATTATCGATTATAGTCTTTTATTAGGTTTACATGCTAAAGGTAATAAATAAATAGATAATGAATCTTCTGTTTATTCAGAAAATCCTTAATTTGATAATTTTAGCAAAATGGTAACTGTTGATAATTAATATACTTTATATATAGGGATAATAGATATATTAACAAATTTCAGTACAAAAAAGAAACTTGAATTTTTATCAAAAAGAGTTATTTATGGCCCAACAATATCAGCAATACCTCCAAGAGATTATGCTGAAAGATTCTTAAAGTTTTTAAAAGATCATTTATTTGCGAATTGAAAAAAATTACTCATTCATTTAAACTACCTATAACTCTACTCAAAACCATAGATGTTTATCTCATCTTCCTAGATATCAATTATAATGGTCCTAACTTTTACTCTAAAACATCAATTTCGTCATGAATTTTATATCTTTGCATTGACACTGTCTATGCTGATAATTTTTGTTCTTCATTTGGCATATTCATGATATGTTAAATTTTAAGAATTTAATCAGCTTCCTTTTAGATCTATATATAATATTATGAGTATATATACATTGTCACTAATTTGATTAATAGAATGAATATCGTTTTATAATAGAAGATTGTCTATTGTATCTGTTAAATAAACTAAATCATCATAAAGTGATAAATCAAATTTATCTACAACTTTCTATTCTCCATTTATATACTATATTTCTCTAACACAACATAATTTACTGATATCTTATATATCTACAAGTTCTTCTCCATTTGACTTTAGAATAATCTTTTTTAGATTTTTTCTCAAACCAATAAGTTACTTTAATACTAAAAATAATTTTCTATCATTATTAAGATATTTCTTAAATAAATAAATTTAATAATATTTACTTTTAAGTTTTCCAAACTATAAATCAGTGCCCAAATTTATTCACTAAATTTTATATATGATTGTGATTGTGGATTTCTAAAATTCGATTGTAATACAATTTGCTTTTTCGAAGAATTTTCATTAACTTTTTTAAATTTAAAATCTCCATATGAAACAATTTCAGTTTCAGTTCTGACTTTCTTAAATTTATTTTATTTTTATGTATTTTTCTAAGATCTTAATGTATTTAAATGATCCAAATAATCTCCGATTGTTTTATCATTAGTATAAGCTGTTCTTATGGTTAAATTTTGTTAACAAGTTTTTTCTTTTGGAGAAGTTTTACTAATTACAGGAAAAATTAATATCAGTTTTATTTGCTTATATCTCTACAATTGGTTAATTTTTATTCAGACTCATTTTTTAGGTTGTTTAAGTTTTTTATATTGATCTTAAAGTTGTAATAGAGTTAGATTTTTAGTTTTTTAAAGCTATTGTTTCATTTAGTTTGAAATTAGGTAATATTAAATGATGTTTTAATATTAAGCTCATTAATTATATTAAAAAAAAATGATTTCAGATTTCCCTGATAATCTTAATTCAAGTTAATCAATTATGCCTGAAAAACAAACTAATGATTGGTATTCTGAATTGAAATTTTTACATTATTTCCCTAAAAATAAAAGTTTTGGAAAAGAGGAGCAAGAAATTACCAGAAATATTAAAAATATTGAAATGCATTATAAAGTATACAAAACATAATAAAAAAGTAAAAAGTATAAGAAATGGTATCACAAATACTTACCGATGAATAAGGCACATTGAATATAATACCAAAAAAGGCAAATATTGACTTAAAGAGGGCAATCTAACCTAAATTAGATAAATTAAAGAAAAAAACAGAAAGGTCTATCGTAGATATTTTGAGTAATTATTTAATTTTAATTATAGATGAAAGATTTTTCAAAAAAGAATCAACCAAAAAGGAAGAACATAATGAACAATAATCTGAAGTTAATGTAGAACCTATAAAAGATATGATTAATGTCTATGATAAAGAAATTGAATTAGATGATGAAGACTATGATGATGATTACGAAACATTATGATTAATATGATTAATTAAAATAATCCAAAAACTCACTTATCAATTAATATAAGTATAACAAACAAAAGAGTTTAATAATTCGCTCATGTTGATTTAAAAAGGATATTACACAAGAAAAAGAATTTGAATCTAAATATTCTTAATGATTCTTATATCTCTAATACAGCATCATCTTAAGAATCAACTTTTAGAGATAAATTTAATGATGGAAATAAAACTATTAATTAAATAATAGAAGAAGTCTATTAATTAAAAAAATAGGATGTTCTTTCAAATTTTTCATCAAATAGTGGTAAAATATTACCATACTGTTATAATTAAGAGAAGTAGGAAAAGCTATTTTAATAAAAGTATGAACCTAAAATTAGATATAGAAATAGTATATCTAGAACCCATTTAACTAAAAATGACGATTCGATATTAAATAATACAAATAATGAATCAAAAACACTTTCTTTTGTATAACCCAACCATATTAAAATTTATTAAAAATAAAATGATCAATTAAAAACTTCTCATAAAGTTATCTTAAAAAGTAAATAACCATAAATATTAATCTTAAATAAAATATCAGAATAATCTATTAGATTTCCCTTTATCTAGTAATAATTATAAAGTAAATTAAATCCAAATGAAAAATTGAAAGCTAATTAATATTTGTTAAAACTAAATGAATAATTTAAATAACTGAAAGATGATAAAGTTTTAGAACCTTTCTTGAAGGATCAAAAATTAAAACCTAAGTTTATGACGCCATTGGTAATAAGAAAAGATAAACCATATTTCGTAGCTGAAAATAAAGACAATAGTAATTAATTATATCAAATTAGAATATCTAATTGATAATATGAAAAATGAAGATAAAAATTCTAGTAAGGATGAATATTTTATCGTTAGTCATGAGAAAATTTTAGACTATATATGAATGATTTATGTTATATAATTATATTATAAACTAATCCTAATTATTAAGTTTTATAAATATAGATATATCTATTATTCTAAACCTCCATTTATAATTTTGGATATAATGATATTCCAAATAATTCTTTCAAGATATTTATATTTGTTCATTATAGAAAAATTCAATAGATTCTAATATTATAATATTTATTTGCTAGTCAAAAATAATTGTAGTATTTTATTGAGATTAGAGCAATTTAGTCATAGAATATATATTACTGAAAAGATTTCTTAAAATTCTAGAGGTTTTTTGCCTAATTTTTAATATGGTTTTCAATAATAATCCTTTATATGAATGGAATACAACAATGAATTCAAACTGTAGGAAAAGATTTAATTAGAAATTTATTAGAAATTCATAATAAAATCAATCCACTCTTAAGAATTAAAATTTTTAATAATTATTGAATAATTTACAATTACCATTCATCAAAACAAAAATAATATTACTTTTTTTATATAATATTAAATTATTGCTCTACCACTATTTTAAATTTTTGAAATTAAGTTGGTGGAGTAAATAATTTATAATTTTTAGTTAAAAGTACATATAATTTTATTTTCAAACTTTATAGATTTGATTATTAGAATTAAATGTTTTTTTTATCTATCATTTATTGATATTAAAAAAGAAAATTTTTGCTTAAAAATTTACTTATGATATTATTGATAAGATAATATTAAAATTAAAGACGATCAAAATAATTTGCATTAATCTTAATCAGCAACATTTATTATTTACTGTTGATAAGGTTATTTGTGATTCACTGCTGACAATGTGTTTTGTTACTTATGAAAACCATAATTTAATTTATGATAGATTTAAACATTTCCATAGTAATCGTAAAATGGTTTAACAAATTTATAATGTCTAACTTTGTCGTCAGGTAATTCCATATATTTAAGAACAGCTCTTTAAGCATAAGGACATTACTCTAAGACTTCATTCAAAATTGAGCCCACTTGTATTTCTTTACCATCTCTAATGAAAAATTGCAATAATTCTAATTTTTTCTCTAATCGATGAAGAGCTAAGAATCTACAACTTCCCTTGATTGAATGAGCCAATTGTTCAAAATTTAAATAAGCTGGTGTTCCAACTTATTACCAACCTCCTTTTTCATATAAAATTATTAATTCATCAAATCCCTTTCCAACTTCGAAATATTCTAAAAATAGCGTGATTCCCGCTTTTACCATACTTTCATCTGGTAAGTATTCTAAAGCTGTTTATACATCAAATATATCATAGCTTTATTAAGGAAAATGATTTGACATATTAACAATAAATTAATAATTATAAATAATTAGTAAAACATTAAAGAAACCTCTTTTTATAATTCATCTATAATATACATTAAAATCTATTATATACGAAAATTAATTTAAGTAATTTAAAAACATATATAACACAACATCATTTACCTTGTTATATTCTTTTGAATATCCCATTATTTTGTAAAATTAAAATAAAGTTTGACTTGTATTTAAAATTTTGATTCAACTGAAAAAAACTTAATAATTACATATTTTCATGATTATAATATTTAATTCAATTCTTATATTTATAATATTATTGTCTATCTATATTCACATCTCTAAAAATTCTAAATTTCATAAAATCTACTTAAAACTACTTGATATATTTTCTGAACAATAATTATATCCATCGTATTTAGAAATTTTAAAACCTGTAATTAACAATTGTATGGAAGTTAGGGTTTAAGAATTCTAATTATTGGATTTTAAATAGATTTCAGTGTAAAGTAACAGAATAGAAAAATAATTGAATATTGATTTTAATTCTTAAAAAATACTTTTCACTTATGAATGAATTTTAAATAATTAATTCTAACTAATTTATCATGTTACAAAAATTATATACTAAGTTAAGTGATAATTTAAGGTTGATAAAAGTTGAAACAAATCGTAACTTTTTTACAAATTAATTTAAAGGTTTCATTAATTTATTTATGATTTTGCAGATAAATCCTTTAATCATTATTAGATGATTTTCTAAATGAATTTATCAAATGTTTAAAAAAATTTATTATAATAATTGAAGATTAATAAACTAATCTAAATTTTTTTCTTTTATAATATTTCTAATTCCTTCCATTAATTTGATTGATTAAAAAATTATATTTCATTATCATCTTAATTTAAAATTCCCTCATTTTAATTAAAGTCTTTGATATTATTGAAGCTATTCAGCATTTGTCTAAAATTTAATTATAATTAATTAAGGTAGAATAAATAATTATTAGATAAAGTAAATAATGTATATTGTATAATAATCAATTTAATTATATTCTCAAATCTATATAAAATAAACTAGATATAAAGGCATATATTGTAGATAGATTCATTATAATATTAGATCTTGCATTTTGATATTAATGTTTGAATTAATTAATATCAAATTGATGAAGGTTATTAAATTATTAGTTAATTTAGATTGAAATAAAATAATCTGAAAATATGGGTTTTCGTAGAAGTATTTTTTTTATAAAAAAAATAATTTATAATTTAAATTGAAATGAATTTACAACATTTTGATTCCTTATGTAATGATTGCTGCTTCTCAAGATCATTAGAAGTAATTATATTTATAGAGTATATAGAGTAAGTAAATGGCAGAATAGTCAATTTATTAATTTATTGAAGATATAAGAAATGTAGATATCTTATGTCAGATTATACAATAAACTCAGTCTGGGTCTACATTGTTTGTTATATCAGAATATATAGCAAAGATTGTTGTATCAGAAAGGTCTTTTAAAGGATTTTAATCCTCTGATCATGGTTCATCAGAAATATAATCAATATTGGGGTAGTTCTAAAACAAAGAAGAAAATGATGTGTTATTTAAAAAATGTTAAGTTTATGAAACTTTGGTTAAATTATTTTGTTTTAGTTTGGAAAAGGAATAAGAAAATCACGTATAAAATTCAATCTGTAATTTGGTGGGTTTGTTGATTTAGCAAATTATGATGATGAGTAGCAACCAATTTGCAAAGTTTAAATCAGTTTTTAATACTTTTTTTTAAGGGAATCAACCATATCTAATTTCAATAGGTTTGAAATTAGTTTAGAATGTTTTATAAAATTTACAACTTTATTCATCTTATGATTCCTATGTTTCATATAGAAAAATTATGTTTTAGTTTTAAAACAGTGATATTTTAGATTTCATGTAAACTGTTTGTACAGTTTTGAAATAATGCGGTTAAAATCTCTATAAGCCAGCATTATGTTCCTTAAAAGATATTTTGATGTTCAATTTTAATGTTAGCTATTTTGAATTAGAAACAGATTTTGATCCAAATGATCAAAATAATGTCAGTGTAAAAATTATATTATATAAAAAATAGTTTCCTGATAAATTTGCTGAATTTTTTAATGATAAGCAATTGTTGGAATTGTTATTTAAAATTGTTGCATCTTACAGTTAAACTGATTCATCGTTATCTTTGCTAGCATTGAAGTCTTTAAAAAGAATGGCATCTTCAAAGAAGAGAATATTTAATGAAAAAATAAAAAAAAGATTATTTGCAAAAGAAATGTATTCTGGTTGCATTTTCCTTTTTGAGAAAGTATAATAGGCTAATGAGGAAATAGTGAGTGATATTCTTGAATTAAACACAAAATTAAATAATTGCTTTGGTCTAAGATAAATTAGATTTGATTTTACCTTTAGTTAGCAATGGTTATATTGTTTACAAACATTTTGTATTTAAATCTTACAAAAATAAATGAAAATTAAGGATCCTCACATGTATTAATTAATAGAATTGATGAAGAAATTAGTTAAATTTATAACAGATTTTAAATTGGATGTAACATTTAAATAATCAATATCTAAAACTATATCTGAGATAGGTAAGTCTATCATTCATTTACTATTGAATTCTTAGAATTCATTCTTTTAAGGCTATACTCCTTAAAATCATAAGAAGCTAAAACATACATTAAAAGAATTTTTTGAAAATCTCTTTCCGATTTTAGCAATAGATTTACCAAGTCATATTAAAATGATATACCATTCATTTAAAAACGCAGCGTAAGATTAAGAAAAATTCATAATTGAATTAAGTTTAATTAATTATATTGTAATAAATCCATAAGTTTTAGAAAAGAATAATGAAGAAATAATATAAATGATTTAAACAGTAATTAAAGATTCATTAAATTTCTTATAATTATCTAGTCATAATTTACCTCCCTTAGTAATAATGTCTGCAATGTCCTTAGCAGATAATTTATTTTAATTTGCCTTAAGTGAGTCAGATGAATCTATTGGTAGATAAAGATCAAATAAAGCATTTTTTGATATTTTTATTAAACCAATATAGGTTTAACCATAATAAGCCACTAACTAACTTTTATATTTTATAATTTTATAATTGTAGGTTGAAAACAAAGAAATAATAGAATATGCCTTAGTAATTATGAAAGAAACAATTGTTAGGCTTAAACATCATCTATATAATGAGGCATTTTAAACCTCAAATGTTGTTACTTAAATTAAAGGGATTTTATTAAACTTAAAAAATACTGCTTTGTAGAAGGATACATTTTTAAGTTGTAGAACTTTGGCATCTGAAATACTATCAATTTTATTATTTGACACAGCTTATGAGAATTATATTGAGTCAATAATATAATTAAACTAGTTATTGACTATATAACCAACACAATAATCAATTTTAATTTATTTATATGAAATGTTAGGATATTTTAGACACGTTGACACAAGTAAAATCTTTAGACTCATTGTTAAGTAACACCTTTTAAAAATAGCTGAATTAACTAGATTTATTTTAATAGATAATCCATAACAATTTCAAATGTGTAAATTATGTTTAAAATTAATGGTGGCAATAACTGAAAATAAGAGTTTAAGATATTAATATCATAGTTCTTCAATTGTATAAATTGAATTAGTAAGAACATTTTAAACCATTCTAACAAGTTATCTATAACATCTAATTAATGCAATTTAGGATGAAAAAGTAAAATAGGAATTTTCAGCTGAAATTTGTAGATTGGTGGGATTAATATTCAAAATCATGAATAATATTTTAAAAGGTAAATACATTTCATAAACATGTTAATTACTATTTGCAGATAGAAAATATTTAGATTTATTAATAACAGCACTAGGAATTACGTCTAAAATTTCTAATTATATCATAGTAATTATTATATATTAATTTAGATGTATAACAAAGCTTGTTTACAAATTGTTCAAGTTTTGTAAGTAGTGAGTTCATCATAATTGTAATTATTTGAATTAAATCCTTAATCATTATATACATTAATGTAAATCGTAGAAAACTTATAAAAACATCTATTAAGTTAACTATCATAAGAATATAAGACTTAAACTATTTCAACATATCACTAACCAATAGATAAAATAACTTTAGATCATACAACAGACATTGTATTATCGATTTTAGAATTTGTATCAGAAGAATAATAATTAACTCAAATGGGGATGTTATAATCATTTATTCAACCTTTAGATAGTGTAATTGAACTTATATTAAAAGAATTACTAATTTGTTTGATTTAAGGTTAATGTTCATCATAAACCAATTTAAAAATTACCAGACAAGTATTTGCTATTATGTGCACTTTTTAATAAGTTTTTGTTGTAATTTTAAGTAAAGTTTTACTAAGGTCTGATTAATAAATAGACCCTTAATAACTTTAGATTTTAACTTAAGATTTAGATCTAAGGATTAAATAATAAAACGAAGAATAATTTAAAAAAAACTTCAATCTATTTATGTAATAATTTGGAATTTGAGAATCATGATGATTTATTTTGTTATTAAATATATTCAAATAAATGAGCAGAAAATTTATAAAATAAATATTAATTATCATCTCTAATTAATGGTGTTTTCAATTTAAAAAAATAATTATATATACAAGAGTAATTACAATTTTAATAGAATAATTAAAAGTGCAAAATTAAAATAACAGTATAGCAATCAATCTAAGAAAATGATATTATCCATTTCTATTTCTGTTTCTTCAAAAATATTTTATTATATAATGAACGCTCTCTATATATTTGTTCACCAAAAAAAATTGAATAAGCAAAATTAAACCCCGCACCTATTTCGAAATAACAGCATCAATATCTGTTTGGAAATTAAACAAATCTAATGATTTATATTTATATTATTAATGAAAAACAATAATAATTAATAATTCAAGTAAGTCACTTTCCTATTCCGCAAATACAAAATAGATTCTGATATCACTTAAACCCTTTCCACTTAACGATTATCATCTACCAATCATTAAATCAAATTACTACCAAAAATTTCACCAATTCAAACACAATCATAACCTAATTCTCCTGTTAAAGTTAAATCACCAAATGTTAATTATCCTACTATCACTGCTACAAAGATGCAAATTGCTTTAATAGAATAAATGCACTAAACCATTAGATAAAAACATTTTGTTTAATTTTCAAATACTAGAAACCAAAAAAAATAAGATAACTTTAGTTAAACTACACTAGACGAAGCTAAATTACTTCAATATTTAGATTGATTAAAATAGTTATGATTAAATTTTATTTTAAATAATCCTTTTCATCATTTCATAACTTCATCCATTATTTTTCTTTCTATTTTTTTACAAATTTCTAACTCACAATTTTAATATATACTAAGTTATACTGATAATAAAATATATCGTTTTGAATATTTAACAATAATTCTTATTTATATATATTATCCATTCAAAAAAAAAGTATTAAAAGTGAATAAGATTATTAATTTATATAATTTAAAACCTTAAGAGAAAATGTCTGTTCCGAATATTCCCAAGACTTCTTGGAGATTTCAATTGTGATTTTGATTTATTATAATATTTAAATAGCTATTTTAACTAAATAATTATTGCATAAAGCTTATCTTAATTTGTTCATTGCAAAGAAATATTAATCCATGAACCGAAGAGATAAGTAATTTATTAGTTAGAATAATAATTAATAATTTACAAATAATAAATCAATTTTTTTTAACTAGCTGTATGAATGTAACCAAAAACAAATGAACTTTACTCCCACAAGTTTTGTTCTTCAATGACCTTTTTTAACTTTTTATAGCATCTTTGTTCTATTGGAACAATTCTGTTCTGCTTTCCATTTAATTCTCTTACTGATCTAATTTAATTCCTAAAATTAATTAAAATTCACACTCTTCCTTACTTGAAATGAGTTTCAGCTTCAGAAGGACTTTTTTAGGCTTTTTGCCTATTGAAACTTAATTTTAAATATTAATCACTTAATAAGAGTGCAAATTTTCATTAACCTATCTTATCTCTTATTAAGGGAAAGATATTTTCAGTTAGTATTCTGATATCTTTCATTACCTAAATAATTTAAAACATAAAGATCTATAAAGTCAAAAATTTAGTTTAACAAAATAATAGATTTATTTCTTTATTTGCAATTTAGACAGCTGGATATATTAAACTTATTTACTACTACTTAATGTGGTTGTAAACAAAATTTTTTAGTGAGTAATCATTAGAAATAATAAGATATTCAACAACTCTTAATATATTTGTATATAAATATATTTAAGTCTTACATCTATTAATTTATCATATTTTAACTAAATATTTTAAAATTCCAAACATTTAATGTAATTCTATGTTTTCATTTAAAAATTTCTATACATATTATTTTAGTTCATTATTTTTTGAATGTGTACAATTAAAATTTTAGATTTACAATTAACATAACTTTATAAAAATTATTTTTAAAAGCTTATGAATATATATATATAATGTTGTTTCAACGATATTATCCAACTAATCTTAATACTCTTGTTGTTTCTTTGCTAAGAGTTGATATGCGAAAATTTGTTTAAGAACGAGCAGTCTCGTTTATTTTCAATTTGAAATTAGGTAGTAACTTCTTGTTTAATTCACTTAGTTCAAAGAGAGGATTTTAAAATGACAACTTCTTACATGAAAGATTAATCCTCAAATTATTCTTTTGGATAATTTTTTGTCTTCTATATTAGCTATTGGCATACACCTTGTTTTAAAATTCTGGACAAGTTAAGGTCTTTTTGTTTGTAATATACTATTATTACTATTAAATTTTCAACATAAATTTATAATTTTTTTATTATCATAAAAAATAAATATCAAGTCAACTTTTTCTTTATTTAGTATAAAATCTAATTCTTCATTAAAAAAAACCTTACAGTTTCTTTTTATAACCTCTCTAATTTCTAAACATTCGTGTTAATTTATTTATATTCATAATTTTATATTTTTGATAAATTCAATTTTTGAAAGCAAAAAGATCAATATATTAATAATAAATTATAACAAAAAATTCATTATTACAATTAATTTAAGCTAAGAATAATTTAGTTCATGATGACTTATTTAGAGATTTCATATTAAAAAGTTTAATGTAAATATAATTATTAAATGTAACTTCTTGTGATAATAATAATTTATTTAGATATATAAATTATTAAAATTTTACAACCTAATTATATAAAATCCAATAAAATATTGATGTAGCTAGAATACTTTAATACTCTCACTCTTATAAAAAATAAGTAAAAGTATTTTTCTTATAATTAAAAATATGACATCCTTAATTAATAATAATTTATAAAAGAGAGAAATACTTTATTTTGAATATCTCATTTGTTTCATTGATTTATCTAAATTAGACTGTTATTTTATTATTTAATAATTTTATATGACTAGAATAGTTTTGTAATTGCTTATTAATCATTGATGGTATCCTAAAAATTGTTAATATTATTTGGCAGAATTAATTTACCATTTAAACTTTCAAAATTATATAAAAGATTTATTTCTAAATAATCTTTAAGTGATTAAAATGCTTTTTAGCATTCTTGATTAGATCCATATTTGATATATATATAAAATTTGCTTTATTTTAGGTACTTCTAAATATTTTATTTAAATTTTTACAATTTATCCAAAGAGACAAAATGTTTTGATAACAAAATTCAAATCATTTAATATATCATACGAAATTAATACTTAAATACACATTGTGTTTTAATGCAACTTATCCAATGCTGTAACAATTTTAGTTTCGATAGTTTTATTAATTTCATCATCAATTTAATTGAGTTTAGAGATAATATCTATCATTTTTTCTTCTGAAAACTATGGTTCGTCTTCATCAGAAACTTAATCTGTTGAATCATTATCAAATTAAAACCCTTCCCATTCATTGATTCTTACAATTTCTTACTATTATTCATTAGATTCTATTTGATCATTAGAATTAGAAGGTGGGTTAGTAAAGTCAATACCTTTAGTATATGGAACAGTGTCAAGTTTTAGTTATTTCAATCTAGAATGATAAACATTGCATGAAATTTAATTTAAGATTTTGGTGTTGTTTAGATTTCTACAATAAAATATTAAATCCATACTTAATTGCATCAATGGCTGATTCCACATCATCATATTCAATAAATACTTTTGTTTGAAGCTGTCCTCTTTCAAATATTAAAATCTATTATATTATATATCACAATTTTGGAATACTTTTGAAATAGAGCCATGCTTAGCAAAAACTTTTAATAAAGATTGATTATTGATTTAGATATTATTCTATGTAGTTTTCAGACAAACTAAAGCAACTTTAGTGGGTGTTGCTTCTCTTTTTTTTTTCCTTTCGGACATTATTAATTACTAATAATATAATTAATGATATCCATTAATAGAAGTAATAAAGATTTAGTTAGAATTATTACATACAGATACATATATTATATAGTATTGAAAAAAAGAAGAAACATTATCAGAAATATTAAATTTAGAAAAATCTTTCAATATTGAAAAGACAATCCTTAATATGTAAAAAAACTGCAGGTTCATCTTTTATTAAACCAAAAAGCCTATAATATTACGATGAAATCCATCTTTTCTCTTTTTCATTTTTGTATTTGAAAATTAACAATAATGAATTTATGATCGTAGAATTAAAATTAAAAAAACAATGTAATTAGAAATTACGATATTATATGTAAATCTTAGAGATATTAATATTCTGATTATTCCATTAAAAAAGATTTATTTTAGACAAGTGAACTTATTAATTTTAATAATTTACTATTATTTATTATGAAATATAATATATGTTTTTATAATTTCTATGCATAAAATCTTTTTCTTTGAATAGAACAGTTTGAATTAATGAAAGAATTTTCTTGTATAGTTAGTTTTCAATTGTAAAATATCAAGACATACTTATAAAGTTTTTGATACTTAACTAAAAAATATGTTTCTAAAATGTTATAATATTTTTCTGATAAATTGATAAGTAATGCTTCCAATCGATCTTGCCAAACTAGCTGTCTTGCAATCTAAGGTATGTCTCTAAATCATTATTTTATTGAACTCTCTTTACCATATAAAATACTTTAATATAATATCATTTATAATAGAGATTAGAATCAGATTTCAAGGTGCTAGGGAGGATAGGAAAGGGTGGATTCTCTAAAGTTTATAAAGTAAGCAACCTTTTGGATAAAAATACTTATGCTTTGAAAGAAGTAGATTAATCTTATATAATATATAGATTGAACTCAAAGGAAAAGACTTGAAAGAGAGTCGTGAGAAGAATATCGAAAGAGCTCAGAGAGGTATAAAGTTTAAACAAATAAGTTCCTTTATAGAAGCAAAATACTTAGCCCGACTATCGCATCCCAAAATCATAAGATACTTCAATTCTTGGGTTGAAGTAATTCCAAATAAAGCAGATTCTATAAAAAATAAGAAACAAGATTAAGAAATGAATGACTTTGTGTTGGATAGAAATAATTTAAATATTTGTGACTCCTAATAAAATTCAAGGAATGATCTAGAGAATATAATTTTATTTAAGGATTCTTAAAATGAACAAATTAGTTATTCTGATTAAGAAAACGAGATTTAAATTAATATAAGAGGAACTAGAAAAAAGTAAAATCCTAATATTCAAAATAAAAAATCAATTAGTTAAGATGAAAAATAAATTGAATTTGATAGAATCATATTTTACATTTAAACTGAGTTTTGTCAATAAACACTTGAAAATTATTTACAATAAAGAAATGCAGAATTATTTAAACTAAAGAAAAATAAGGATGATAGCTATCAATATCTTTAATTGATGTATGTAAAGGAAGCTAAGGTGATATTAGATCAAATTATAAAAGGATTGGACTATTTGCATAATGAATGTAAATTAGTACATAGAGATTTAAAACCTGGAAATATTTTTATGAATAGTCCTGATGATGTAAAGATTGGCGACTTTGGTTTAGTAACAAAACTGAAATAATTTTATGAATATGATGATCAAGAGAATGATAATGATATCTGTACAAAAATGTATGCAGCTCCGGAATAAATTAATTATTAAATAAAAAAAACTTTTTCTGATTAGAAAAGTGATATCTATGCATTAGGGTTAATAATTTTGCTCTTATTTCATCCAACTACAACTTCAATGGAAACAATAAAAGTAATGAATGATGCAAAAAAGGGCATACTACCAAATATTTTAATAGAGAAATATTCTAAAATTTCATAAATAATTTTAGATTGTTTGAATTATGATCCTAAATTAAGACCAAATGTTATTGATATTGTATGTTAAGATTCAACAAACTCATTGTCTTCTTCCAAAAAAAGTAGTAATGAATTTAATAGTGATTCTACTGAAATTTATATAAAAAATATTGGAGATTGTCAAGTTAAATTTGAAGATGGTGAAATTTAAGAAAGGTATAAATTTTTTTTTAGTTTTAGATATTTATAATATAGCAATAGATAGATTTAAATGTTTAAAAATAAAAATAGTTTGAAAGCCCAAATGATGTACAATTTGAACGAATGTAATATTGCTTACTTAGAGAATGAAATCTTAGTCGAACATAATTTATTAGAGAATTTTTCATTCAAATCTACACATAATTAGTTATTAGACATATATAATGAATTATGTGAACTTGTCTAAGGAATATATTGATATAAATATATATTATATTTTTATCAATTACATTTAAACTAAAATCAATCAGTGTTGTTCAAAACTAATCTTAAGCATTAAGTAAATTAATTCATCTCATGAATATAATTGGATTTAGCATGTTCTAACTTTTATAAAAGCTCTTATAAATGATGATAGTTTTATTAATATTGTTAGCAAGATTCGGTTTCTTATCTAAGTCTGTACTCAAGAATTTGCTTTTAGCGTTTTAATATTTAAAGCTATTCTTAATTATTCTTTTTATGTAAAGTAATTCCTTGTTGTTCTTAATCACTATTAAGACTAGCAGAATTAGTTTAATCGGTGGAACCATCTTGAGAAGGTCTATTAGCAAATGTGAAAGGACTGATGTCAATTTTATTTAAATTTATTTGGGGAGGTTTAATAATTGTTATTGGTTTTCTAAAATAAAGTAAATAAGTAAACTAACTTGATTGTAGCAGAAGTGATTGATTTGGCTCTAGTCTTATTCAATGTATTTTATTAAGTAATTTTTGTTGTCTCTGGAGTCTGATATGCAGACTTTTTTCTTAAAATAGTATAGCTTAAGGATTAATTTTTATTCATTAACAGAAAAAATATATGAATGAGAAGTGTTTTGAAATAAGAATATATAAATATTAATTAATTTACGTGTTATTTTTTAAGAAATGATAATAATTCTAGGTCTTTTGATATTATGTGTATAAGGATAGAATGAAGTGAAGGTTTCATTTAATGAACTGGAATCTCCAGTCTCTAATATTTATTGGTGTGGATCATCTGTTGTATTTACAAAAGATGATGAAACAATAGAATAAACTCATTAGGAGAGTAGAAAAGTGTTGTTCATTCTTACAGACAAAGGTAAAATATGGAGATCAACAGATTATGGGTCGACTTGGTTAGATGAAACTAAGGGTTGGGAGAAGATGGAACCAGAAAATAAATAATTATAATTTGAAAGTATTCATATTTCACCAGCTGATTCAAGGGTTATATTCTTTTTTGGGTCAACTGGTATTAGTTATAAATCTAAAAATTGCGGAAGAACTTATACAAGGTTTACACATTCAGAAGATCTTTATGATTTTAAATTGAATAAAATGGATTCTTAATGGATTATGGCTTTCAAAGACAAGCCTTGCGGCAAAAATGATATTAATTGCAAAGACTTTTACAAGAAATCAATTTATGTGACTGAAGATGGAGGAGAGACTTGGAAATCAGCATTAAATTATGTAAGAGATGCAGCATGGGATAAATTATTACAATATCAATTAATCCCTGACTAAAGAATAATAGTTTGTCATATGAAGGATGGTAAATCAGTTATATCTTTTTCTGATGATTATTTTGCTACTACTTAAACTATGTAAGAGAATGCCTTGGGATTCTTCTAGACATCACATTATATATTTGTACTAGCAACAGGTGAAGACGGTGAAACAGGATATGAACTATTGATTGCTCCTGCTTATTTAGATAAATTCTAACCATAACCTGTATAATTACCTATTCCTTTAAATTAACATACATTTACAATTCTAGATACATCAGAAGGATAAATATTTTTATCAGTATCTCATAAAGAGGAAAATTAAAGATTAACAAATGTATATGTAAGTGATTTTAGAGGATTTAAATTTACTTTATCTTTATTACACAATGTTAGATCATTAGATACAGGAAATTGTGATTTTGAGAGAATGCTTGGAATGGAAGGAGTTTATGTGTCAAATGTTTTTGACCATTAAGAGGTAGAGAAATCGAAATCTAGAAGTTCCATAACTCCTGCTACTTTAGAATTATACAAAAAAACAGTAAAATTAAATTAATATTATTTTAGTTTATATCTTTTGATAGAGGTGGTTAATGGCATCCATTAAAAGCTCCAGAGGTTGATTCTAAAGGTGATGAAATTCAATGTTCTGGAGATTGCTCTTTACATTTGAAAGGAAGAACCGAAGCAAATTAAAATCCTTTATATTCTAGTTAAAATGCTCCTGGACTTAGTATTGGTGTTGGAAATACTGGTTTATATTTAACTTAAAAAGATCATGAAATAAACACATATTTAACAAGAGATGGAGGACATGAATGGTTTGAAATTAAAAAGGGTTCTCATATGTATGAAATTGGTGATAGAGGAGGTGTTATTGTTATGGGACAAGATGATAAACCAATTAATCAGATTATTTATTCTTGGGATTAAGGATTTTCATGGGAGGAAGTCAAAATTAGTGAAAAAGAGTTTGAAATATAAAATATTGTAACTGAACCTTCAAACATGGAATAAAAGTTTATTGTTTATGGATAGAGTAGATCAAAAGAAAATTCATTAAAAGGATATGTTGTAGCATTGAACTTTTAGACACTTCATTAAAGAGTTTGTTCTGGTGCTTGGGATCCTACAATGCCCGAATCAGATTATGAATTTTGGATTCCTAAAAACTTTGAATCAGGAAAATGTCTATTTGGTAGAAAGATCAAATATATTAGAAGAAAAAGGGAAGCTAAATGTTTTAATTAAGAAGAGATTGATAAAAAATTCTTCATTGAAACATGCCCTTGTATTGAAGATGATTGGGAGTGTGATTTTGGTTTCTATCGAAAAATAGAGGGAGGTCCTTGTGTCCCTATAGCAGATAAATTTGAAGAAGATGATACTCCTGATTTATTAAAGCCGCCCACTGATTGCAAAAATACTTACATGAAAACATAAGGCTATCGAAAGGTTTCAGGAGATTATTGTTAAGGTGGTATTGATCTTTCACCTGTTGAAACACCTTGTCCCAATTCAAATACTAACAATACTTCACTTAATAATACTTAAATACCAAACAACGATCTCTAATAATCTACCACTACTAAACCCCCTACAAAAAATACTTTAAGTTCATTCAGCAATCCTTCTAAATAAAATTCATACTTATGGTATATCGTAATCTTCTTAGGTATAATTGTAGTCATTTTATTCTTTAAAGATAAAATTATTAGGTAATTGTTATATATCTTTATTTTTTTAGTCTTTTTTTTAACAGTAAACCATAAAAGAGATCCTCATCCTATATGGAAAAAAGAAATTATGAATAACTCAAGTTATTTAGTGGAAATGATGATGATGATGAAGCTGGCCTTTGATTTTTAATTTTATTTATCATTTGTGTTGAATAAATATAATAAATTATTAATAATGTAGTTTGTTTATCATGTTCAGGATTTGCAATAATGTTAAATAAATATAGTATCTTATAAGTAATTATGAAAATAGGTTGAAAATTTAATGCTAAACTTAGATTAAATAAAAGCAGAAAAATTAACTATGTTTCCATAAGATTTAGTAATTGAAAAAAAATAGAATGCTTATGAATTTCTATTTGAATAATAAAACTAAACATCAGATATGTAAAAATGTAATTATGATCCACTTCAAAATCAAGATAAACCATTTCATTATTCTAAGAATATATTGAAGTTATTAGTTAAACTTAAGCAATATAAGTAAATATAATAAAATTGATTCATAGCATTTACATTGCTACATTAAGTTAGAAGAGTTTTTTAGAAACTGGAAATCCATAATAGCTTACTTAAGAAGAGATTTTGGGAAATTAAGGCTAAACAGGATAATTTATATTATATAATTTTGGATTAGAAAATTGGAAAAAAGTTTCAGAAGAGCTAATGAATAGTTATTGCTTATCTCCAGAATTAATAAATGCTATTTCGAATAAATGTAATCTCGATAATTTTGAACTCAACGAATAGATGAGCGTTTTTAATGTTGGATGTATCATATTTGAACTTTTTACACGAAAAAAATTGTGTATATATCAAATACCTAATAAATCAAACTTAACTAAATATATTTTTCTAAATGGCTTCAGCTACGAATTTTATTTGATTGCATAATTAGTTTAAAAATGTGTTCTTGATAAAGAAGAAGAAACTCCATTAAATAGAAGGCTAACATTATAGGAAGCATTAGATTAAATGCTTTATATTGATAAATGTGCATAATATATAAATGGAGCAAAAAATATTAAAGAATCAATTGATCTAAGATAATTTTTCTAATTCGGTTCAAGTTTGCATGAATAATTAATATAAAAATTAAATTACAAAGCTAGTCATTAATCCACTGGAAGATTATTTATCCTGTAAAATCTTATTAAAATTAAATTCATTTACTTATTATTCTCGAAGGATTAATTTAGTTATTTTAGAAACTTTCTTATCATGAAGTTTATAATTTAAGAACTTTAATAGCTTTAAGAATTAAATTCAGTAGCATACAACCCTTAAATAATCAAAAACACAATTCTAAATTTCAAAGATTCAGCAGATGAAATCAAAGAGTTCTAACAGTATTATTTAAAGAAATATGAAATCTTATTATATTAGTTAATAAATGGTATTTATTAAACAGAACATTAAATTGAAGATGAACAAGCAAAAGAATATTTTGAAACATAGTTTAAGGAAAACTAAGTATAGGATTTTTAATAAGATTTTCATGCAAACTTAATTGAGGAAAGTACATCTTAAAATAAGTTTCAGAAGTTGTGCTTATTAAATATTAATTCTATCTTTGATTATGATAAATTAATGTTAAATTTCAAACCAATTTTTTTAAAATATTTAATGGGTCAACAATAAGAAATTTATGACAGATTATTAGAAATACTATTTTAGTAAGACCCTAACGAACAATTATTTTGTGATTTAATTCAAAACTTTTAACAACAGGTTGGACTAAATTGAATTTTACATATTATTAATATAATTAGTTAATAATTTTGTATCCTAATGAAATCTTTTATTTATAAAAAATAAAGATTTAAAGTAACTACTGATATAATTTTCTTTTATATAATAATTTCATAAATTATTATAAAATTTTTATTAAAATAATGTAAAAGCAACCATAAATATTCTAAGAATTAGGCAATCAATCACCAAATACGAAACTTTCATTATTTCAACTATTTATAAAGAATTTATCCTAAGTTGTGAATTAAATTTGCATTCATAGAGTCAGTTTTAACATTAACAATAACAAATTGTAGATTAACTAAAATTAGTGTGAACTAGAAAATAATTAATAAAACTTCTTTGTATCAATACTTAATATCTTATTTGCTCTCTTATAAAATGATACAAATTTGACCAATTTGAATTTAGAAAATAATAATTAAATCAACCTATAATATAACTTAGTCAACGCTGATTTAGGATGTTTTAAGAGAAATGTAAGTCGCTATTAGGTTTTTGAAAATTAAAGCGAAGAAGCATAAAGACTAATTTCACTAGAAACTTTTGCACTAAACAATAATTTCTAAAATTAAATATCTTATACAGTAATAAAATTATAAAATTGCTGTTTAAAATTGTATAACGAAGTAAATGGAGATATCATTCCTAATTCATTCCCATTTATCCACTAAGGCTTTCTAAGATTATTAGAGTTTTTTATTTAGGCTTAAAGATAAAATTTAATCTTGAAACCAGTGTGTATTCACTAGGTTAATTTAGGCTTGTTATTCCAAGACTAAAATAGACGAGCAACCTAATTTTTATAAACATCTTAATAAGATTGTGGTGTTTGTGGTAATCTTGGAATTGCAAAAAGTTTTGGCTTATTAGTCAGAGAAATCCTTCTTTTAGATGAAAATACATGCACTTAATATCAATCAGAACTCAACTTGGCAGAGAGAATTGCTCAAGGTCAAATAACATCATTAAAATTAATTTTAGAATTATTTGATGAAACCTTTGTAGACCATATAACAGAAATCGATTTGCTTAATGTGGATTATTAACCAATTCCTAGAAGAACAATATAAAACGTTAATGATTATCTAGATTTAGAAATTTAGCATTATAAGAAATATTTTATTAATAAGACTATTTCACTTTTATCTAATTTAATCTATAATTATATTAATAATTAGATTGATATTTAAAATGTTAACTATCAATAATTTTTGAATTTATTGAATAGCGTTGAACAGATTTACTTAACAATTAACAGTGCGAATTAAAATATAGTCTAACCATAATATGAAGATTATTAAAATTTAATAAATTAGAATTAACAATTTATAGAGAATGGAGTAAATGTCTCATTTTAATCAATAAAATTTAGAATAATTTGTTGTTTTTATAGTGATCGTTTTTTTTCACTAATTAATATGAGAAATATAATGGAATCATATTTAAATTTTACTAATTATAGATTTGGAATTCAGTTTAGACACTTTGAAAATTTTCTAGATGACAACACAAATAATGAACAACATTAAAATGTTCTAAGGGAAATGTAGAGGTCTATATTGCACACATGAATAAATGAAATGATATTTATTATATCAATATTATAAATCTTTATAAACTGAATAAAAAAGTTTATATGAATTTAATACAAAATTTCCTGGAAGGAAACTCTTGATTTAATTTAATAAAAGAAGAGGTTTTAGAAAGAGATCTTGATAAATAAAAGAAATAAAATCTAAGAAGATCTATTAAGTCAATTAAAAGATCATAGAAAATTTGAATTTAGATAATGCGCAAACATATTTGAAAAATGATTAATTACTGATTAGATTTGATTGTCATGGTTATAAAAATGACGTAGTTAATGATTGCTATGTGAAATGCACTTTACATCATAAAATTAACCGATCGCACTATGATTTATTGTTTTATTGATATTATAAGGAAGGAAAATAGAAGGGTTGGAAATGTAAAAATTAGAAAATGAAAATTTTAGATGAAATCAAGAAACAAGTAGAAATGGAAATGTAAAAAATAAAGAAAGTATCGCCTACTCGAGTACATCAACCTCTTAATTCTTAATAAAAAAAAGAGCTTATGATTCTGATTAATAAAGGTGTTTAATTAAAAGATGCGGCTAGAGAATTAAAGGTCACATATCATGAAGCGAAGATCGCTTATAATGAGTATCGTCGTAAGGCTCTCAGTAGCCAAAGTGAAACAGAATCTACATTTCCTGACATTCGAACTGCTGGTGTGAGTTTGTTAAGAGTACCTCCTCATCATTTCGTTGTCTAATGTGTAGTTGAGAATACTATTACGTCTGTTCGTAAATTGTACAATGTAATAGTTTAAAATCCGATAATCAACTAAAATGTATGATGATATTTAATTTGTTATTTCTTCTTTTAACACATTCTGCGCCATAAATGTTATGTACTTAAAAAAATATTTAATAATATCAAAACAACTCTAATGTACCCTATTCTTTTTCCTTTTTTAAGGTTTCAAAATAGCCGTAAATAATGGTTACAGACAACAATATTCCAGTTCCTATGGATTTTTAAATTTATTAATACCTGAACCGATAGCTCCTAAGAAATCAGCAAGAATAGTAAGAGCTCCAATACACATACCACCAAAAGATGCAGCAATTGGTATATATCTCTTTAATACATCTTTCATAGAAGAATCTCTATATCCAACTATTTACATGTCTTATTCCTTTAGTTATTTAGCAACCTAAAAATAGTATTAAGTTATCATACATCTTTTGGTGAAGATCCTGATACATCAATCCAAGTCTTTGAGAATAAGGCACAAGTTCCAAGAATAAATGCAGTATATAAAACTGTATGTATTGGATCAAATATTGCCTCTGAAATTGATCTTGGGGGTGATACATAATAAACTAAGCCTCCTACAGGAACAGTTTATCCATTATCTAATTCTTACCAATATCCTAATAATCTGATTAAAAAGTTTCCTTTAAAATTCCTATATAGAATTTAAGATAAAAAATAAAGATTTGAAACTAATGCAGTTTAAAGTATGATTGGAATATTTGAGGTATAAAATAATTTAATTGGATAAGATGTTAATCCACCTCTAACTTTGTTATTTTTTATTGGGATATCTACTTTAAATCCTTAGAAATAAATGACAATCAAAAACACTAATACTGTTGCCAACAAATTAGTTAGGTTTGGTAATTAGTCTCTTAAAATTGCTGATTAAAGTGCACTTATCTTATCACTTTAAATGAATAAACCATGCAATAATGCAATTACAGCTCCTTCATATTCTAATCCTAATTCAGTTCTATGTGTTATTGGTGAAAATGCTTTCCACATTATATTTTCACATATATTTATAGCTATAAATAAAGAAGTTCCTGAATTTCCTATTCCATATCCTTTTGATAATAATTCATCAATCATAATCATGACAATTGCTGAAAATACTAATTGTATGATTATTAAAATTGCATTTCCAGCACCCAATTTATCCAAATCACCATACATACCTGACCACACATATGCAAAGGCTTCTCCAAATGCTATTAAAATTCCCAATACTATTAATCAATTATTATTTTTATACATTTTTATGCTCCTGAATATAGTTATTTATCTTCTTTTACATTTTAATCTACATCTATTAATTTTGCACCTGCCAACAGTTACATAATCATTGATGCTGTGACCATAGGAGAAATACCCAATTCCATCAAAGTACCTCTATTTGATGCCAAAATCACTCTCATCCAATAAAATGGATCACCTGCTGAAGATTTGTATATTCCATATAGTGGTATCTATGAACAAATCAAATATAGTAATGTTGCTATAGCTGTCCATAAAGCTCTATATTTAAACAATATCTAGAATTCTTTATTATTTTTATACTCTTCTTTCTGGCTCAGCTACATCTGGAATTATAGCCATTGCTGGCCTCATATAATTCAGAATCTTGGTTTAGTTTGTCATTTTTATTATTGAATTTTAACATCATTTTTTCCTTTTTAATTCCTCTCACACACGTGGGATTTATATTTATTAATAATTTAGTTATTTTTACTCTTCAATTATACATTTACTTTGTAACATTTTTACAATTAACATACATATTCAAGAATACTTATTATATTTAAACTATCTAAAGTTATATAAATCTTTAAAAACATAAATTTTTAATCAAAATAATTTATTGTTTTGTCTTGATTTTTTAATAATATATTTCATTACTAATTATTCCAGCTCATAATAAAGATTTAAAAGAGTAACATAATCTAATCGAAAGAATTTATATTAAACTAATTTTCAGAGATTTTTAAGTATACTGAAATCAATTATAAATAAAAAGCTAAAATACGAATCAAAAATTTATCAATATTTAGAAATTCATATCAATTCATTTTCAAATAACTCAAAAATTGTTTAGTATAATAATTAATATATCGAAATCCTTAAATTTGTTAAATTAATCTAAAATTGTATTAATCTTTAGACCTAATAAGGAATTCTGCGTCTAATTTTAAGTTTGCATCCTTTTAAATTATAATAAAATTGATTAATTAATATTTTGATAGAAAACCATTTTTATGTGTTCACCTATTTAGTTAAAAAAATTATTATTTTTTTTATGATGAATATCAAGATTAGAAGTACTTTATAGATAAGTCGATCAGTATACATACCCATTTTATTAATAATTTTTACTCTCCATAGTAGATTTTATAGGTTTATTGTAATTAATCTTATTAAAAAGTCCACTATATATATATTATTAATTTATAATCATATATATATTAGAATGAAGCAAAACGTTATATTTTTATTGGAGTTAATTTTAAAAAAATCGAAATGCTTGTGTAATCATTTTTATCAATTAAATTTTAATTTCTAAGGGTTTGAATTATTTTTTATTAAGACAGATATTCTTTAGATATATATCTATATAATAATTCTAAATATTTATATATATATATCTATATAATAATTCTAAAAATATAAATTGATTGTAAATTCTGAGATAATTAGGAGTTAGATTTGATGTTCAATATTGTTAATTTTTGTATCATTGTTGGTTGTTACTAAAATAAAAAAGTAGTAAAAAGGAAAATGAAATGATTTATTATTAATAGACATAATATTTAAGTAATTGTTGAATATGGCGGGGAAAAATAAATATTTACATAGTTTTAGGATAATTTAATTGTTAATACTTAAGAATTTGATTAAATTAAAAATTTTTTTTTTATTATTAGTTTAAATCCATTGATAATAAAAATTCATTATTGAATTTGTTCATTTATGGTTTCAAAAATTTCGAGGGGTTTTTGTAATAAATTAAAATGTTAGATTTTTCAGATGACTCCTACTCTTTTTAAATTTAACCTGTTAATTAAAGAAAGAAGAATATTAAACTATTAGTAAAATTGATGAAACATTAGAAAATTGCTAAATTAAATCAATCTATATCTCTTGATAGAAATTTAGATTAATTATATGAGAATTACAGGAATATTAATTCACAAGCTGAAGAAATTGTAGAAGTATAATAAATTTTAAGTGCTGTGTATAATAAAGGTCATATAAGCAGATAAATACCAAAAGAGAAGAAATTTAAATTTATTTAAAAAGTAAATTATGAGAAGTAAAGATAAGAAGATAGTATTGAAGAGAGTGAAGATGATGAAGTAGAAGTAAATAAAAAAATAAAAAATGAAATAAAATAGAAATTGCTTTATTTGATAATTAATAAAGTTCCATTACCTTTTATTTTGAATTTTATAGAATTCTAAAAAGAAAGGGACTAACTTGTAAAATTAAAACTAAGATGCGAAGATTCATTATTAGATTCATTAAATTTTACTTTAATAAAAGATCATCGAAATGAAGAAGAATTAAATTAAAATTTGAAATGCATAGAAATAATAAAAATGAAAGAACTTTTACTAATGAGTCTAGAATTATTAGAAAAAAGAAAGGAAAACATATTAACAGAATTGAATGAAATGTTCCTTGATTTAAAATCATGTAAAACTTAATTGATGAAGAAATTAGAATTCTTTTAATAAAATGATGACAGTTTAGATCCATAAATAAATAAACTCTTAGGAATAATTAGAAATCTAATAGCTTTCTGCAAATCAAAATCATCTTTGAATGGTTAATTTGATAAATCGGTATTGATGCCTAGAAAGAATGGTTTAAGATGGTTATAAAAAATAATTATGTTGAATTGTTGGGTTTCACAAATATCGTTTCCAGAAATATTAATATATATATAAATGAAAGGCGACCTAGATAAAAATAAAGCAAATCCAAAAAGATAATGCGTAATACAATTATCAAAGAAGCTTGATTTCTTAAGAAAAATATACAATATTCCAGAAGTAAGAAAAAAGTGTTGGGATCAGAAAGTAGTTTTAATGGATTAAAGTAAACGAACACCAAGTTATATATTATAAGAATATAATTTACATTTACATCAATTACATAAAAGTCTATTTTATGACAAATTATACTTAGACAATATGTAAGATTATGTGTTAGAATCGTAATTACGTATGTTAGTTTAAAGATTTTAGTAATAAAAATACTAAATATTTGAAGCTTATCAAGATTTAAGATGTTAAATCAATATGATCCCAATCAATATATTATATAAAGATTATTTGGAATGGTACAAATATGATATTGAATAGTTATCGAGATTAGATTATATAAAACATGCAAAAGATGTGATAGTAGTGTGTCTAATTAAGCATTTAGGAATGTTATTAAGAAAGGAGAACATATTTAAAAGCGAATCTGAAATTATTAGATTTAATTTCGATTATAGATTTTCTTATTCAATTTATTATAAAGAGAAAGATAAAGGTGACATGTACTAATGTAACAAGTATTTCTATATAAAAATATTACTTTGTGATTTTATAGCAATGGATTAACCATTTCCATACATATTTAGATATTTAACATTAAGATTGGAAAAAGTGGAATCAATTAATTAAGAAGAGATTTTGGCATAACTTTTAAGCGAGAGATATATAAGAAATTATTTATTGACAAAATATAATTTAAAAATTGGAGTAGAATAGACAGGCAATAGAATAACAATAACAAGTATTCCATTATCATTCGATGATATAACAAGAGAATTATATTATATACCATGGGAGTATGTTGTAACGTCATCTTTACAATTAATTTACAGATATAGAAATTACTTGAAAAATGAAATTAATTATATGATATCAAGTAGAGAATTTTAAGATTATAGATCAAATTTGAAAGTGGATACAAGACTTTATTTATAATAATCAGACATTATAACAAAATTAGAAATCTTTTAGAAGGACATTTAAAAATGAATAAACTTTTTTATATATATTTCAACCCTATTTATTAAAATTGATTATATAATAATGATGTATTTACTTTTACTCAAAAATTTAAATATATAAATACTCTTTATTTATAAATCATAACATAATATTTTATTTTTAAGCTGCTTGGATTAATAGTTTATGTTTTTCAGTTTACAATGAATTGTCATAAAATTCCTTAAATGTAATGTAATCCTCTGTACTTCGATTCATTTTCAATAGATCAAATAATTCGGTTGTATTAGCATAATTGATTTTGATATCTTTTTGATATTGATTAGTAAATTCGATTAAGTATTTGGAATCCTATAATTTATGCTTGGTTAAAATGTAAAGTGATTATATTTCTATTAAAATGTTTTAAGATTTTGTATAAGCAATAAGGGAAGGAAGCAGTAATTATTCTTTAAGTTGTAAGTCGTTTGTAATTGCATAATCTAGCAAATCAGCAAAATAATTAGAATATTTTTAGGAATATAATTTTAAATAAGTATCATGACTTAATAATATTAATGCAACTTCTTTATAGATAGTACATAAATCATCAAAATTATTTTTATTAATTTAATGTTTTAAAGTACTTAGAAGATAAATCATGAAGCCTGTATTTTTGATTTCTATTGTTTTCATTTCATTTATGTAATTCAAAATGTATGTCAAATCTCTTTAATAAAAGGCTATGTCTTGAAATAAAGATACTTACATTTGGTGTAACATTTAGCACTAAACTTTAGTTTCTTTAATTATTATTCAGATTTGCTAAAATAAACTTCATAAATTGCATAGACTCCTAATGTTATAATAATTCCTCCAAATAATGATGAGTAGATTTCACTATGTTTATCTCTGTTTTATATTCTTTGATTTAGGATAATAATTTCAGTGTTGAGTTCGAAATCTTTTTTAAAAGCCAAATCATTATTGATATTTTTATTAAGTATGGCTGGTACTTGATTTAATTTAACAATCTATTTACAAAATTTATACATATTTTTAATTAATATCTGATTTATTTATATGAAAAAAAGAAGTTTAACAATTCATAAAGTATTTTGAGAAATATATTAATATATATATAGAAGGATTTGAATTAAAAAGAAATATAGGAAATTAATTAATATTCTGAAATATTAAATTATTATAATAATTAACATATTTAATATTATATGGATTACAATATGAAATTTGTAGAATTATTGAAGAAACATGAAAATCATTAGATGATACTTTAGGTATCATTGGATGTAATGCTTCAAGAGAAAAATTATAAAAATTATCTAACAAAATATAGAGATTAATTAAGGAGAGAAGATAAAATATTAGTAACCAAATGTACGAAAGCATTAAAAGAATTGGCAATGAGATCATAATAAGAATAAGGAAAGGCGTTAGAGAAAATAAGTAAGATAGATCAATAGATTATGTTATATCTAAAAGATTAAGTATTACCAATCATTCACTTTGATAGAAAGTTAAATAATTATACATTCATAAAATATTACACAGATCCAGGTATTTAATTAGAAAATTAGAATAGAAAATTCAATAAGTCCTTAAGAAACAATTATTGAGACTTAATATAAAGAAAATACAAATTTAGAATCTTTTGAGGCTGATTTCTCAAAATTGGAGTGGAAATTGGAAATTACTTTATCTAGTATAAAGATGAGAAAAGTATTATTTAATTAAGATACATAAATTAGGTAATTCGTCCATTAATTCTTTTGATATTTCATACTAAGAAAGGTGTTAAAAAAACAATGTATTTAGATTACAATCAATTCTAAGAGTTTAGAAAGAATGTTGCTTTAGTTTTAAGATAAATTCATATTATTGAGAGTATTTAAAGTAATTTTTGAATTGATTATTTTAATTAATTAATGTTTCAAGAAGTAACAATTCCTTGTGGCAGATATGATTTCAATCCAGAAACTAAGAAAGCAGTTATTGTTAAAGCAAAAGGACTGCTGAACTTATATTTAAATGATGAAAATGAATTATGGTTGAAATGGTATAATGAGGATCTAGATAGCAAATTAGAAATTGTATTTATTTATTATATAAATTTAGGAAAGAGTTTTAATTAAAGGGTGCACATTTTTTGAAAAAGTTAAAGGTTAAAATAGAGTGTATCTCTTAAAATTTACAGATGATGATCAAAAATATTTCTTTTGGATGCAAGTAATTCTTATATACTATTTGGTTTAGTCAGAAGATCCAAGCACTGATGAAAATTATTGTAAATAATTTAATAATATCATCAATGCTTAAGTATTGGATGATCCGATTGAAGTTGAATAGTAAGCTCCTGTTTAACCATAATAAACCTAATCACATCCACAAGTTCCATAATAATAAATAGACTAATAATAATAATAATAATAACTATTATAACTACTCTAATAGTAATTGACATAGAGAGTAGGATCAGGACTATCTTTAACTGATATTTTAAGCAGTGAATTCTTAAATTAAATTGGTAATGATGAAGAATACTTTGAAATTTTGAAATAGTAAATTTGTTTGTTTATGAATTAGACATTTACCTGAAGATCAATAAGACTTTTAAAGATTTAAAGAAAATTTGTTGAGTCCTTAATTTAAATAGGCTTTAGATTAATTGACACATGCTTTAAAGGGAAGAGAAAGAAGTTCTGTTATTCAACAATTAGATTTAGATTATAGAATATTAGAATAAGAATTTGATGGAGTAGTAGCTTTTGTTAAAGCAATCATGAAACAGGCTTAAAATAAAAATTGATATCATTTAAATTTATAGTGAATTCAATCATTCTTATATACAATCATTAAAAGTAATTAGTAAATGTATTTTTGAATTATAGTAATAAATGTCTGATTTATATAAAATTAATAAAAAAATTTCGCAAGGTGCTTTTGGAACTGTCTATGAAGGAATCAATGTAAAAAGTGGAGAAATAGTAGCAATAAAGCAATTGTTTTGCAACAAGAAAGTGTTACGAGAGGTTCATCTACATGAGAAGATGAACCATAAAAATGTTATCAAAGTGTATTAGTATCAAGTTCTTGATTAATAATGTTCTATCTACATGGAATATTGTTAATATGATTTACACTAATTCATATAAAGTACTCTTTATCCTTTGGATGGAGAAGTAATAAGAAATATTGCATATTAAATTCTATGTGGGATAGAGCATATTCATTCAAAATAGGTTGTTCATCGAGATCTGAAACCATCAAACATTATGCTTCACGATGGAATCATAAAGATCGGGGATTTTGGTTCTGCAGAACATCTGAGTAAATTAGATTAAAATGGATAATATTCAACAGAAGGCTTTTCCAAATGGTATATGGCACCAGAAATGCTATTTGGAAAAAGAGATTATGGAACTGAGGTTGATATTTGGTCATTTGGTTGCATTTATGCCGAATTACTTACGGGACTACCATTGTTTACTGGTAAAGGAGAGATTGATTAAATCATTCATATTGGAAATATTTTGGGTTCACCTACTGAAGATAATTGGCCTAAAGTTAAAGAATTACCAGATTAAGGAAAGATTAAGTAAAATAATAATTAATTTGAGTTTTCAAAATGTTAGACCAAAATCATTTTTTGAATATTTTGATTTAGCTGATGATGATCAAATTAATTTTCTATAAGCAACCTTAAAATATTAAGATCGTCCTACTGCCTCTGAATTGTTGAAACACAAATATTTTAATAAGATCAATGATAACTTCAAAATCAATGCAGAATGTCTTCCTAAAGAATAATATAATCCTTATTATAAATATATTTGAAATTTATACCAATTCATGAACTCTTCAATTAAATTTCCTGAAAATGACGATATAGCAAATCATAAAATGAAAGCTCTCGAACTTAATGCAAATTAATTTCAAGCATAATTTAAAGTATGTTAAGAAGACTATAAAGCCTCTTTTCAATGAAAATACAAAATTAAAATAGCATGTAATAAGTCTTAACTTCTTTATCGAAGAACGAAAATTGTAACTCAGCAATTTAATCAACGATACAGGACCTAATGGAGAAGATAGAGTTTTATTCAAAGCGGTTGCTGATTTTAAATAAATTTGTGATCTTTTAGAGGGTATATTATTGTAATTATGAAGATGAAATACTTAGACTTAATAACACTATTGTTGAAAATACAAATGATAATTCTAAACTATAAATAGTCATTAAATAGTTGAAGGAGAAATTATAATTAGAAACTGATAGATTTTTTTAAGAAAAACAGTAATTGATTGATTAAAATCGACGTTTAAATGATTATTATAAATAAGAGTCGTTGTGTTGGGAACAAAAAGAAAATAGAATGGTATGATTTAATAAGTTAAGTATAGAAAATGAAAATTGAAGATTTATATTCATAACTAATGTAATTAGACTAGAATATTAACAAAATCCATAAAAATTACCAATAAAAAATGGAGGAGAAATCTCTCTTGGCATATTAATAATTAATGTAGGTTAATTTAGAGAAGTAGGAGTATATAGAAAAGTTTGAAAATGAAAGAAGATCTTATTTATATTAATTAGAAGTTTTTAGTAATAAATTGAATGAGAGTAAAACAATTTTAATTAATGAATTCGAATATAAGATTTAATCTTAAAGAATGAAATTTGAAACTTAAATTTAAAAATGGATGGAAGATTGCTAAGATTATAGAAATTAATTTCTCAATATAATAGAAAAAAATAAAATGCTTTAATTTTAAGTGGAAAGATACACGCCATAAATTGCTGCATTAGAAAAAGAAATTTAAGATTAAAAATATAAGGTTTTTCTATGTGATGAAACAAATAGAGCAAAAGATGCTAAGATTTAACAATAAGATATACAAATTGATTAATTAAAGTATTATATAATTTATATTTAGTGAATAGATTAAAAAATTCAAATAAGAAAAGGGACATCATGGAATGAAAGAGTAAACTAAAAGGTAAGGGTCAATCATTTATTAAAACAAAAATTAATCACCAGATAAAACACCTTAATAAGTTAGACCTTCTTAATATTAAAGATAAGGAGTTAAATAACGAGATATTATAAAGTAATCAATGAATTCAGATTCTTAATTAAATTCTTCTTTAAAAAGAGCAACTCAATAAAAAGATGATTTTACATTCGAAGAAACTACTATTGAATAGTATGTTGAAAACAATAAATAAGAAATGTTATAATCGATTCAGTAATCTAAACAATAATCAAGATCATCATCCATAGATGAGTCTTCAAATTCTTAAATCCCTTTTATTAAAATAGTTAATAATGAGATGTCAAAAACGAATAATACTGAATACTTTTAATAAATCACTTCAGAAAATAATATATCTTTATAAATAACTTAGAAAGCATGGATTATAAAAAATGATATCTCTACTTAATGTGACTTAATAGAAATTATGAATGCATCTCTTATTTCTAATTATGACTAATAAATCAATTAGCTTAATAATGAGTTACTTAAATAAAAGGATGAGTATGAATTTTAATTAAAAATTAAATAGGATGAAATAAATGAAATTTAGACAAAAATAATATCATAAGAGTCTATTTTTTAATAGAAGTAGGAAAAATAATTAAAAGATATCTAGTAATAATAAAAAGTTAATTTAATTTAAAAGGAAAATAAAATATTAGAGTTAGAATCTATAATATAAGAAAAAGATTTAAAAATACAAACATGTCTTGATTCATAAAATATATATTAAGCTATGATTGAATAATTAAATGAGAAGCTAAAAAAATCGAATTTTGGTTAAAATGAACTTATTCTTAAAATTTAGGTTGATATAAATAAAATGGAGGAGGAACATCAAATTGAATAAAAAAGGCTTTTAGAAGTCAACGAAAAATTGAAAGAAGCACATAAATAAGAGATTGAGAATTTAAATAATCAACATTAATTAGATTAAGAATAATTAAATTAAGAGAAAACAAGATTATAAGAATAAAAAGTAGAACATGAATATTATATAAGATCAACAAATGATCTTTTAGAATAAGCGAAATCTAAAGAATTTTTATTAGAAAATTATAGAAGAGAATTATTGAAAACAAATGAAATAGTTAAATATTTATCTTTAGAGATTGAAAACTTTAAGAAAATTAATAATATATTTAGATCCAAAAATGATCATTCAACAAATAATTTCTTATATAATGGTATGGGATTTCTTCCAACTGAAGTGCAAGACAAGATAAAATTAAAAATGATAAAAGCTAAACATAAAAATTAACCAAGCAATATTTTAAAAGATGTATATGCTATGAACTTTTAATTATAAAAAGGATCAAAAATGAAAACAGCAAAATTAGTTTCAATGAATGCAAATAATTTAGATTAAAAACAGTAAAAGTTTTTATTTCTATATATAATTATAGATAAGATCTAAAATTTAAATTAGAATCATTAAATGAACAAAATGAATCATTGCCAAAAGTTAACTAAAAAAATTTGTAAGAATGTACAAGATCAATTTCGGACCGTAAACTTAAATTGACAAATAAAAATAATAGATCAAGTATTTCACTGTATTTAATTTTAGAAACTTAACAAGAAGATTATATGGATAGCGATCCAAAAAGAATGATACAAGATATCAATTAAAAAGAAATATTATTAATTTAGAGCAGTTAATTATTACTTTCATCAATCAACTTTTAATCATTGGATAAAAAAAATTCAAATTTGATAAAGAAAAGTAACCTTAGTTCTTCAAAAATATGAAATGTTATATTTTTTATATATATTGTAGATTATTAAGATATTTATAAAGAATATAAAATTTTATATATATAAAAAATGAATCATATCAAATTTCTTCTGATTTTTGAGATGTCTATATAAATAAATATAATATTAATACCTTAAATTATTAATCAGATCTTTCTGTTCCTTTTTAACTCTCCTCTTCAGGAATTAATGGAGTATTAAGTTATACTTATGATGTCTTTATTATGGTTGTTGCAGTTAAAACTTTAGTTGTTGTGTTTTCACCAGAAGAATAAGATTTTTTAATTTCAGCATCATTAAATTTTTCTAATAATTCTTAATTCTTCTTGTTTAATTATTCTTATGTTTTCTCATATTATTTCTTTGAAGAAGCTAATTAGATTTACAAATCTTCATTTTCTCTTTTTAAAGCATTAATTTAATCATTTTTTGTACTCAATTAAGCTTACACTTCTACCAAATCATGAGACACTCTTGAATTGTCTCTTGTTAATTAATCTATCTTTCTATTGAGTTCATCCTAATCACTTCTTCTTTTCTTCATTAAATTATCAATTTATTAAAGTTCTTAATCTTTTAATTCCAAATCTTAATTTAATTTGTCGACTTGTCTTTCTAATTATTTCTTTTCTGTTCCAAATTTAATTTACTTCTATTCTAATATATGTAATTCATCAGTTTGTTCATTATACTTCTTTTACAGTAGAGTATACTCCTCGTTAGATATATAATCTTAATTAAGTTAATTCTTAAGGGATTCAATCTCTTTTGATTTTTCATCCAATAAATCTTCTAATTCTCTTCTTTCTTTAAGAAGTTAATTTTATCGAAGTTGTAAAGTTTCTAATTCAATTTCTAAAACTCTTATTTTATCTTAAGCAGCATTCTATAATACATAAATTATAAATAAATTACCAATTCTGCCTAATATTTTAAATCTGATTCTTTTCTTTCATAATCGATTCTCTAATAATATTCTAATTTCAAATTAGTTTCTTCGACATATTGATTAAATTATTCTCTCAATTCTTCGTACTTTTATACTTACTCTTCCGCTTCTTTTTCTTTATTTAAACTTTTCTCTTACAAACTTTAAACTTACTCTTATAAAGTTTCTCTCATACTTTGATACTCACTTTATCTTTATTAAGTTGTATCCATCAACTATTTTAAATTAGTTATTTCTTGAACATACTAATGTTCTCTTCTTTTAAATTCATCTTAACTTTATTGAGTAATTAATTCTTATTAACGAACTCTATTATTTGTAGTATCTAATTCACTTAAATACTATTATAATTCTTATTCCCTTTAATTAATTTATTATTTCAATTATTATATTTTATTTTCTAATCCAAGTTCTTTCTTAACAAATTAAGCTCTATCACTTTCATTCTGCTATTTCTAGTCCTCAACTTCTTGATTAAGCTATTGATTTTATTCCCTTAATTCAGATATGATTTAATCTAATTAATCCATTTTCTATTTATATATATTAGATTAAGAATTCATATTATTTTTCTCGTTTTAGAGTTATTATAATTAGAATTCCTTTTATTATAATTTTTACTCGAGTTCCTACCTTCCTTATTCATTATTGAACTCTTATTAAATTTACTATGTTTCTAAATCATTTATTCTTTGTTTTAATTATTTAATCTATTACTCCAATAATGTTTTCTCATTCGCTAATTTAGTTTAAGATAAATTTTATTCTCTTTACAAATTATCGATTTCGCTCTAATACTGATGAATTTCCTATTCCTTCAATTTTTCTTAATTTTCTAATTTCAATAACAATCCATCGATTTCTCCCTACTTTTAAGATAAATTTAATTTCTATTAGTGAATAGAATCATCTTTTTATTTAAGAGCATGCTCTTATTAATACAATTCATTTTTTAAATCGCTTATTTAATCCTATAACTATCTAATTTCATATTATTATTTAGTTTTTGTATTCTTTAAATCATTTTCATATTCTATCTAATATTATTTTTAAACTTCTTGAGATTGAGATTTTACAAGTTCAATTTCAGTCTTAAAATCATTTATTATTTAATTTAATCTTTAAATTTCATGTTATTAATGTTAATTCTTCTACAATACATCATTTTACAATTATTTTTATTTTTAATATTCATTTTACAACTCTTATAATTCAGTTTCTTTAATTCTTTTATAATGTTCATGATCCTAAACAAAGATTCTCAATTCAGATTCTATCGCTTATTATTTTTATTATAACTATCTATTCTCTTCATGTTTTTAATTTATCCTACCTTCATATTCTAACAATCTTTAATTTAATGACCTAATCTAAGATTCGTAATTTAATCTTTCTGCTTAAAATTTTATAGTAACCTCTTTTACTTCTCTCTCTACCTAAGATTTCTTCATATATTCATAATGAGATTTCAATTCATTTAAAGTTGTTTAATGATTTTTGTCTTATTGCATCTATCTATCTCTCTAAGAATCGGATTCTCTAAGGAGATCCTATTATTATACTTTAATTTCATCTAAAAGCCTTTATAATCGAATGTTCTCTTCATACAATTTATCTTTTTCAATCTTAAAATCATTTAACTTGATATTCTAATAATTTAATTCATTCATTTATTATTCAAATTAGTTTAGTAATCGATTATATTTCTATTGTTCTTATTACAATAAATCATTCAATCTAGCAATATTATTACCATGCTAAGCTTAAATCTCCTTTATTTAAAGTTCATAATTAATACGAATAGAACTATCAATTGTAATTTTTAACTCCTCTTAATCTCTCAAATTCTTCGCCTAAAGTTCTTTTATATATTATCTTAAATTATCAATCTCTATAGTTTTAGCATCATTTTGTTATCTTAAAATACCCATCTCTTTCTATTAATGAAACATCTATACAATAATATAGATACATATATTTACTTTAGATTCTAAATCAAAATATTTCTATTCCAATCTTAATAATTCTTATGTTTATGCATTTATTTCTTCATTCTTATTCTATATTAACAATTTATGTTGTTAAATATTCATTATTTCTGTTTGTAACTTTTACTCCAAACATTTAGTCTGAAGCTCAAAATCAATAATTATTTAGTTGTATTTTTATTGATCAGAAAACAATTGACTTTATAATTATCCATTCTCCTGACTTAACTTCATTAATCTAACTTCATATGAATCTATCAATTTGTGATTATCTGATTTCTAAAATTGAGGTGAAATATCTCTTTAATAAGTAGATTTTATTATAGGAGAATACGATGTTTCAGCTAATGTAAATAATATAGAATTATACTTTTTTCATATTTTTGAGATATACCCGATTTACCCACATCATAAGAACTCTTTATTCTTGATCTATTTTCACTTTATAAATGATATTGATAAATATTTACGAATTAATCGGACTATCCTTTTGAGTTAGTTATCTCACTTATTCATCATTTTTAACCTAGTAAGCAGGTTGATTATTAGGTACATTAGAATTATCAATCTCCTACTTGTAACGAGATTGCTACAACGGAGCTTAGTTAGAAATTGACCATCTATTATTCATTTAACAGAAATATGATTGAAAATTAGTTGTTAAATAATTATTAAATATCTGTCTGCTTATAAATTCAACAAATATAAATAATCCATAATATTTATTTCATTCTAAACCATTTTCTTAAATAATTTTCATAAACATATAAGCATACTTAATTAAAACTACTTCTATAATCTATTTCTAAAATTTTACTTAACTTATTTATGCCAGTCTACATTTCTTCTTTCTTTATTTTACTCTATCGCAAAATTAAATGAATAACATTGTTTAAACAATTTCTATTAACAATAAATCCAATCTTTGAAGAAATAAAAGATTGATTTAAGCAGATACTATTAATCTATGTTTAAATTACTTAAAAATCTACTTTATATATTATAATTTGTTTAAGATATCGTCATAGTCTATAAAAATATTTTTATTTTTCGAAGTTGAAAAAGGACGTTTAATTTTAATTATTTTACAACTTTTATTCTAGTTTTTTAATTGAACTTAATGCTATTTGATTTAAGCTTACCAATTAGTCAACTGTTAGCTGGAATGCCGAATAAGTTTATCATTAGATAACATTGTTAATAAAAGTGTGTAGAATATAAATAATTTGGTACATTGAAAAAGTTGGAATTCCAATAAACTTTCAAATTAGAATTTTAATTTCAAAACAAAATAAATAAATGAAATAAATATAAATTCAAAAATTTATATTTACCCTAAACTTGATTTATCTAAAAAATGAATGCGAAAATTGGATTTACAAATAAATTAATAAATTGTCTTTGACTTGATCTATTTTTAAAGACAAATAAAATATTACCTTTTTCAATACATACGATTAACATTTATTTCAAACATTAGATTATTAAAAAATTTGATCTGTTAAACTTATATTAATAATATTAAAAAATAATTTGAAGATATTATTTAGAATTTCTCATAATAAACATCTTTTATGAAAAAGATGATTTTGGATGATAATATTCATAGATAATTATTAGAATATATCTATATATAATGAACTAATAACTTTATTTATAAGTCTTAATTATATAGAAGCTATCATTTATTTTTTATACTGGTTTTTGGTATAAGTTTACTTTTTAGTTTAGTAATTTATTATCCTTTGACTAATTATCTATCCTCAGTCTATAATCTATTTATTTCAGAATTATAATATTATTATTTTATGATTTTATAATTATGAAGTGGATCATCCAAATTTATTTTAAGTTATTATTATGGAGAGACTTTATCAAAATTTGATATTAGAGCTTTAGTAATATTTTATTTTGATGAATTTGAATTAGTATAATGATAAACTCTTGACTTTTCAGGTGATTTTTTCGGTTGAGTTTTTATTTTGTTACTAAAACCACCAGAATAAATTTGAATTAGTTATTAATTCTTTCTTGCAGGAGAATTGTCATTTTGAAATGTATATTAATATGATGCTTATATTGGAATTACATTATTTATTAATTTTTACTAACCTGATCGATCTTATACATTCTAAACGGCTTAACTAAAACGCATTTAATCAGGTTTACTTTATTCAGAAGTAAAACTTCTAGTGCTCGTTATAAAATGAGTGCTGCTTCTTTTTCCTTAAGCATTTATATAGTAATTTTAATCTATTTAATTTTTATTTTTGACAATTTATTAGATTTTTAATTTGTTTTACTGAGATAGACTTAAGATTTTGGACTTCATAAACGATTTAAATTCATATTCTTCTTAATTACTGTTAATATGTTGTTATGAAGAAGATTTTTATGAAGGATTAAATCTTTCGGGAGATTAATTTTATGAAATTCTAATATTTGTTAAGGTTTTTCCTTTTAATAAATGAAAAGGTAAGTTTAATTTAACTTTTTCTTTTGATTGATTTTAAACGAGTTTTTTAAGTATTTTAAGATTCTAGGGTACTTACTTTTTGTTTAATTATGGACAATTTAATTCTTATTATTACATTGTCAACCATGTTTCATCGATATTCTTTATAAAAATAATTTAAAACTACTTACTAATCTGCTATCGTTGGGCTAAGTTTTAAAAAACTCGTTTAATATAGACTTAGTGGATTTTTCAGAAATCTTTGTTATACTATTTAAGACTTATAAATCCTAATTCAATTTTTCATATTCTAATGTTGTTATGCGAATATTTTTGTACATGTACTCAAACTAGATTATTCATAAGGAATTCCTAGCATTTTTTTAATTCTTCTATATTCGTATTTTCTATTGAATAGTTGATTATAAATTATTATACTTTTTTTTCTCGTAAAACGAGATAGCTATATCTGCTAACACTCCAAAAAAGATTCTAGGTAAGTTATAATGATATCTATAGTATTGGAGCAAGGCTTAAAATTTACTGGGCTATTGGTTAGTTTAATAGAATCTTGATTAGTGAAACAATGTTATACCTTTTTAAATATTCATCATCATCTTATAAATGCAAATGATCTTTAAAATCAATAACCCATTTGACTGGTTTTTTAGCAAAGAAATCTTCAAAGTTTTTTTATTTTTTTGATGAATATTTAGTGTATAATGCCTGTTCATTGTTTAATAATTGATACACTATTGATTAAATATGAGTATATATGTTTAACATTCGGAGTGGCTTTTAATTTTTTACAAAATGGACAATGACTCTACCTCATAACTGAATATAATAAATTTTGTATAATATATATATTAAAATCAATTACTACCTTTGACTCTTGTTATTGGTCTTTCTAAAAGGGCATAAGTCTAGACTTATCTTGTAGCCTATAAAGTGGAATAAGATCATAATTTACTTTTTCTTCATTTTTGTAACCAGCAGGTTACTTTTGACCGAATTCAGTGTAATATTTTCCGCTGAATCTTTCCATTAATTACATATCTCTATAAAATAGAACAACTGTTTGATTTCCATCATTGCTTGCTTATCTTAAATATCCCTAAAATAAAGTTTTATATTTTATTAATACTCTATAGATAATATAATCATCAAGACTAATAGCAACTTCATGCACACCTCTAGCAGGAGTTTTAGTGTAATTCCAAAAAATAATACATCCTAATCCAAAAGGTTGTTCAGAGCCAAAATAAAGAGTGTTTATTTGTGGGTCTTATGAATGATCAAAACATCTATTAGTAAATGGTGCTAACCACATATGAGTATCATTTTAAGTTTCATTAATCCCATCTAATAGATTTTCTACAACTCTTTTATCGCCTCTCATTGATTAAAGCACTCTTACAGAAGAAGGCTCTGCTCCAATATTACCCTAAATCTATTTTCCTTTAAAATCCAAAATTTCTAATCCATTCAACCCAATGTAATGAATATCTCCAAACGTTGTCATCAACTATATTTTAAGTTCATATCCAACTAATAAATTATTAAGTTCGTATTCGCATCTTAATTATTTTTATATTTGAGTGATTTCTTCGAAAACATAATCCTTACATGGAATTGTTATTGTTTATGCATAATCATAAGTTTCACAACCAGGAGCTCTTTTTAAAGCAACGCAATTAGAAATTATTCCTTAATCACTCTATAAACTTATAAACTTTGCTCCTCGAAAAGTATCCTCATATGATTTATTATAATTCCATATCCTAATTGAAGTTATTAATTGTGGTATATCAAATGTGAATGTTAATGTTACATAACGTCCTGGTTAAAATGGAAGAATGTACATATTCATATCATTAGTAGTCAAATTAATACCATTTATTAAACTTTATACACTACCTTTATCTCCATCATTTTAATAATCTGATTTAATATTTTTAACTTAAATTTTCCCCTCCTTACCTATATAATAAATCAATCAATACCATAAATATCTACTCCTGTTAATCCTATATATGGTTAATCTGCCCAAGGTCTCAATAATTTCATTTACAAATATCTACAAGTGATACCATTTGAATTCTAATTAACTAGAGCCCTTTAGATTTATTACTTCTCCTATCTCTATTGGTTCTGTTCTTATTATCTAGCTTATTTAACTAAAAAATCTAAATATTTTTAAATTACTCTCATTTTAGAGATTAGTCACTTTAGCTGAAGTTGTTGGCCTAACTTCAGAGTCTGCATTACCAGTATTAGGTCTTTCATTTTAATAATCGTGTTAGATTGTTTAAAACTCTTAAGTATTTATCCAATCATTCTTTGCTATTTAAGCGATAGTATTTTCATCATTTGTAAATAAAAATAACTCAAAGGGTTATTCATTCTAATTTATAATTCTTTATAAATTCATATTTCCAAACCCTTTCTTTATATCTCCTCTAAAAACTATTTGATTATCAAAGAATAAACTAATATCTTTTGCTCCTCTAAAACTATGGATTCTACTTTTATTATAATTCCATATTCTAATCATACTTATTTTCTTTTTATCAATCAAATCAATTGTAATCTTATTAATTTTCCCTCTCTGAAATGGACTCAACCAAACATGCATATCAGATTGAGTGAAGTATACTCCATCAACTAATTTATCAGGAGTTCTAGGATCATTAAAATACTCCGGTAATACATTAATATCACTAGGGTCAGCTTTGACTTAACTATAAGGATCCTATATCTCAATCTATTTTCCTTAATCATTAAATATTTCTATTCCATTTAAGCCAACATAATATTTATCTCCCCAAGTTGAATGTATGTGAATTGTGATTATTCTCACTTGTGGAAGAGAAGGCAAACAAACCTACTTTTTAGCCTTCTTGACTTAATTAATTAGTGGCTAATTCAATAAATCCTTAATAAGTTAAGCATTTTCTTATGTTTGTTATCTACAATTGTTCTTATTTGGCTATTAAGCAACTTATGTAGGAATTTATTATTACGACGGTGTTTCCCATCTTGATAATTAAGGCTTTTATTAAATATAATTAGGTCTTTACTATCCTTTGAAAAAAAAGTCAAGAGCATCTACTTCTTCATATTTTGGTATTGGAGCATGATCTTCGATTATATCTTAACGTTGAACAGGCTTTAATCTCCCTTATTATGTAATATTAAAATATTAAAGAGTTTCTTCAAGATAGTCTTACGTTGGCTATGGGTTATCTCTTCTTCTTCTAGGTTCTATTTATTATTAATTTAGCTAATTGATATTAGATTATTGGGTTTATTCAACTTTTTTATCAGTTTTGCCAGTATCCAATCTTTCTCCTTTAAATACATCAACTACAATAGGCCCTTTTCCTTTCCTTGAAGGAGGAGGTTTGGAATCCTCCAACTTTTCTTATTTTTTTTCAATTATATCTGATTGATCAATTTATCCTCTAAGTTTTTATGCAAATTTGGATTATGTATTTTATAAGGAAAGAAATTTAAAATTGTCAAGAATTGGAATTTCGGTTCCATAATCATCGATTTCAAATCCTGTTCCTTTTTTAATTTCAACTATTTTAGAAAAAACTTTGCCACTCTATCTACATAATACTTCCATATCTCTAACTCCTTTTACACTATCAATCAAACTTTTATTGTAATTATAAACTTTAATTCCTCCGAGTATAATATCTTCATCATATGAGATTTCTATGTCAATAGTTTTTGGAGGATCAGGCATACTTCCTAACCACATATTAATAGCATCTTTGGTTAAAAACTTCCCATTTATAAGTATATCAGGCATTTTGAGAGACTAAGCATTAGACATTTTAATATTGTATGGTTTGAGTTAAACTTTATTTCCATCAGCAGTATAAAGTTCAATTTCTGTAAGACCTACCATACTTGGATTACCCCAAGTAGAAAGTATTCTCATTTTTAATTAAGAATTCTTATCAATCAGTAAATCAACATTCTTTTCATATACAATTTAAGCTTTTTCTTCTTTAACAAATTCTTATTACATTTAAATAACATTATTAATGCTTGAATTTCTTTTTTTGGTTTCAATATGTGGCATTTATAAGGAAGGTTAATTATTTGAAATTTATTGAGGAAGTGTCAATTATACTTATTCCTTTGGTTTATTTTCAATAATTTATAATTCTTTTTATTACTTTGATTATTTAATAGGGATATCAAGCGTTAATTTTTGTTAATTCTATTCATTTTATATTTCTGATCTGTCTGTTTTTTGATCTTAATTGATAGAATTCTTATTTAAAAAAAAAATAAGCTTTTATTTTTCGTTACTTGATAGCTTTTCAATTTTTTCAAATAATTCTTCAAGTTAATCTTTTTCTTAAGGTTTTTAACTTTAAGATATTTAAGGAGGATTGAAAGAATGATTCTCATTTTTAATATCTTCCTGTTTGGTAACAGAATTGGCCCTCAGTTATGGTTTAGATGCATATTATTTATTTTCTGGTTTAGACAAAGGAGGAGGTTTGATTTCAGTAGAAGGTTAACGAGTTTGCTATGGTATTTATTATTAAGTTTATGATTATTCAGAAATGGCACTGATTGGTCTAGGTTTGGTAGCAGGCAAATTGACAACTTAAATCACTTTTTATGGTTATGATTATTGAACAACAGGTTGGATTTGAGGTTTGGTGTTTTCAAAATCATCTCTATAGATTTAATCATCATTATCTTCACCTTCAGACTAACACAACTTAGTTATTCAAATTTTTTATTACTTCTTCTTCTTCTTAAATTTATTAATCTTCATAATCCTCATTATCACTATCCAAGAGCTATGAAAAATGAGGATCATATCTATGATCGATGGGCGTGTCCTTCTACAATTTTTCAAGCAAATCCTATTAAGATTTGCTGAGCACATTACCTGAATTAATGATGCCCAATACCTTACACTAATGATTTCCTTAAAACTTCCAAATCATCATGATCAAGAGTGCCTATCTTTTAGGATTGACTATGTTCATCATTCCATTTCTTGACATTCCTGGTCTTCAAATTTACTTACTTTTTGTTCTTCTAATTAACCCTTTCCTTATTGGCCCCTGAGATAAAAGTATCAAATCCCTTCTCCCGCAATTGTTATTATTATTTCTTTTATTATGGTTTCATATTTAATGTTCTTATTTATTATTAATGGATTAAATTTTATTGGACGTCTAACAAATGACTCAACAAAGAGTTATTCATATTCAAGATTAAGTAATTCATATCCATAACTCCATTCATAGAATGAAATCCGTCAATATTTTGCTGCTTTATAATTGCCAAATCAATCCATATCCATTTTACAATCACTTCAACCACAAGATCTTTCAGATCAATTAGTCTACTTAACTATACAAATTATAGATGTATTAGATTAAGATGTCTTCGTTGGAGCTGTCTCCTAAAACAATCAAGTTACTGTGTACCCTTTGGGTTGTGATACAGCCATCGATGGACAACCTCATTACTTTGACAAATAAACATACACAGCTTGCATACTAGATCCAAATTATCTATTCAAACCAACCAAATCAATCGTTACTCTTTATTCTAATTTCAACGATCCTATCAAACCTAAAATTTTCAACAAATTTAACATTCTAGCTCTCAAACATCAATATGAAGATGAAATATATTTCAATGTTATCAAATACATTGAACCTTCATCAAGTAATCAAATCAACAAATTACTACTCTATTAATAATTAATCAATAATTTCAATTTAACACTCAAAGATCCTTTGGCTTCAGAATTAATAACTTTACATATACTTTCCTATACCAAACACGAAAACTATGCTGATGGTGCAAGGTAAATACTCAATGTTTACGGTTTAAATCAAAATGATGCTCAAAATTTAAAATCAATCTTGTAAGCTATCTATTCACCCACACTTTACATTCCCCTTGAATACGAATTTCTTTCCAACATTGAAACTCTCTCCAAAAAGAATTTTGATGAAAACACAGTTTTATAAGGACTTTTATGTATTCCTACAAATATTCATTCTCAAATCCTTGTTGATGAAACACTCATGAAGGAAGGTTAGATTTCAGGAAAAACATTATAAAATCTTTAAAATATTCAAAAATTCATCCAACATTCTAAAATTGGTATAGATTTCCAATACTCTATGGTTGAAATACCTGTTTAAACTAATGTACTCATACTTTCTACAGGAAAGACATTTATACAAACTCCTGATTAAATAAAAATTAATTAGACTAATCCTGAATAATCATCTTCTAATATTTAAATGAATTATAATGGTTTAGAAGAATTTATAAGTTAAGTGCATTAAGAATAGATGTAATTGAATATTGATGAGGATTTGAAAAAAAAGATTAATTTAAAATATATTGAATTAAGATAATAGAATGATTTGAATATTGATGTCAATAACTTAAATAATTGGATTCTACAAATGAAGATTTTGAGCGTTATTAAATAGGAAAACTCAAATTATACAAATTTTGAGTATGCTGTCAATTTGGATGTTCAAAGAATCAAGAGAAATTTGTGAGTAATATTCTTATAATTAAATATATTATATAATTAACAATGTCTCAAGAACCAAGAGCATAAACAGTTGGAGCTTTTGATAATAAAGTAAGTTCAATTATGCCATTATCATAATTAAGAAGAATCTAGTAAAATTGCTTCGGTACTTAAGAAAATTTTGGATTAATTTAAAAGATGGAACTGTAATTATATGATTAAATGAGAAAGTCATGCAAAATCCTAAGAAAGAGTAAAGAGATGGCCTAATACCATTAATGCTTTAAGAAAGAAGAAGGATTAAACAAGATTTGAAAGATTTAAAGCTGATGAGGAAGAAAGAAGGAAATAAGAATAAGAAGAAGCATAATATTAAGCATAAGTTAAACAAGAGATATTAGAGAAAGCCAATCGTTAAATATATGAGGCAAATCCTAGAGTGAGACAATTTTAGAGCAAATTATTGATAACTGATGTTATGTAAGAGAGAGATGCACAGTTGGAATTAAATTAATATAAGAGAACTATTTTGGAGTAAATTAGTTTTAAAAACAATTTTTAGGATGAAAGAATAAGCTCATCATGAAGATGTGATGGATAACGTTGCAAGATTATAATAAATAGAGGATCTAAAATTAGAAGAGACGAAGAGAAAGAAGATGGAGTAACGAAAAATTTTGAAACAGTAACATGATGAAATGGTTAATAATCATATTAAATAAATATAAAATGATAGGATTGAAGGATAATTGAATAAAGCTAAGGCAGAATAAATGATAAAAGATGAAGAGGAAGCTGAAAATGAAAGAAAGAGGAAAAGATTAGCTAATATAGAAGAAGTGAAGAGAGGTAATGAAGAAGTTAAGGAATAAAAGCATCTTTAAAAGATAAAGGAATAAGAAGATGATGAAAGAATAAGAGAGTATGCAGAAAAGAAGGAAAAGATAATGGAAATGAGAAAGAGAAGGGAAGAACTTAAATTTAAAGAAAAATAAGAGTAAAGATAAAAAATGATTGATGCATAAATAGCTAAGTTATAATTAATTGAGAATGAAAATTAAAGAATTCTAAATAAATAAATTTAAGAAGCAGAGATTAAAGCAGAGGAAGTTGAAAAGATAAAAAAAGAAAAATAAATTTAATTAAAGAAGAGAATAGATGAGAGTAGAAAGATTACTACAGAATTCAAAAATAAAGATACAGAATAAAGACTTTAGAATGATAAGGAGTTTTAAGCATATTGGAAATAGAGAGCTGAAGAATTAAAAAAAATGGAAGATGATGAAAATGATTAAATTAGATAAAGAAGAGTTTAACTTAAAAATTTTTAACTTTCTTAAATTGAAGAAAAATAGGTATTTTAAATTAATTTATAAATATTAGAAATTAAGAGAATTATAGATTCTTTAAGAATTAGATGAGGCTGAAGAGATACTCAGAAAAAAAGAATGTTCAGCTAGAACATTCACTTCATGGGCATAAAGAGCAGTTGAAGAATGGTAAAGCAATGGAAAAAATGTTTACCCCATGTTGAAAGAACTTACAGCCTAATAACAATGATGATTATAATAATTCGTTTTATTTTTAATTATAGTATAATAATGAGAGCCACAGTTCTTTTATTTATGATACTCATTATCAATGCTTAGGATCAACTTTAACAAGAGGAGGCAATACAGATTGTTAAGGATCTGAAGGATGCAACTACTAAAAGATTAGATCTACTAGAAAATACATGGAAAAAGTATTCAACTAAGAAAAATGATTAAATTTGTGCTTTAACTGATATGGTTGCTGAATAAGAAGCATAATGTTAATAAAGAAATAGCTAGAATTAATTTATATAAGAATCCATCAATTAATCAACTTAAACAATTGAGACCAATAAAGTTAAAATTGATAAAAATGTTTAAAGACGCAAAAATCTATAAGATTTAAAGTATATTTTATGTTCATTATAGATGTAAATCAAATGTGAATAATATTAAATTACTTAAAGATTAAAAGGAAGCTAAAACATTATCCATACAGTTATAAAAATCATTTGCAGTATTCTATTATTTTTAAATAGTAAAGTAGTGGTGGTAGTCTTTTAGAAATGTTATAAAATAATAGTTTATATGATTAGCTAAATTTAGAAGTAACAGAACAAGAAGCCTAAGTTATAAAATTGATTTGTAAAATGTTTATATATAAAATCATTAGAGGACTCTTATTCAGATGAGAATGAAAAAACTATTGTAGAATCTTAAGAATTTAATTCATAATTGCAGATCTAATAAAACTAAATAACATAACCATATTCATCCTAAAAATCTATGGAAAAGAATCGTTATTTAATTATTACTACATCCTAAGAGATTTCTTCAAAAATTGATAAAGATTAGTAAAGCATAACTTTAAATTCTATCAATTCTGTTAATAAAATTGATTAATTATGTGTTCAATTACAAAAGGAAAATGAAATCTTAAAGAAACTTGTCGAAGTGGAAGGAGAAAGAAAGGTAAGTTATTTAGTATATATCATTAGATTGATTTAGATGATCAATTAACTATTCTAAATGGGGAAAATTAGGATTGCGATAATAGTAAAAGAAAAATGGAGATTATTGCATTGTTGTTATAAGAAGATTATGATAGAGAATAGATAATCTATATGAAGGAGAAGGAGGCGATACTTAAAGAATTAGATATCTACACAGATTTATTAAGATATTATTTAAGATAAATCTATAAATCAGAAAATTGATGAATATAAAAAATAAAATTTATAAATTTTTATAACTTCTTCTCTTTTTATTGGAATTATTAAATCTTTTTGATTACTATTTAATCTATATTACACATATATTAAATTAAAATAAAATAATAATTCAATAATTTTCGTCACCCATTATTTCCTTTCTTTTTTCTTTAGCTAAACTGTTCATAAATTCGACCAAATTACTACTTAAAAACATATTCTTATGCTTTTCAGAAAACTGTTTAATAATATTATAACAATAATTTTAAAACTAATTTAAAATCTAATATTTACTCCTTATTATTATAAAAATGTGAAGAACTCCAATAGATTCTCTTTACACTTTAAATGTACATCTGGATGATAAATTAGTTTAAGCATCTTCTAAAATATTTCATTCGAATTATCCAATACTTACTATTAAATAGTTTAAAACATAAAGAATTTTTATAAGATTACTTATGCCAATTAACACAAATCTTCATTGGAAAGTGCTAAGAATAAAAGTTGTTTGGTATTCTCAAATATTTTTAGCCATATCTCACCATCAGATTCTAGTAGTTATTAGTGTAAACATCCATAGATGATTTCTAAATGTTCATGTTTGAAATCTTACAAGACTTTTTCTTTTACATAGACATCCATAGCCTATGCAATGCCTACGCTATTCCAAACAATTGGTGCTCCAGTTATCTTATAACGAAAGGAATTGCAGCCGTTAACTACTTGTTGAATTAAATTTTCCTATGTATTTAATACTGAAATTCTAATTTCTGAATCAACTGATAATAAGATCTCTAAATATCTTGGACAAAGTTCTGAATACATTTATAAAACAGGAGCAAGATATATTAATCCAATTCTAATCACATTAGGAGTTGTTGAAACAACAAAAACTTAATAAATTAAATCTAATAATAATTATTTTGATTAAGCAAAATCTATTGTTACTTCTTCTTCATCAATCTAGTTAATTGGATTTTCAGCTATTTGTAATAACAAATCAGCACATATACACATACCTTAAGCTCTAACTTCCCACCAAGAATCATTCATCAACTTTTGAATGCTATTTATTTTTTATAGGACTGGAAAATAATCCCAACTAGATATCTAATTGATAATCCTCAAACCATTAGCTCTCGTTAATGGAGAAGGTGAATCTAAAGAATTAAAAGCATAATTAAGAAAAAATCTTTATAATTCTTCATCTTAACTTGGATAATCAGCTTATATCAAAATACTTAATATTAAAGTAAATGAATTAAGATCAGTAGACAATTTACTTTTAATACTTTTTAGTAATTATGTTCTATTTACACAATTTATCGGTGTGAAAATAAAAAAAAGTTATACAATGTCCTCTCTCTTTTTTGGATTTCTTAATGCAATTTACAATAACTAATCTAATAAAATGCTTTCAAACATCATTTATGTATCATTTGGATCTATTTCTACTAATTTTGATCCTATAAACCTAATCAATTCTAATATATATTGATAAGTTTTTGAAGTTGGCTTCAAAACTTGAATAGGTCTTAAAAATATTTAAAAGAATCTTTTGAAATCTATTTAATTAAATATAAAAAAGATACCTATAAAATTGCTCTATACTTATTCTAAAATTAATTAAGAGTGGACATCTATAAATTAAGTTAATAGCAATTTCAAAGACTTTTTTTATACTTCATCACATCTTTAAAAGAGCTATTAAATGACAGCTGTATATTAAACATTCTAATTGCTAACTTAAAAACCATTATTTTATTAGGATTCTTTTGGTTCAAGTTTTAAATCTTATATATCCTTTTTTATAGGGTCTTTTTTAAATAATGAAGCACATGCTTCATGTAAAAAATCAATTACACCTTTAGTTTCTAATAATTAGCCTTGTTATTCTTTCGCTTTCTTACTAGTACTACTATGATAGCAATTTATTTAAATTTCTTTTACATCTTGTCCTGTTTATGAGATTGATTAATCCACAGTAATAAGCTTTTTATTAAATTTCATTTATTTTCTGAGCAATTCTTCTTCTTGCTTTTTAATCTCTTCTTCAATCTATTTTTTCCTTTTAAGAATTAAATATTCAATAATATTATCATCTTTCTTATCATTTCGAACCTTTTCAACATGTTCTGATATAGCTTATTTAGTTAACATTTTTCTTTCATTTTCATCAACAATTCTTGTTATTTCCCTATCTTTAATAATAGTATTTGCAGTTGGTCTTGCATATGTAGGTTAAACAGTCAATGGTTTAGTTCTTTACAAAGTTGCTTGCTATTTAACTTACTTTTTTGTATCTCTATTGTCTTTATCAGGATATATTGTGCCTATTTTCTTTTTAGTTAAGTATTCATAAAGTTTAAATAGAAAAGCTTATGCTGCATCTGGAGCTTAATAATAAATAGGTTCATATTCCTCTTATGGAAGTTGAAGATCCTTTTTTTTCAATAATTTTGAAATCTATTCCCAATTATCACGCTTTTTATCAAGATTTTATTCATTATAAACTGTGTAAATATTAACTTCTTTTGGATAGTATCTAGATAATATTTCGGCTACAATGAAACTACTGTAGAATATGAATGTACCCATTAGCTAAATCTCTCCTAAAATTTCTAACCTAATAAGCCAAATCTAATGAATCTAACCATTTGGCTATTTCTCTTGGAATAGGACCTTATGGTGGTTCAATCATAATTAGAAATAAATAAATATTAAAAATAATTAACAACAAAAAGAGTAAATATCTGGTAATCATTATCTAGAAAGGACAATCTTTTCCACACGAGAACTTAATAAATTATTATTCACAAGCATTAGTTTGATAGTTTTAGCATTAATAATGAAATTATAGATATCTAAATTTAATTTAAATAATATTATACCCTCTTCTTTAAATTGTATTTTTTTAAATTAATCCTTTACAAATTTAACTTCTAGATCTGTTAAAGAGAATATGCATTAATTTCTTAGCATCCTTCTAAATTCAAACTGTGTAATTTATATAGATTAGTTATAATTATATCCAATGTTTCGTTTGTCACAATATTTTCTTTGATTGAAAACGATTGTAGACCTTCAAGCTTCTTCAAATAATTAATCTAAAATTAAGTTATAAACTGTAAGCTTTACTTTTGTTAGATCTAATTATGGATTACATCCAATATCAAGTCTTTCGAGTCTCTTACAATGATTTCCTATAACTTCAAGAACATTATTTGTCAAGCCATCGCATTTTAATAACATTAATGTTTTAAGTTCTTAGACTTATTCTAAAATTATTTTAACATTTTCATCTTTCAAATTACTATTATTTTATATATTTATTAAGGTTAATTATGTACATTTTCCAATTGCTTCAAAGCCTTTCCCTGTCATGAATTGACAGCTTATCAATTATATATATTGAAGAGATTTGCTAGAAATATTAAATTTTAAATTTTACTAGCTTTCTGTACAAATACTATTTAAATCTTTATCTGTTAAAAACACTGAAGTATATTATTTTTTTGGTTCTAATTTAAATAATTCTAGTAAAGATCCTTATTATTAAGAATTGTCAGATAACATGGTTCTAAGTTCAGTTTTCTCTAAAAATGAACTGATTTTTTAGCCTTTTATTATGTCTCTGACTTTCTTGATGTGCTTCAATTGTTTACTTGATCGCTTCAATACAGTGGCTAATTCTTTTTCGTTAAATCTAACTCTTTTAAATTTGATAATTTTACCTAGAAGTTTCAAATTCTCTAAAAAAACTATAAGAGAAATAGATATCATTGTAGCAAATCATCCAAAATTTACAAACTTAAGAACAAGTAGCGCATTCTCGTAATTACAAAAATTTGTATATGTAATACATCAAATTTTTTGGTAAAAATGGCCTATCTGATAATTAAATTAAGATACCATTTCTTCTATTGAAGAGAGGATTTCTTTATCCAATTATCCAAATTATTATTACATTTCTTTTTAGCAACATGATTTTCTACATTATTTTATATTTCTTATGTTGGAGGAGTACAAAATAACATCTAATAAAATATTAACTCATAACATTACATAATCATTTAATTTGGTTCTTAAAGGGGATTGCTATTATTCTTTACTTTTCTTTTAGAAAAACTTCGTCAACTAAGTTTATTTTTGCATAATTTAATTATAATTTTTTGGAGGTATAATAATTCACACGCTTCATAAATTTGAAGAGACATAAAATTTTCATATTTCTCTTATTTCATAAATTGAGAACAAACACTAAAAAATCCTTTATCTCTAAAATCAAAATGAATAAATATTGTATTCTTGCTTAATCGTAAGATGTAAATATTCAAAATAATATATAGACTTAAATAAATAGATTACTAATATTTATTCTAAAAGAATTTAAATTAATATATGAATCTACATATGACTATAAAGAATCAGTTAGGTTGAAATGATTAAATAAGCTTTAAATAGTTTATAATAAAAAACTCAATTAGATATTAGTTGTGAATATGATACCAAAAAGATTAAATGATATTAATTTCTTTTGAGGTATGATACATTAATATTATATAATTAATGGATTAATAAAATTTATGGATTAAGAACGAAAACGTCGTTGGATCTAAACCTAATAACAAAAGTTAGAAGATATAAAATCAAGGAAATATATAGAAACTCATCATATGAAGACTGACAATATTAGATTAAGTAGGACTGAAAAATTAATTTAAATGAAATCCCCAACTATTTTAAAGCATTAGCAAACCTTGGCCATCGATGATTACATTTCAAAGGGAGACTGTAAATTGATCTTTTTGCAATAAAAAGGACAGGATATCGGATTTAAAACATTTTCAGAAATGATGAAAACAAATTCAAGTTGGATAAATAAAGCAGATCAATTAAACCCAAATGAATCAACACTAAAGAATAGATTGCAATTTAATTATGTCTAAGCAAATACTTTTAAAAGTTCTCTTAATAAAAAATGGAATAGTACTGTAAATGAAGTTACTGAATTATTTTAAAGAAAAGAGGAGTTGTAACAATTGTAAAAAGTCAAGAAGGTGAAATTAAAAGTAAAAACTATTTAGTAAGAAGAAGATGAAGAGGAACACATAGAAAATAATGATAAACCATTTGAAAGTAATAATATAATAAAAGTGTTTTGGTTTAATATTTAAATAAGTGAATGGAAACCACCAATAAGAGAAGGATGTACAGTTACATATATTCCTTCATTGAATAAAGCATTCATGTATGGAGGAATAGGAAATGATCTATTCAAAAATATGATTTAATTAAATACACAGACTTGGTTATGGAAGGATATTGGAATTGGTTTAGGTGAAGCTCCTTTAGAAGGGAGATTCGGACATACAGCAACATTTTATAAATAATAGATAATAATATATGGAGGGGAAAAGAAATATAATAACGCTATGAAAATGAGAGAATGTTATGGAGACGTAAGAATGTTTAATCCTTTGGATAAAATGTGGAATTTAATCAGAACTACAGGAGATTTGATAGAAGGTAGAAGAAACCATATAGCATAATGTATTGGGAAATATTTTATTATCTATGGAGGGATTAATTCATATGGTAAAATATTGAATGATGTTTGTACTTTGAATTTGGAGATGAATAAATGGTTTTAAATTGCATTTATTTTTATAGGGCAGTTCTTTAAGTGGAGAATTAATTCTAAGATGGAGTTTCTGATGCAGCATCTGTAGCTTTATTTGGCGGAGAGGTTAAGATGGAAAATCCTTACTTTAGTTATGAATGTAATAAGAAGAAAGGGAGATATCCACAAGTAAGTTGTGAAGGAATATACATATATGGAGGAAGAGTTTAAAGTGGAGAAGCATCAAATGAATTAAGAGTGATTCAGTTTGGATTTAAACCTATAAGAATTATTAAGATAAAAACTAAAGTACATTTAATTATTTATAAAAGGGTTAAGCACCGATTGCTAGATATTCTCATAGTATGAACTATTATCATTAATTTAATTCTTTAATTATTTATGGAGGTAGAAATGATTCAAAGGAAGGTAATATTCTCAATGATTTATTTGTGTTATAATTGTAATAACTCAATTGGATTATGGTGTAATAGATAGGAACTTTGTAACATGGTAAATGTAGTCATTGTAGTGTTTCTATCGATTCAAAAATCTTAATATTTGGAGGATATACTTAAAATGTATATGCAAATGCAGATATATAATTAATTGAATTAGACTAAAATAGAGTTACAAAAATGATTAAAGAAAATAAAATTAATAATCAATTAACTATTGCAAGCACTGAATTATTAACTAATGCTAATTTACGATTATTTAAAACTGAATTCTTTCATGACACATAAGAACATGAAGTAAATGATTCAAAAAGAACTTTTGACAATACTGCAAGACTGAGTACACTACATTTTAAGACTTATATGCCACTTCCTATTGGAAATAATTCATAATTAGTTTAAGATTACAAACTATTAAAAGAAAAATCTAGAAATTCTAAAAATAATAATCTATTTTAAAGTTAATGATCATATTGATAAATAATTATTATATTCATTTCTATAATAGTAATATTTTAGGAATTATATAAACAATTAATCAAATCTAACATAATGTCTAATTTTTTTTAATTATAATGCTTTTAATTTAAAACAATTATGAATCTTATTTCATGGTTTAGAATTATAGAGAATTAAAATCTGAACTTTAAATAAATTTGTTCAACTGAAATTAATAATGAAATTTTAAAATTTAGATTTACTATTAATTTATCATTCAATTCTAATAAAGAAAACCATTTAACTATATTTAATTTAAAATTGACTCCTATTAATTCTTTGAACATTAGTTGGGTATTTCAAGGAAAAGATTTTTTTATCGCTAATCTGTATTTTTAGATATCACATTACTTAGATACAATGTTTGAATTGTTCAGGGTTTTTATAATGAAATTGATAATGAATGGAAAACTTATTTTATTTTTAATAATAAATTGTTTGTTATTTAATTATAATTTATATTAATATTCATTTTATGTCTCTCAAATACTCAGATCTCTATGAAGAATTAGAGACTATAGGGAGTGGAAGCTATGGTATCTAATTATTGCAATATAAAAAAGGATCTGCTTATTTGGTTAAGAATAAAAAAACTGGGGAATTATCTGTTGCTAAAAAAGTTCATCTGGGAAAACTTTCGGAAAAAGAAAAAATAAGTGCATTGAGAGAAGCGGAATTGTTAAAAAGTCTAGATCATCCAAACATCGTTTAATATATTGGAAGTTTTGCTGATAGTAGTTAGTTGATTATTATAATGGAATATTGTGAAGGTTTAACAAAATAATCTTATATATATTTTAGAAGGAGATTTATAGTATCACATAAAAAAAAGAAAGCAAGGTAAATAAATTCAATACTTTCCTGAGAAAATGATTTTGAATTGGTTTATTCAATAATTATTTGCTCTATAATTTATTCATTCAAAAAAGATTTTGCATAGAGACATTAAAACAAGTAATATATTTCTTACATCTAATGGAACAGGTATCAATTTATTATATATTGATAGTTAAACTAGGAGATTTCGGAGTATCCAAAGTATTAGAAAGTACATTAGACTAAGCATCAACAGTAGCTGGCACTCCCTATTATATGAGGTATTTAAATATTTCTGATAATAGTCCAGAAGTTTGTGAAAATAAACCATATACATTTAAATCTGATGTTTGGGCTCTTGGTTGTGTTTTACATGAATTATGCACTTTTAAACATGCATTTGATGCTAAAAGTATTTTAAGTCTCATTACAAAAATTTTAAGTGGTTAAACTGAAACTCTACCTCCTCACTATTCCAAAGATCTTTAATAATTAATTCATAGACTTCTTACTAAGTAAGTGCAATCGCGCCCTCTCGTTGCTGAAATTATCAATATGCCTTTCATTTAATCTATAATGTAGGAGTTTATTAGAAGTGGAGGTAAGTAAAATTTCTGTTCGGTTGTTGGTGTTAAGAAAATTAAATAACATGATATTTAAGCACATAATTAACATGAATTTAAAAAAAATCAAGCAATATAACCTAAACAAGATTAAGAATCATATGAACATTCAATAAAAGATGAAATTAAAAAAGAAAAAGATGAAGATATGATTAATCAATCTGTCATATCTTAATCATTTAATTAAAGTAAGAATTTTAAAAATATGTAGAGTAGATTGATAATGCAAGTAAATATACAATAGGTGAAACTATCATGAGTTAAGCATCTAAATTTATAGATTCAGAACCTTAACAAATTTCTCCCAAATCTATTTTAAAACTAAAAAAAGAATAAGAAATTTAATAAAAAATAGAAATGTTATCTAAAGCAGCTCAAAATATTAGTTAATAAAATTAAAAATAGGTTGAGTTAAGAAAAATTTAAAATCTTCATGGAACTTAATCATAATTTTATTAACAAAAATAATAGGAAATTTAATAAACTTAATCTTAATAATAATTTTATTAAAAGTAATAATATTAACAAGTAGAATCACCTCTGTAAAAAAACTAAGTTTAATAATAATAATAGAATGTTAATTTTGATTAAAGTTTAGAATCTTCCTCTAAATTTAAGCCTATAAATGAAGAATTTATGAAGAAAAGTTTATTAAGTTTAAAATAAAAATAAGCATAAAAGAAAGAATAATCATCTAAAAATTAAACAATCGAATATTAATAAGATGAATATCCTGAAGATTTTGAATATTATGATGACTTTGAAGATTATGATTCTGATAATGAATTTTAGAATGAAACTGTCATAAATGAAGAAATCTTAGGTGATGAAATGGATGGAACAAGATTGACTCAAAGATAATCTGATTAAGATTTATAGAATGTAGTAGAAGTATATAAAAATGAGTTAGCCAAAGCAAAAAGTGCTAATGAAACTTTAGCAGGTATATCATAAATTATAATGTTATTTTAGAAATATAAGAGGAACCTGAATCTTCATATTCTTCTAGCTTTTATAAAACTGACCAGAAATTTAAGCCAAAAATTTCTATGATAGAAAATTTAAAAAAAAGTATATTTTAATAGATCCCTTAAGAATTATTTAACATTGCTTATAATAGAATACTTAGTGCAATTGAAAATAAATAAAGCTCATAAGAAGTAAACATAAAAAATATTTTTTATAAAGATGTATAAAGATCTAAAATAAATATTAGGCAAAAAGTATTCTGGTGCTGGATTTTAAATAGAATAATTAATATATTAGGAGTAATTATATAAACACTTTCAAAACTGAGTTTTTTCATTTACATAATATATAAATATTCGAATTATATCTTAATATCCTAAAACATTTAATCTTGATTTTTTTCTTATTTGGTAGACTCTAAAGATTTTGAGTACAAGACAATTGGAGAGACTAAAGCTAGGAATTTTCAAAGCTCAAAAGTGTTTCATTTTGTTTTGATAGAAATATTATTCATTCAATTAAAAAGTCTCCATTTGAATAAATGAAAAAAAAATAAAAAAGTTAATGTGTTAGAAGAATTTTTGAATTAAATAGTGAATTAGAATAATAAGAAAATCATTATGATTAAGATACTTAAGAGAATTCAGAATAAGATGACAATTAACAATATTACAGTATTATTGAATGGAAAAAATTATAAGATGAAAGAGTTTAACAAATGGTAGGAATTAATATGACTACCTCTGAAATATCAAAAGGTTCAAATTATACATAAAAAAAATAAAATCAACCACTTAAATCATGCTTAAAATAAATCAAAAAAGAAGATGTAATTCTTTAATATTAAGGATTGATTAGAAAAATATCTTAAGATTAATTGTAAACAGTAATTTCATCAGAAAAATTAAAACTTAATTAATAATAAATCAAATAATGTATAATTGTAACCGAATTCAATAATATTATGAATGATGATGATGAAGTAATATAATATAATAAAATAAAATCTTTAGATATCCATAACTTTAGATGAATTGGATGACTTTATTCAAGAGAGACATACTGATCAAAAGAAAAACTCAAAGTTTGATATATCTAAATTCGACAGCATTAAGAAAATAGTTGAACTTAATTAGAATATTTAATGAATTAACAATGAACCCAAATAAATTCATAAATATTACATTCTTAATTGAATTTTATTTTTAATAATTAAATAATAAAAATAATAATGGATTAAGTAAATTAAGTCCTTTAAAAACCATAAATGTATTCTTTGATAATATACTTAGTGATAAAAAGGTTTTTGATAGTACAAGTTATGCACTTCCAAAAAGTGATTAAATTACTACTAGATTATCTGAGAATTTTTCAAAGTTCGGTGCTACCTATTCTTAATTCACAATAGCAATTATTATTTTAGGTGGTTTAACAAACTTAGTCTTTTTAATAAGTGTAGGTTTAAGCATTGCTTTGTATAAATTCTATATTATTTTAGTTGGTATATTGCTTTGAAAAATGATGATCTCTTAGATTATATACCTAATTTCGGTTTCCTTACAACAGATAAAAAAAAGGTTCTATTGTTTTTATGTAATATTCATTCTAAATTTAGTAAATGTTATTGTTTTATATATGTTTTGTGGAGATTCCATATTTACTTATATAGGAGTTGGGTAAGAATATAATATAGATGTAGTTTCCTTATATCATTTTTACATTCATTTTTGTTTGTATCACCATCAACAGGAGCTCTAATTGATGGTTAATCTAATCAACAAACCAACTAAGATTTATCACAATATGTTAATTTCAACAATAATAACAATATTGAATTATAATATAAATGATCCATATTATATAAAAATGAATATCAAATATTTCCATTTATATTAAGTATACTAGAATAATGATTAGTAGTTATTTTAAATATACTGTTTCTGTTGAAATATATTTTTTAATTTTAATTTAGATTTAAAAAATTTCTTTTCGTTAATTTTATAAATTTTAAAACAAAAAAAAGCATCACGTCCTAATTGAATCATTTTTTTCCAAAAATAAATTTATTAAATCTTTTATTTCATTTTTGTAACAATTTTTATACTATTACATTAGCGCTTTAATATTTTTCAGCTTTTCTGCTTTTATAATTTACAAAAGTGATTCTGCTTAAAAATTGTCCAGCTTTTCTTAATCTATGATTTTCAAAAGTTATTCTTCTTTAATTTTGTTCAGCTATTCTTCTTCTATAACTTTCAACAGTTATTTCATGAAAACATTGTCCAGCATTACTTATTCTATAACTTTCAACAGTGATTTCGTTGAAACATTATCCAGCTTTTTTTCTTCTATAACTTTCAACAGTGATTCCTCTGAAACATAGCCCAGCTATTCTTCTTCTATAACTTTCAACAGTGATTCCTTTGAAACATTGTCCAGCTATTCTTCTTCTATAACTTTCAACAGTGATTCCTCTGAAACATTGTCCAGCTATTCTTCTTCTATAACTTTCAACAGTTATTTCACGAAAACATTGTCCAACTTTTCTTCTTCTATAAACTTCAACAGTGATTTCACGAAAACATAGTCCAGCCTTTCTTCTTCTGTAATTTTCAACAGTGATTCTGCTTTCATTTTTTAGAGCTTTTCCTCTTAAACATTGTCCAGCTTTACTTATTCTATAACTTTCAACAGTGATATCGCTGAAACATTGTCCAGCTTTTTTTCTTCTATAACTTTTAACAGTGATTTCACGAAAAGATTGTCCAGCTTTAATTCTTCTATAATTTTCAACAGTGATTTCGCTGAAACATTGTCCAGCTTTTCTTCTTCTATGATTTTCAAAACTTATTCTGCATCAATTTTTTTGAGCTTTTCTTCTTCTATAACTTTCAACAGTGATTTCACTAAAACATTGTCCAGCTTTTCTTCTTCTATAATTTTCAACAGCGATTCTGCTTTAATATTGTTCAGGATTACTCCTTATAATTCTTTAATTTTCAAAAGTTATTCTGATTTCTTCTATAAGTTATTTAATTACTCACTTGTATTAAAGTCATCTAATTTTTTTATATTTTTATAAATTTATACCTATTTATGCTAATTTCTTAAAATGATCTCTAGCTGTTTTTCCCCAAGCACAAATAAATGCCCAAGATACTAAATGCTTATGAGCATCTATCTCATAAAATTCTTCAGATTAACGATCTCTATTTTCTATCAACTATATCAACGTATTTATGAAATCTTTATGGATATAAGGTTTTAAGAGATCTATAGTTTAGTTTGAGGAATCTGAATTTTAATCAAGTTCAGAATTGTTTTAGAAAAAGAAATAGTCCATTTAACTTGATTCACCCAATAATTTAATTGATAAGAGAGTTTCTAGCTATTTTAATAACTCTTATTGAAATTCCTAAAATTGTATATTTTAATTTATTTTACAGTAATTTTTTTTGCGAAATCTTGTCTATGTTACTTAAATTCTATTGCACTCTTAAATTTGTTAGCAGATTTTCCACTAAAGCACTTAAACAAAATTTAACATTTGCTTGCAAGAATACCAATTATTTATCTTGGTTTGTTATTTGAGAACCAATACTTCTATTAGTCTTAATCTGGAATAGGATTCTGAGAAACAATTTCACCACTTTTCTTACGAGGCCTTCCTCTATGCTTTATTCTTTTATTTTTAATATTATCATTTCCATTTTCCTTAGTAGATTTCAAACATTTTTTACCCATAAAAAATAAATTAATTATTATTATGAATTAGAATATCATTTATGATGAATTTATACCAGATAGAATTGCATCACCTATTTGAAAAATATTATAAAAAAAAAATTAAAAATATATTCATAGATATATTAAATAAAAATATAATTTAATAAATGGGAAAGGGTAATTCAGGAATTAAAAAATAAAAAAAAAATAGAATTGGTGAAGATTAGAACTACGGAAAAGTTGTAATTTGTCTTCATTTTATATTAGGGAAGACCAAAAAAGAAGAAAGAAAATAATGAGGCAACTTAAGAGATTGATAAATAACAATGGTTTAATGTTTATCGAGCTTTGCAAATGCTAACATTGATATGTGAAAAAGGAAGCTTAGCTTTAAGATATAAGACTGGATAGAAAAGTAATACAATGGAAGAAGCAACAAAAACAAAAAAAAGTGAAGAAACAAGAAAACTTAAGGTATTGTATTATAGTTCTATAGGCAAAAAGCAAAAACTGAAAGATTTGAAGAAGCATTGTAATTACGAAGAAAAGAAACTATATCTTCTAATAGACAATAATACTGAGAATGTTTAAATAGAATTAGAAAACCCCGATAATGATGGTATTATTGAGGATATGGATAAAATTTACAAATATCTAGATAAAGAGTTTTAAGTATCTTTTATATTGATTTTACAATAATATTTGGAGTAATAGGATCAAGATTCATAAGTTTTAGCAAAAGGAATTGTTTAAAAAATAATGGAGTAAAAAGAATAACACAAAATGTTATTAAACTTAGCATTAATAAAGACAAACATTGAAGATGATTTAGAGTATGTGTTGTAGTTGGTATTATAAGAATTAAATATGAAGGCTAATACAAATTCTGGATTATAGTTATAATATGAAGTGAACGAAAAGTGGGTTAGTGACGAAAATAAAATAGTCGAATGGTTGGCTGCATTTATAGAAAAAATTATTGCAATATTCAAAACAGATCGCCAATGAAATTAATGGTTCCCAAATTATAATCATTGAAATCTATATGAAAACTAATATATATTTTTTATTTCTTCTTTTGAATCCTAATAGATTAAAACTAGCAGTTATTATCTATAAAGGAAAACATTTAAAAAGAGATTCAAACATTAAATGTCTATTTAATTTTTCGTTAAGAACCACTTCAAAAAAAAGAAAAGATGTAGGGAATTAATGAATGAGTTGAGAATTATGGATTAACAGAATTTGGACATTATATCTGATAAGGAAATACAAAATTGGATTTTTAAAAAGAATTAGATATTATTAATTAAATTCCACATTATTTTAAATATTGAATTATATATTTCGGTTGAGTAATTAAAAAGAGTAAGACTTAACAGCTAAATATGTTTAAATTCAACAAAGAACATAAAATAGAGAGGGTATACATCGTTCTATATCAGATATTGAAGAGAATTTCAAAATAACAAGAATAAATGATATATAGAAATAAACTTTTTGAAAGAAATTTATATAGATACCTTAATTATATACTTTTTGAGCTCCAACATTAAGTTTTTGAATTTCATTAAATGCAATTTTAATCTTAAATTATTTAAAATGTAAAATGTGCAAATAAAAATACAAATACAAGTACAAATTATCTTAAACAAGCAAATAACATTTATATTTGTGATTTCTTGAAGATTAACCAGTAATTTATAAACTAAATTTTCAACAAAAAAGATTTTCTTAGAAAGATTAAGATATATTAAAAAAATTTAAAGTACTTCATCTTTCAAAATTAATATTAGAATTACCTATAACATATTATAGACCTTTAATAAAAGATTCTTTGAAAGTGTTCATAATGTAAATTTTTGCTTTTTATTTTTCAAATCAAATTTATTGATAAGTTATAGAAAATATTTTTACTTTTATTTATTACCTTTATATTATATGAAAAAAAATTCATTTTTTGGTTCTAATCTCTATCAGACTCTAATTGAATATAAATCGAATACCTTATAATTTTGGATGTCTTTTTCAATTTCAAGTAATTAATTTTTCAAATTCTAATTTTGTCTAATAAGATCAATCATAGTATGATATGTTTATATGGTTTATTTATTATTTAGAATTGCCTTTTATGATCCATGATAATCTAATTTTAAAGGTATTTTATTTTTGACTTAAGTAGGTGGCTTAGGTATAGATAATTATTTCTTGGTTTTTTTGATAGCTTATTAAGTCTGGTTATCATTAGGAACACGATTTTGCAACAGAAACAGTTACTAATAAGGACTTTGCATCTAATTTAGAGAGAGAATGTTGTACTTAAGGAGGAGACTAAAAAAGTGCAAACATTTTTTAAGCATGAGGGGTCTCGTAATTCATATTTTAATAATATATCAACTCTTTATTTCTGGTCTAACAACGGTTTCTGGCTTAAAATATTATGTAGACAAATTGCATCCTAAAGATGCTAATTATCCTATGATCATTCTACAAATGGCAGGAAGCGATACATGTTTCAAGTGTGGATCCATTTCTTATTTCACTTTTGCTAATTAAGTATTAATAAGAAAATTTATTACCTATTTCATAAACTTATTACAAAGAGATTGTATCATACCATATGTAACCAGGGAAATTAGTAAATTTATCAGTACCTTAAGTATTAGAATGATGGATTAGAAAATACCTGTTGCTTTTCTAAGAAACCAAGTAGTTTCAGGTGGTTTTATGAGGAATTTAAATGTTCTATCTGGAAATGCAATTACTTAAACTCTAAGTGGTACATCTGGTCTAAATGCTTAACTTGCTGCATTGAATTCTTTGCAAAATTGCATCATATTAATTCCCAAAGGACCCAATGATTGACCCATCTTAGGACTTGGTTTTGCAACACCTGCATAGAGTCTAAGCATAATTTTGGCTCTATAATCTTTTGGAAGTGTTTGCAATTTTTTTTTTATCAAATTCATTTTTAATTTATTATAATGTTTGGGACATAATTTGATTACTTGAAACTCAAACCAAGAACAGTAGAAGAAATTCATCATGAAGATGGTTATATAAAAGAAGGAATTGAAAGAACAGCAAGTAGAAGAATTTTTCAATCTGTTGAATATGATCATTTCGAGAAAAAATAAATTCAATAATTCAAGGATATAATTAGAGGAGCCAATATAAGTGTTAGTTCTGATGATGTTCTATTAAGATTTCTATATGCAGGATATTTTAATATGACTAATTGTTTAGAAGTATTTTATAATCTGATTTTCAATTTAGTTATTTAAGCGACATATTTATTGGTTGAATACTAGTCGTCTTTCCACTATTCCAGAAAAAGTGCTTCTATGTTTAAGAGAAGGATTAGTATATATAGGAGGTAAAGACTATTAATATAGACCAATTATTGTTATTAATTTACACATGATGGATTTATACTTATTTGATTCTGATGCATTCATTCATGCACTATCAATCTTATTTGTTATTTGTGAAGATTATATGTTCTATCCAGGAAAAGTTGAAAATATTGTTGTTATTGTTGAAACTGATTAAATGAGTCTTTATAATTTCCCATAAAAAACATTCCAAGTAATTATTTGGATGATGAGTCAAAATTTTCCATAAATCTTAGATCGTCTCTATTTATTTAATCCATCAAAAGAATTACTTATGAACTGGGATAATTATCATTAAATGCTTGATAGTAGAACATTCAAGAAAATTGAAATTTGGGAATCTAAATCTTTTGCTCCTCTTGCTCATGGTTTCCATCCTGATATGTTAGAACGTAGATTCGGAGGTGGAATGACTAATATTTAATAGTTTTGGTTACCAACTCAAATTATCTAATAACCTAGTAGTATTTCCTTCAAAGTTTAAAAGCCAATATATAATTAAGGAACTATACAATACTCTCTTTATAATGATCCCAAGGAATTGCTAGAAAGATTATAACAAAGAGATGCTGAAGATAGATCACAAGAGGCCACACTTAAAAGCGAACCTAAATCTAGTGTTGCTTCTGGTAAGTTAAAAGTTATAGATTTTCATTAAACCATGGGAAATGCTTTTAAAATCTAAAATTATGGTTAAGAATAATAAGATTTAAGTTAAACAAATTTCTCTGGAGAATTTTACTAATAAAATAATTAAATTTAATAATCTCCTTAATAATAATTTATGAATCCAGGATTTTAAGGATCGACACTTCCAGAACAATAATTTAAATAGGATAGTAAAGCTAATTCTATAACATCCTCCTAAAGAAAAAAGGATTAATATGTAGCACAACAATTAATGGGATCCTATTAAAAACCTATAAGCACAGTTTAATAAACTATGAGACCAAATACTATGCCTATTCCTTAATTAGGAGCTCCAGCTCAATCTGAAAGACTATATGAATCTATGGATGAAAAATTAAATGACTCTTAAAGACCATCAAGTAATAATGTTTAAGCATGTTCAATTATGTGATTGTGCTATATTCACAATGTATATTTCTAATCTTATAAATAAATATCTATCATTTAAGCATATTTCGAGTATAATTTATAATTAATTAATGATACTAATATTTATTCAATAATTTTGAAGATTAATTAAAATATTTTTGATTAATAAATTCTATTTATTTGTAATAAAAATTCTTTATTTTCAACTATTTATTTTTTATTCAAATTTATTAGCGATTTTCAACAATCCATAAACTTGATTCGATATAAGAACTAAGAATTTAAGATTATTTTCATTTATCTCTTTATTAAAAAAATTAAGTTTGAGTAAACCATTTGATATGATATCCTAAATGATAAAAATCAATCTTGCTATTAATTTGATAGTATGATTAGTATTTTAATATGAATTTACATAGATAAAACAAATATTTTAATTCTTATTATAATAAAAACATAGTTTATAATATAATTATGTTTAGTTTTGGGTATAAAAACTTATATGAACCTAAACCTATAGTACCTGGGCCTGGGTAATATTCATTTTAATTTAGTGATTATGAATTAAGAAAAGATTTTTCTTTTGAAGCAAATTATAAGAAGAATAAAGTTTTTAATCGTTCAATTAGTAATAAATAGTTAACAAATGATGAATCTGATAAACATAGATTAAAAAATCATAATGAATGCTATATTGAATATTAATTAAATTCTCAAAAGAAATCTACTAAATTAAGTCCTTAATAAAAAAATATGCATTCTTTTACTCAATCTTAAAGATCAAAATGTTTTTTATTGCCATATATTTCAAAAGGACCATAATATTACAAAATTTAGGATACAAAAAGTGATCGTTCACTTAGTATTGGAAAGTATTCATCAAGAAAAGGAATTTTTGATATTGTGAATAATAGTTTTTCAAAAAGTAATTGTACTAAAGTTGACTCATCAATTAGTATTGAATAAAGGTTTTAAAAACCATAAAATAATTGGTCTCGGGATAAATCAAATCATAAATATATAGTTTTATAATATTAGAGAATCAAACCTATTCCAAAATTTAGAGAATACTCATATATATAAAAAGATAAAATTGGTCCTAGTTTGATTGATTATCCAAAAGAAAAAATAAAAGGAAGAAAATTTATATAAGATCAACGATTTAAATTAATCAAGATTAACAAAGCAGATATCCATTAAGAATATTTTATTTCTAAATTAGTTAAACAAAAAGATTAAGTTTCATCTGAAGATCATATTTCTAATGCATCTGAAGAAACCATAACTCTAAAAGTTTTTGATTACTATTAGAAAATATTTTTTGATAAATAAATCAAAGTAAAAAAAGCTCTTTAAGATTCAAAAAAAAAAAAATTCCTGGCCCTGAAAATTAAGAATCTATTGCTCATTCAGGAAAAAAATATTCCTTTCCAAAAGGTAAAAGATATACCAAATTTTTTATGGACCCTTCATGATTATTACTTATTAATAATTTTTAATCAATACTAACGACAAGAAACTGTTAAATAATTTTATTCTAAAACAATCAATAGTCTATTTATTACACAAACTTCAATTGAATATATAAAGAAAAATTAAAGGTAATAATTAATAAAAAATATCTTAATTTAAATCATTCTCTCTTCCTTCCATTTATTATAGATATTTTCAAAAAATTCATAATAATAAATCAAAAGATGTTAGTCTAACCTAAATTGTTAAATGATTAATTTTTAATAAAATTGATAATTTTTACTATTTTCAAATAATTAAGGAAAATGGTAATGGGAAATCTAAAATTAGATTGAAATTAAATCTAAAACTACTTCAAGAGAACATAAATATGGTTTTTTTAGATGCATATAACTCTTTTTATATATTGACTTGATTTATTTAGTTAATAAAATGATAATTAAGTGTAACAATTTTTATTTTTTCAAGACTTTTCATTATTTTTTATGGTTCTTTTAGTTCAAGGATTTATTATTAGCTATGTCTGTCATTTCCTTTTAGAACTTGGAGAAAAAATTGTTTTTTATTCCTTGCTGAGATGGTATTGCTTGAAAAGTAACAAAATTAGAGAATTATTATTCAGAAGGAAGTGTTTAAAATGAATATTACTAACCTGTTGATAACTGAGAACTTTTTTAAGGCTCCTTAAAAACTCCAAACTAAGGCTATTTTTATGGTTAATAGTCTTCATCAGAATCAGATAAAGAAACCATTTATTAAGGAGCTTCAAAAAGTGAGCCTAATTTTGTATGTTAGGGAGGAGTGTTATCAATTTCTAAAGTTTCTATTCTCTCCACTCGTTTACAACATTATCCATTTCCCATTTATTTTTTATTAATTAATAAATCTCCAAAATATCATTATTATCCTTACGAAATATCGAAAAATTTTCTTCATTATTTATTACAAAACTAATCTATATTTATGCGAGTTTAATTTTGAAAATAAAAGATAAAAAAAGTACCATTTAGAGAGTTTTATATTATTATTTTTATATAATATAAAAAGAATGGCTAAAAGATCCAGTTATGACATACTTTTTATTATTATAAGTAAAATTAAAAGTAGTAAAATTATAAGCAAATTTCGAATTCTAAAGAATTCTAAGGAAAATAAATTGATACATCTATAAACCAAGAGATATATAATTTGATTATTTATAATAGTTCAAAAAATGTTTTATCTGGCTAAATATAATTCATTTTGGTATAAAAAAAAATTTATAAAAATGTAAATTATGATTAAGAAACCTTTTCAACTAATTCTATTGGCAAATTTATCTTTAAAAGTTTTTTATTATTATAATTATTATTATTGTCATTATTTTTTATAAATTATTTTTTTTAAATTCTACTTAATTAAGAAAGTCTTCTAATTTTCTTTCCTCTCAATCATAAAACTTCATCCTCTTATAGTTTTGGCATTTTTGAAGCTTTGAGCATATTTTAAATCAAAATTTTATTTTAAATCAACTACTAATAGAGTTATGAATTTTAATTTTCTTTACTTCTAGAAAATATTTGTTTGCCATTGCAGTACTAAAATAATTTAAAGATGTACATTTTTCACAGAGTACCTGTTAATTAACCAAGTTTCATATTTACAGCAAACAAATAAAATCTTTTACTATTACTTTATACACGATAAATATCAAAACTTGCCTTTCAATCATCTTTTTTCTTAACTTAGATATTGATAAATTAATAAGAAGTGAGAAGTATCCTAAAAAGTAATTATTTAATTCCTCTATAACAGTTCTCAAATTTATAAAATCATTATCAGCAACATATTTGTTAATTCAAGGTTCTTAAGATACATAAGTGCAGTGACAGCTCTCATACTTCTTCCCTATAAAAGGAATTCATCAACCTTTCCAAACCGCTTATAAATTTAATTAATCTGTTCTTTAATATCTTCATGAATCCCCATTGTTACTTATAAATCTTTTGATAAACCACATCCTACAAAATGAAAAAATATAAATTAACTAACTATATTTTTTAACAATCTCTCAACATGCTCTATACCCTATACTAGGTTTGCCACGTAGATAAGTTTAACATAGTCCAAGAATAGATTATGTTATAAAATAGCTTGTTTAAGTTTATTTTTCTAGATGCAAACTCAATATCTTCTCTTCATATTGAAACTTTTTAAAAGAATAATAATTTCGTTCCTTAACTAAAATAGTTTACAACCTGAATGCTTATTGAATAAGTGATTTCTGAAAGTCTAATTATCTCTAAAATAATTTAATTTACAAACATTAATATTAATGCATTAAATTGTTGTTAAAGCACTTATCAGAGAATTCCTAATAAAATCAGGACTTAGTGAGACTTTAAATACGTTTGATAAAGAATACAAAGAAAATACTTCAATTACTAAAATGGATGTAATTTTGTAACTTGGACTTTCAAAAGTTGTAAAAAGAAACAACGAATCAATGAAACCTTTAAAAAGTTTATTAGAAATTTTAGTTTCTCATCTTCTCAACAAAAAAGCATAATTGGAAGCATTGACAATAGCTACAAAGGCTGAAAGAATTGAAGACATACCTTAAGATATACCATATGATCCTAGTGTTGGAGCATCTCGTTAAAATAAAATGAAAAAACGCCCTTAATCTGAATACAAACCAAAGAATCTAGATGTATCAAAAGAGGAAGAAGTGATCATTGAATAAAAGGATGATAAAAAAGATGAAAAATATTCACCAATTAAAGGCGCATTCGAAGTCCCACGAAAGCCTTCAACTAAATAAGTTAGATTATATGACTTTTAAGAAGAAAATATCAATGATCAACAATAAAAGTACGAAAAAAAAGAATAGCCACAATTACCACTTTCTCAACCACCAAGATTAATCAACATGAAAAAATAATCAGAAAAGAAGGAAGCAGAACAATAAATATTAAAAGAATAGTTAGATAACAATTAAGATGATTAAGCATTGGATGTCAAGGTAGAATATCAAAAATGCAACATTAAAAAACATAATGTATAACTTCCATTATCAAATATTAATTATGATAAAAGTATTGCGTTTAATTAAGGAAAAAGAAGACCTTAATAAAAAGCAATTACTTAATCTATTAAAAAGCTTTTATTTTAAGGCACTCTTACTGGATTACCAAAAAGTTGGTCATAACCATTTATTTTTAAGGAGGAACCTACATTTTTTGGATTACATTAGTTAGAAGGAGGTCCATGTGGAGTTTTAGCATCAGTTCAAGCTTACTATCTTAAGCATTATCTATTTTCTTAATCTTCCTATAATAAACCTTCTATAAAATAAAATTGTCTAATTGCTGCTTTATCTGACATTTTTTATAAATGCAATAAAGAAAGGCTTATTTTAACTATTCCAGTAAGGGATTCATCTATGAGTCAAGCTATAGGGATTGAAAGTTGTGATTAGTTAGAATATTAAATAAAATCTTTAAGTTATTTGTATGAAGTATTATTGGAACATACATCAATATTTTTTGGTTAAAATGGTGTAACCTTATTCTTCTACTCTCTTATTTTAACAAAAGGCGTTGAATAAATAATATCAGAAATGGATAATTAAAATAATCCTTTGATAGGAAATCATGGGCATTGCACTTAAGAAGCTGTGAATTTAATGTTAACTGGAAAGGCTATAAGTAATTGTTTTGATGGGTATTATTTAAATTTAAATTCGATAGATGCAAACAAATTGATGATATGAAAATAAATGGTATTGAATAAAGAAGTGAAATTGGATTCTTAACCATTTTTGAACACTTTTAATATTTAGAAGTAGGGAAGAATTTAAAAGAACCTTTATTGCCTATATGGGTAATTTGTAAAGAATATCATTATTCTGTTATCTTTGGTTGCAACAATGATGTTATTTAGGATAAACCATATTTAAGTATAAAATATATAAATTTATTATTAGAAAAAAATTTAAAAGAATTTGACCTTGTTTTCTATGATGGATTAAATAACCCTGATGATCTAATTATCATCACAATCAGAAGATTAGGTGCATAATTAGGCAAATAGAAAAAGAAGATTCAAATCGAAGGAGTTTAATTTGATTCAAGCGAGAAAGTTACACCATTGATAGAATTCTTACTAAAAACAAAATATGGAGAATTAGAATTAGATTGGAATGATAGTATGCCAATATTATGAAACTTCAATTTTTTTTTAATGTTAGTTATCTACAGTTTATTACATCCTAAATATGACATGAATTACTATTAATTTCTAAAATATAGAGTACATCTCCAAATTCTGAATATTTTGGAACAATCTAATCAGGGCAATTGTGAAGAGAATAAATTGCATTATTTATTGTTATAGGCTAACCTTACAATTATCCTATTGGTAAATACAACTAATTTAAATTATCAATAGTTGCTGTTTAAGTATTGAATGTAATCATTTTATTTGCATTCTTAAGGTGTTTATAATACCCTCCATAAATTAAGATTTTTTATTCATCTAATTAAATACTACAACATCTAATTGTAGCAAATCCAGGAATCATGTTTTTTACTAAAATACTTTACCATCTTCTCTCCATATTACTATATTTTTCTATTGAATCTAAGAGTAATCCTCCTTATCCTAATCCAAAAAAAGTGTAAATGTACATTTAATCTTCATTTTCAAAAACGCATGAAGAATGATGTGATCGAGGTTCATTTAAATTTTCAAATTCTTCCCACACTTAAGTATTAACAATAAATCTCCAACATTTATTAGTCACACCATCTCTAGTTTTACCACCTATTACATAAACAAAACCTTTCACATAAATTAAACTATGATGATTAACAGGTTCCAATAAATTTGGTAGTTCTAATAATCCATGAATATTATCAAATTGATAAAATTTCTAACTTAAATTTGAATTATGAATCCCACCGCAAATATACAATATTAAATCACTTGTTATTAAAGTTTAAGCATTTTGAGGTATATTTGCACTCTCAGGTAAAGAAATTAGTTAATTTTCTTTTAATTAAATATCATGAATAAAAAGAGTCTAACAATCAATTAATGAATGCAAATATCTTACTCTAGATTATTCTAAAATTACAATTTTTTATATTTCTTCATTCTAATCAAATTATTATATCAATTAATCTTCCAAATTTTACTCTGTTATCGCTTAAAGATAAGTATGGTTAAGAATTTGAGATTAAGCCAAATTTTAAGGATTAAGCAAAGTCATCTTCCTTTCTAATCTTTAACTGTTATTCCTTTCCATTGTAAAATGCAAAGTTTATTTAGGTTTTGGAGCTCGTGTCTCTGTTTTCTCGATAATATTTTTCTCAAAAGTTATACTAATATAATTCGATAGCAATTATGGAATATCTGAAGTAAATTTATCATTTATTTTTAGATTTGGTTTTTTATACTCAATTTTTGTTTTTTCAATAAATTATGTCACATTTTCTCTCATTTTTTTGATTGATGTTCTAAAATCTCTTTCAAAAAATTCTGATATTTAAAAATCATTAGTTGATATATATTCATTTAATTCAAACATAATCTTTTCTAATTCTTCTTACAATACCTTTTTCTAAGTTAAATTTGAATGATTAGATGTTAAAGATATGAAAGTATGTTTAAGTTCATCAAAAAAACTACTTATTGCTTACTATAAAATTGTTTAACTTCTTTATAATAACTATAGACCTATTCTTTATTGTTCAACTAAATTATATTCTGGTTATAATGTTTATATTAATATATCCAACTCTTAACTTAAATCACTAGCTTCCTTTTAAACTTCACTTCTTAATGTACTTAATTCTACTAATTGATGAATTTTTCTAAATTGCTTTATACTGTGTTCCACAACACATTTTTAGCACATTGCTTTGGCGCACCCTTTACACCAGAATTGCAATATATTTTGATGAGTAGGATTCTTGCAATAAGCTCTGAGCTCATGATGATCTCCGCTCAACTTATTTTCACTGCCTTTGTTAAATTAAATATGATTCTATGATAATATGTTATTCATTATTTTTTCGAATTCAATTAATAGCTATCCATAATTTATTATTGCAAAGCTCGTTCTTCTGCACTCATAAATTATTCGAAACTCTCTTAGCTTTCCATTTCTGAAGGATGGATTGATACTTTTTATCTTGAATCTAATTTTTATTCTTTGATGTTAGAATTATCTTTTTGATATTTTAATTGCTCAAATATCATTTTCTATTACATAATATCTTTTTCAGAAAAATTTACTCCTTCTATTTTAAACTATTCTTTATCAGCCATATTTTAAATACTTCTCTTAGCTTATTCTCTTGATTATATACTATTTGCTCTTGCAATTTAATTAATTTCTTATTTCACTAAATTTCTTTTAGGATTTTAAGTTTGTTTTGACAGAGGAGGCAAATTAGAATTCTTTGTCTTATTTATTTATTTTTTATTTTCAAATTAGTTTTCTACTTTCCCTTCTAGTTTAGTTATTTATAAACTTGGTTATACTAATCTTTAATTACTTTTATTTTAAACGCTTTATTATTTTTATCTATTTAGAGAAGTTGATGGTTTATTATTTTTTATATTTGATCTTTAACCCTACAGAGAATTTGATGATGGAGGTCTATTCTTTAATTTTTAATCTAACCCAACTTTTTATTATATTTTATTATCTGAAAATGCTTATTATTACTGTTATTGTTATTAAAGCTTTTATCCTTATATTTATCCAAAATTATTTTCTTTTGATGGTAATCTAGTTATAAATTACTATTATTAAGTAACTTATTTTTTTATCTTAACTTATTATTGCAATTAATTGATATCTCCTTACTTTTGCTTATTAATCTATTACTAATCTACTTCATTAATTTAATCATTGAAATTTTTAACTAATTCTTAAATAGATTATTTCCTAATAATGTCTTTTTCCCTCTTTTCATTTTATTAAAAACAACTTTGATTATGCTTGTTTTAATCTCTTTTCATAATATAAGTTTAACAAATCTCACATTTTTCAGTTCTACTTCCACATTGGTTTTCATGCAAAAAAATTGCATCCTTAGCATAGCTGAGATCACAATACAAACATTATTAGGGTGTCTTTTGGCATTTGTGTTTAGAAATATCTAGGAAATCAAAACAATATGAAAACCATCAAACTCTGTGTTACAATATTAGCATTTTTCTTTTTTATGGTAATCCTCTTCGTGAGATTCAGGATCATTTTTATCATAAAATTATCCACACCTTTCACATTTTATATTAAAACGTATGCAATAAGTTTCATGAAGAACCATCTTAGATTCTGCAATTAATTAGTTGCAATTAGAGCACGGAATACAATCTTCATTCATTAATTTATTAATCCAAAAATAATAGAAAAAATTTTATAAAAAAAGGTTTGTCTCTTTTTGAAGATTTTAGAAGAGAATACCATAAGATTTCATAAAATTAACAAAAAATTATAAGTTTTCAATTTTCTAGTCTCAATTTCAAACTTCTTCTAATTTTGTTTATTAAATTAATTCTCTTGTTCTGAATCTATAAATAATTGCTTTATAAGAATTTCGAATTATTTTTTGCTTTTTTATAAACTTTCATCAACGATTTTCGAGTATTATTGAGACGATCGAAACTATTGATTATTAAATAATATTATGAAGCATCTAGACATCTTCAAAAAAGTTAAAAGATTTATATTATTATTTAAATTATTCCAATCAAGCTTTGTTTATTGTATCTTTCAAATTCGAATATATCTAAACTAATAGTTAATTTTATTTAAGTATTGTTTTAGATGAATGTTATTAATTTAAAAGTAATAAGACAGTAATCTAATGGAGGTTTTACATAAAATAATCTCTCTTTTATTTCGATTAAATAAAGATTCTATTTTAGGGTTTGATTAACCCATTTTAAAATTCATATTTAATATGATGCTTCAAACTCAATTGACTTTCGAAAGTGAGTTCTTATTTTCAGATTCTTATTAGAAAGGCTTAAGGAATAGTTTGATTTAATATCTATATATATAATTTACATTAAATAAATTAAAATGATGTTTATAAATAAATTTAAATATTAAGATATTTATAGAGATGAAAGAAACTTTTATCTTTATGAAGGATTAATTTTTGTAACCTAAGTAATTTAAGAATCTTAAGTTTAATACATGATATTTTATGAATCTCAAGATATAAAGGAATAACAATTAAAATTCTGTAACTTTAAAAATCATTATTAATAAAATTAGGTTAAATTGTAATAGTTAATCTATTTTATTAATTGGATTTGAATGTTAACATAATTAGTATCACATAGAAGGAAATTAGACCAGAGAAACCATATTTACGAAATAAAAGTTTTATTAAATAATCTTTGAAAATGTCATTAAATTTCTAAAATACCAAGTTATAATAATATTAATATTTATTTTTTAGAATTCAATATTTATATCATTTATTATAATTTTTGAATTTTAAGATATCCACAATTTTATACTGATTCTATAAAGATTTGTATAATAATATTAATAATAATTTAATTAAAATTTCAGATTTTGATTAATTTTTATACTCTCTTTTTTATAAACATTATAAATATCAACTGTGAATAGTAAGGAATTCAATAGCAGGTTTAGGGAACCAAAAAGTTGATGCATTCCATCCTTCTAAAAAACCAATGTGTCCTCCTGCTTTTGTCAAACATAAGATTGTACGTCCATTTTGAATCATTTCTTCTTTTCCTAACCCTTTAATACTACAAACTCCGTCGTCCTCAGCTGAAATGCAAAGCATAGGTACCTAAACATTTGGAAAACGATTGATTAAAGAAAAATGTCGATAATATGCATCAGCTGTTCTATATCCATATACTCTTGATGTATAATTTGTGTCGAAGTCTTGAATCCAAATAGCTTTTAATGCTTTCTTAACATCAATAGTCCAATTACTAGGATAATTATTCCTATCATTAAATTACTCTTTTATAGCTATAAGTCCTCTTTATAATATTTTGCATAACATTAAATTCATGAATGTAGATAAAAATACTTAAGTGATATTCATAATATGAGGAGAACATACAGTAGCTCCTGCATTAATTAAAGCCTTGTTTTCAAAACGACCTAAATACATGCCTAATTATACTCCGCCGTATGAACATCCTACGGCTAATATTTTATTAAATTTGTATTTATTTTTTAAATATTGTAGAGTGTAATGGAGATCTGCTACTAAATCTATTCTAACTCTTTTGCCTTCTATGATATCATCTTCAAAGTAATAATAATCATTATCAATTCCATAAAACCCATCACTTACATAATCTTTCATAAATTCATTAGGCTTCATTTTAAGCCCATAATTATAACATTCTGGTTTAAAGGAGAAATCAGCATTTTTAGCTAGCATTCTATAGTTGTAGATGCATATATTATGAAAATTGTGTAGATGAGCTTAAGACACAATTGTATTTATATATCCATCATCTACACTACCTGTTAAACCAGGCATTATAAATAAAAGAGGATGCTGAACATCTATTCCGCTTCCTTTATCTATCCAATCAACAGATAATCCAGCTTCATGTACAATTTCTCTATTTGAAGTATGTTTTTCGCCTGCATGTTTGAATGAAGCTTAAAATGATTAAACAATTATACCTACTAATGTATGTAATAATCCATTCAAATATGGGGTGGGCTTATAATTGGATAATGAGGGACATTTATTAATTATCTTTTTGAGTTCTTCATTATTATAAAATAATTGAACACTTGGACGATTAATGAATTTGATCCATCTATAAGATATGTAAATAATTCCTAATGTTATGATTATATTGATCATTTTTTATGACCAATTTTAATTAAAAAATTTATTTGCCAATTATTAGAATACTAACACAATATCAAAAACTCGAACTTACTTGGTTCAATTAATAAATATTCATGACAGATTAATCACTTAAAGGAACGAATTGGGGTAGAATCAATATAGATGATAAGAATATGAGTTTATCTCATCTTTCTCACAATGTAATTAAATTCCCTCTGAAAAGAATTGTTAATTCTAATATATAAAAGAACGATATTGTATTACAATTAAACACTGAAGAATATGCAGAAAAGTATTTTAATTGATTTAATATTGCTTTTAGTGAGGATATGTTATGTGAAGTCAGGTTTTATATTCCTCCAAAAGAATAAGTATATATATTTATTTTATATTCAAATCATAGAAAGGTGAAAAAAAGAAATAAGAATAAAATGAGGATGAATAAGATGAAATCTCATATCTCTAGTTACTTTAAAACTAAATTGTAAAAAAAGCAAAAATAGGAGGTAGTAGTGATTCTATCCTTACTATTCATGAGGTTCCTTTAATTGTGCCAAGAGGAAAATATACAATGGACTTTTTTAAAAAAGACATTAGATTTCATGGGAACACATATTAATTCACTACAGATTATAAGAGTATAACTAGATTTTTTTTACTTCCTATGCCAGATGAAGTGAATCTCTCTTTGGTTGTTGGGCTTGAAAATCCTATTAAATAAGGATAAACTGCATATAATTATATAGTTATGTAGTTTAAGAAAGATTTAGAGACATAAATAGATGTGAAATATACTAGAGAATAATTAGATAATCTTGGATGGAAAGGAATTAGACTAGAATATTCAGGTTCAATGTTTGATATTGTTTGCGAAGTCCTTTCAGAAATTACTGGAATTAAAGTTGTATCACCAAAAAATTTTAAATGCAAAAATGGTTTATCTTGTTTAAGATGTTCGGTTGTTCCTCATTCAGGATTTCTATTTCCACTAGAAAAATCATTACTTTATATTCAAAAACCAGTTATTTATATAAAGCATGATGATATTAAGGAAATAGTATTACAAAGAGTAATTATATTATAATAATATTTTAGATCACTTAAACTACTTAAAATAAATTCTTTGATATCAAAATAATAACTAAGAATACATCATATTTATTTTCCACTGTTGACAGGGAAGAATTAGATAATCTATCATAATATTTCAATTCCAAAAAATTGCAAGTTAAAAAAATTCAAGAAGAAAATGAAGGAAATAATAAAGGTGCTGATGAAAGTGATGATGGCAGTTAAAATGGAAATAATCATAAGATCACATTATCTGAAATGGATTCTGATGAAGATGATGAAGATTTTTAAGTTCAAGATGATTCATACAATAGTGTGTAATTTTAACAAAAAGTCTAAAAAACAAGAGCTGTTAACAAATGAATAATATTTTTATGTCTAAATATTAAAACATTATCAATAATATTAAATGAAATCTTAAATTCCTTCTGCCAAAAAACCAGGAAAATCTGTTCCAAAACCTAAAGATAATTTAACTGTTTTATCAGGAAATTCTAAAAAAGAAATTACTAATGAGTCTAATGGTTTCGAGGTAGCTAAATAAATACATATATAGCATAATCATGTTGAACAAAAAAGAAAATAAAATTGTCTTTATGAAGTGTTAGAATTAGCTAATACTTTAAAAGACGATGATAAAGTTAATGGACTCATCTTTAAATAAGTTATTATATCTATTGAAGCCAAATTAACAGAATTTTAAGAACGATTAGAAAATAGAGATAATCTTTAAGAATTAAATACGCATCTCTAAAAATTACAAAACCTCTAATCAAGTCCATACAGTCCCAATGTTAATAAAGTCAATCAAAAAAAGGATGATTTTAATAATGATACGAGTGCATTACTTCGTAATTAAAGTTAGGTTTCCTTAGCCTAAAATGAAAATGCTAGCGTCTTAAGTGTCTAAGAAAAAATTAAAAGCCCTTAAGTAAGAAGATCAGTGTCTAAATAACCGACAAGTATGGATTATTTTCATATTTAGTTAACACTGGAGTTTCTTCTTAGTAAGTGATATAAGATAATAATAAAATTGCTGCCTTAGAAAAAAGAGTAAGATCAAATGAAGATAATTATGTTAAATTATCAAGAGAATTTTAGGAATAAATAAATGTGAATAACTAAAAGTTAGATAAAACTATAAAATCTCTTAATGAAAAATATTTAGCATATAGTACTATGAATTTATAGTAGTAACTTAACGAAATAACAGAAAGTTAGAAGGCATTGATTTCACATCTGCATCAATAATCTAAAGAAATCACGTAACTGCATCCAAATATTTAGTGAAACAAATAATGCTTTAAATACACTGAAATAATCACAAGATGGTTAAATTATAGAAGTTTATAATAAAATTGAACATGCTTTATAATAAAATAATGAAAACTTTGTTAGAATCCAATCCTTATCGTCTTCACTTTAAGCAATAGATGCTGATTTTATTGTGATTTTGAAATGTTACAAAGACATATTGAATGAAATCTTTAAAATTGATTTATTAGAATAATAATAAAAGAAAATTGTATGTTTACTGTAAGATGAATAATGATTATTTATATTTAATAATTCAATTAGATGATTTTTTAAATATGCCCATAAATTCTGAACTTTTGTGATATTCCAATAACACATTATATTTATTGAAACAATTTTCTAAAAATACTAAAACACTCTACTTATGCAAGTCTCAGCATCCAATTTAGATTTTGAACAAACTTTAAAACATCTTTCATCAATATATTCTTTTACTTCTAAGATTAAACTTTGATATCATTCTGTTATAATTAACCAAGTTTAGCAACTAAAGACGAAGAGTATAAATCAATCTTAAATTAAATTTTTGACTCTAAGTTATTTTCTTCATCTTTTATCACAACTAATTTTTATGAAATTGGATTCATATTTTAAAATTCCTATTAAATTATTATTTGTGCTATTAAATATAATTACAATTATAATAACTTATATAAAATATAAATTACCATCCTCTAGCAATATTTAATTTCCATATTTTTTGAATCTAAATACAATATCGAGAGATAATTTTTATTAAAGGATAAATTGAAAAATTTCTGGAATTCATAAAAAATTATATTTATGCAAAAAAAAAACTGATTGTTATCGAAGTTAACTTTCTTCAATTTTAATTAATAAAAAAATAAAAAAATATAATATTTTAAAAATATTTTAAAGAAGGTTTCTGTTAAGAATAGAATAGGTGATTGAAAATATAATACTATAAATTACTTATCCAAAATTACACATAAAATGAATTAGCATTTTTAATAAAATGAAAGTTTAGTATATAAAATTTCAAAAGGTTTCATCAATCCTCTTATGTAATTTTTAACTTTTTTTTTGTTTTTTCTTGATGACAATATACTTTATTCCATTTATAATGATTTAATATGATTTACAAAATCTCACTTTCTTTTCTTTTAAATTATTTTTTTACGTTTTCTCATTTCCTTTAAAACATGATTTTATTAGTATAGGTTTTAAAATAATTGATTATGTTTAAACCTCTTAAAGATCATCTATTTCATCTTTGTATAAGGTTTTTCTATTAACAACACTTTCATTTACTCGAATAGTATCGTTTATAATGTGAGCGCACGTTTCTTCACTCATTTCCAAATCATCCGATAATATAATATCATCTTTTATTAATTCACACTTTTCTTAATGAATAGCAGATGGTGCACAACCCATTTTTTATAATTATTTATGAGTTTATGAATTTGACTAATAAATCTATATATAGCATATCAATATAATAAGATTTACTTTATTACATTAATAAATAATTATTGTTTTATGATTAATATATGCATCTATGTTTGATTTATTGAAAAGAAACTTAGAATTTCATATCAAATATATATTTGAAAAAAAGAAACATTCAAATTTATAGAAGATAAGGAAAAAAAGGAAATCAATCAAAAAATTTTATCATTAGGGCTTAAGAGTAATCTTTATTTATCGTTAAATTAATTGGATTATGAAAACTGGAAAACTTTTAAAATAGTAAGTTTAAATTGTATAAAAGTTATAAATAATTTAATTATTTTTTAATACTTTGCCTTAATAAAATTGTGTAAAGAAAATAGTAAATTTAATACATTTAATTTAATTGATCATAAGTGTCCTTTTATAAATTAGATTTAATAATAAGTGAATAACTTATATATTAATCAATATATTTTATTATAAATTAAAAAGAAATTCTTAAGTTAATATAGCAATCAATCTATTTTGTATATTTGATTCAAGACAGAAACTATTGTTGATCATCCTCTTGACGTAGATTACTGGATGAAACAGATAAGGATTCAAAGTCTTTTTCTTATTTCTTTTTTGCTAATTTTTACGAATCTATTGATTTTAAAATTTATTCTTCTTTAACAACTCCTACCCAAGGAAGAGGAAGAAGAATAAATATTCCTGTGATTAATATAAACAACCATAATTTAGAAAAATCAGTTTAATTCACTCCAATTGCAATCAAAAAAACAGCTCCAAATTAAGTACCCAAAGTTGAGCCTAAGTTTAAATGATAAGATACCAAAATTTATTGTACTCATTAACATAGCATACATTGTAGCTTCAATATTTTTGGGACACATTCTACATGCCAAAACTAATATCGGCATTATATTTAATTCACCTACCAATTATAACATAATTGAATCTCCTAAACAAAAAAATCTATCATTTATATTCCACTCTACATTTTTTCTAGTAACCAAAATAATCATAGATTGATAGCAAAAATAATATAAAATAGTCGTAGTAATGAAAACTTTTTTAAATGGAACATTTTTCAAATAATTGTTATATAATAAAACTCCTAAAATCGTTGAAAAGGCATATACAAATTTAAGCTATCCTAAAAAGGATGGTTCAAATCCTAATACAGTAGTGTAGAAAAAGAACATGATGGTCTAACTGGATGGTGCCATCATAAAACAAAATATTAATGCCACTGGTCTTTTATATAATTATATTATACTTGTAAATCAACGGATTTTTGAAAAATATCCAAAAGTCCTTAATACATTGCATTGTGTTATTTCTTCTATCATTATGAGTCAAAGTTCTCAAATCAACTTTTTCTTCAGTGTAAAAAAAGGATACCAACATTAATGCTGCCGGAAACGCTGAAGTCATAAGAAATATTTGTTATTTTGTAAATATATGTAACAAAGCTCCTGAGAAGAATGCACTTACCAAAGTTCCAAATGCTCTCACTCCAAAAAAGATAGAAACATTTTTTGATGCTCCATGCTAGAAATTAGTCTACATTTATTCTTATTTTGCTGCTACTTAAACCAAAATGGCTTCTCCTACAACATTTACAAAGCATGTTGATAATTAGATCAGAAATAATATTAACAGAGCTGAATGCAAACTATTTGCTCCATACTTATATAGGGTAACCCAACCTATAGCATCCAAAAAACTAAACAAAATTATATAGGATTTTCTTCTATAACCAAATAAAGGTTTCGAATCTGTTATAAGTCCCCACAAAGGTTTAACAATCCAAGGTATAGTAGTATAACTCAAATATAATCCCATCATTGCAGGAGACAGCCCAAAATCATCTTTAAGCATAAAATTTATTGATAAATCAGCTAGATGTTGAACTCCCTATGAAAAAGCAACTACACCAATAATGAAATATGAAGGATTAAAGCTTTCATACAATTATATGAAATGATCAAATAGTTTATAAAACATTAAACCTTTTAAATTATATCAAAATAATTTGTCATGATAAAACGAATAAATTAATAAATAAAAGCAAAAATATTTAATCTCAAAAATTCAATTTTGTTTGAAACGAATAGTTGTACAAGTTTCTTAATTTTGCAATACTGTCATAGTTTGATATCATTTTAATATATTATTAAATTGGTCTAATTTTTTCCCTAGTTTATTTTCATTACTTTCAGTAGACTTGACCTAATTCACTTTCTACTTTATTCTTTTGATTCATATTTTAAATACTCCTTATATTGCTATGAATTTTTTAATCCTCCAGATGATTTTTCGAATTCGAATATTTTGACTAATCTTGCTTATTACACAATTTTTTTGAACTTTCTCTTGATGAGTAACTTTATTTAATAATCAAAAGATTAAACATTGTTTCTTTGAATACAATTTCAGTTTTAAATATTAGGTAAAATTTGAATCCTTTATTTTTTTTAAATTACCAATAAAAATGGCAACTTATTATCTATAGACAAATATGTTAACCTATTGAGTATTAAGACAATTCTTAACAAATAATTTAGTTTTTATTTCTTTTTTTATTTTAAAAAGATAATCATGCTCATAAGTTTTATAAAATTTTGATGAATAATGAAGGGTCCCTTGTCATTCTTTGTTTAGTTTTCAATATCAAATTGTTTATATATAATGGCTCTAATTTATATATTGATAATTCATTTAAAATCTTGCAACTAAAATTTTTAAATCTATGTTAAACAGTTTTAATTGTAATTGAAGATGCAAATATACTGGTTTAGTTACATTAAAAAGTATTAACTCTTATATTTATTTCCCATAAACTGTTTTTTGGTAAAGATAGTAACATAGCAATATTTTTTATTTAATTTTCAAATAAGATCTTTCTGAAACCTAAACTTTTATCTAGGAACGAAAAGGTGATTGATTAACATAAATTAAGGATTTATTTATAATAACAAGATAACTAAGAGGAAAAATATACCAAAAGGTAGTTCTAAGTTCTTATTCATTAAGATTTCAAACCCTTTTTCATCGAAATAGACAATCTAAATTTAACAACGTATTTTAAGTCTATCTGGAGTATAATTCAAATCTAAATTCTCACTCGAAAATTTAATCTATGCTATTTACACATGAAATTTAGAAGATATCCTACTACTCCAGAGCTTCCAACTTAAATTCAGCCAAGTTTCTTATATATTTTCTTTAGTAGCGTTTTTTCTCAACTTTTTCTTGATATGTCTTGTCTCATTATTTGTAAAATACCAATATATTGGCATTGATCTTATTAATATCACAGTATCTGGTATTAATACAGATAGTGGATTTGATGTTTCAGACTTAACCCAAAGATATTAATATATTTTATCATAAAGCATAATGCTCTTGCACATTTTCATTTTTATACATAGTAATTAATAATATTAATATTTTAAATAAAATGGACTCTTATAATGAAAACAAGTACAAAGAATTAAAGAAAAAATATGCAATTTTAATGAAGGTACAAATCATCTATTATTACGACAGCAATATCAAATGATATAATAAGAATATGAAAAAGTTAATTGTGAATTATCAGAATCTATTTAAGAGAAAAGGATTCTTCAAAATCGAATCAATGAAATATTAGGAAAATAAAATGAAGAAAGTTGAATATTAATTATCACTCAATTTAATGTTAAAGAATTGATAATCATGATAAAATTTTAAAATCAATTTTTTAATGTTTTTATAATAAAATAGAAAAAAATCTCAACCTTCTCTGGTTGCATATTACGAATTTAAAATATAGGAAATTACAACTAATCCATCATAAAGAGTTGTTATAACTGAATAGAACACAAAGAATTATGCTGATTTAAGAATTGGAACAGCTAGTCCTAATGGGTATAAAAGTAGAATCAAGACTCTACCTCCAATAAAAAAAGAAAAAATAATTCCATTTGAACACGATTATAACACTATTTATAGATCAGTGTTCAGCTAAAGAAATCTTTTTAGTCTTATTGGTGGAAAAAACAAATGATTTTTATTTATTTACCTTTTTTAAAATATCTATAAACTACATTCTTAATACTCATATCTCCTGTATACATAATTAAATATGGGATATTTATGTATCTCTTAATTTAATAGCTTTATAAAATGTCAGAGTCATTTTTTTTTTTAAATTCCTCAAATATTCTAAGAAAAAAAGGGAATGGTTTTATATGATATAAATCCATACCATACTGAGATGAAAAAAAATTATATTTAAATTCAGAACTTTGTGTTCAGTGATATATTAATTTAATTTGTGATAATATAAGTCTAATTCTTTAAATAATATTAATAATTTACTATATCGTAAGCAAATTATCATTTAAGAATGAGAACAATAATATTTTTCCATTTATGGATAATAGTTTTGGGTAAACTCATTCTTGATTTTTCAAAATTAACTTGTATTTTAAAGAGGAAAAATTTACTGATTTTATTCCTATAAAATTAATCAATATAAAAATTAATTTTATTTGTTATACAATTAATAATATTAGTTTTGATAGTTATAAAAATTTAATGGAACCTCAAGTTTCTATGTTAGACGATTTTTAACCAAGTGATAAATAAAATTTCTTAGATGTTTAACTTATTTTAGGATTTTAACTCATTCATTACTTATATTTCTTTTACAGGACCTATTAAAAATAATCATCATTTTTTAATCAAATAGGTATTATTATTTAAATTTAACTTGTAGGACCCACCATGATATTAAAGACTTGTCTGATATTGTCATTTTATATAATATTTAAGAAATTGAGATATTCAACAGATGAATTTATAATGGGACATTTAATTATTGGAATTATTTTTCAAATTGGTGCTTTGCTTTATGAAAAATAATTTGCTTAGATTGTTTATCAATTTACAATATTGGTACAATATTCTTATTTTGTATAATAAATGACGAATGAATCTATAATATTTTTATGCCAAGCTACATAATATTCATAAAGCTTAGCATTTATTTATCACTTATATTAAATGTTAAAAAATAAAAATAGCACAACTTTGAGTCCATTTTAATTAAAAATTCACATTTTAGAATCTATGTTATAAATCACAATAAGTTTAACAAGAAAAAATATTGCTATTTCATGTGGAGCAGGGGTTCTATATTTACTCTCTTCTTTGTTTTGCTCGAGAGTATAGAAGGAATTAGTCGAATTTTAAGAAAAGAAGGTAATTGGAAAGTAAAAATAGCAATGAATTGTATTTATTTACACATTATCTTTTATGAAATAATTTTCAAGGTTCTTAGTTTTATTATACTGTTTCCTAAATTTTGGACCAGAATTATTATTGGATTTCCAAATACTATTATTCACATTAAGCTAAATCTGCTAAAATAGATTTATATGTTGCATGTTTGTCCTTCTTAAATTTATCAATCGTATATGAAGTTAAAACATCTGTTACTAATTAAAATAATAATTTAAATTAATCAACTTCTTTTTAAGTCTACAGATTAAGAAATATAATTACTTCATTTAATTAAAGTTCTAATTTTTATTTTTATTCTTCCAAACTCAATTTACTAAAAGAACCTTTCATTGTTGAGTTTCCTTTCATAATTTTGTATAAATCTGTCTATTCTTCACTTAATTTTTATTCTGCTTTTTATTTCGATTACATAAGAGAATCTCTAGTTTAAAATGCTTACAAAAATGCTTCAATATCTCTTTATTCTGTAGAAATTAAATCTTATATTTTATCAAGAGAATTATTGTTTGGATCTCTCTATCTTAAATAATAATTAATACAATCTTTTTAGCTAATTCTAAAATTTCTGCATTTGCAGGATTTACAAAAATTAATTTACTTTATGGCACCCATTCCTAAAGAACTTATTTTTCATATTCAGACATATTTAATCCGAAAATTGTAAAAAATGTTTCCTTCAATTATTTTCTACTAGAACTTAACACCTTTGCCTAATCTAACAATTTCGTCAAAGATGCTTAAGATAATTTTAAAAAGGATTGAACTCCACTCATCTTCTTAATCATTTCAGGTGAAATTTCTTTAATCTCATTTATTTGGAATGCTTATTTATATCTCTCTGTATAAGCAAATACATTCTATTTAGGAATCTAAGCTAATTACTATATTAAAATAGTATGTATCAAAATACTTTATTAATATCAGGATTTGTTGATCTTAAAAATACATCATAAAATTCTTCTGAATAATACAAGTGTTTAATCTACATCATCTTCATACAAAATATATTAAGCAATCTGGTTCTTTCTAATATAATCTCTGATCCTGTGCTTACAGATTTCTCAGGAATAGGTGGTATGTATTATCCAGGCCATTTGGCTAATAGTAATTCTCTGATTGTGTAGAATTCATTAAATCTTCTTTATATTTCAAATTCTCCAAAACTATCCTTCCCTTTTATTGTATATACTACATATGTAGACATGCCTCCACCTTTTTAAACAGGATCACATACTTTTATTTCAATCTAAAATATAGAATATCAAAAATACTGGAAAACTATAATCTGCTTTTAAGAATAAATTCTCTAAATTTGATGAAATAGTTTCTGGAGCTTTTTCTGTTGCTTATTATTCTAGTACCTAAGCTTTTTCTTGATTTTCTTCGTTTACTTTTTCCTTTTTAGCAATTTCTTCTTCATTCTCTTTCTAAACGATTGTTTCTGGTATTTGAGAAGCTTCTTGCTTTTCTTATTTGTCTTGATTCTCTTTTTCATCTTATTTAATCTATTCCTATGCTTTTTCTTATTGTTCTTATTTTTCTTAAACCACTACTTTTTCTGAGCTATCTTCTTTCTTTTATTATTCCTATTGATTATTTGCTTCAATCTAAGGCTATTGGACCTATTATTATTATCCATCTTAAGGTATTTCTTAATTTTATGGCTTATTTTCTTCTGACATATTGTAAATAAATTATATATAAGTGGAAGTAAAATGAACGAATAAAACTTTTCATTTTCTATACAGAATTTTTAATTTATTATAACTTTTATAATATAATTTAAATTATTAAATTATGCAAAAAGAGGTTAAAGAAGAAGAATGTGACTATTCTTTTAAAAGTAAAATATATACATTTTATCATAAAGTTGCATTAGTTGGAGAATGTGATGTTGGCAAAACTTGTATATGGCAAAATTATTTAAAAGGAATGATACCAAAGAAAACAGCTCCAACAATAGGAGTAGAATTTGAAACCAAATTTGTCACCTTATCAGATGGATCAAGAATAAAAGCCCAAATTTGGGACACAGGTACTGAATGATTATAGGAAGCTGGACAAGAAAGATATCGATCTATTACTAATAGGTAGAAAAATATTTATTGACAAATTAAGTCATTTTAGAAAAGTAGTTGGAGCATTGGCAATTTTTGATTTAACAAATAAATAAAGTCTTGAAAAATTGTAGTTGTGGATTTAAGAATTGAAACACAATGGAGATGGTGATATCCAAATAATACTTGTTGGAAATAAGTTAGATTTAGTCTAAAAAAATCCAAGTTGTAGATAAGTCTCAGAAGATGATATTAAAGTATTTGTTAAATAAAATAAATGGAAAACATTTGAAATATCAGCTCATGTACCAGAAAATGTTAATCAATGTTTCGAATGTTTATTTGTAGGTAAACTTTTCAATTATACTATTATTAGATCTTTGTAAATAAAAAACTGGATTTAGAGGAGGAGAGCAATCTTAACTAAAACTTATGAAATAATCTGCCAATTTAAATGAAGGAAAATGCAAATGTTGATATATTTATATAAATATTTTATCATAATACATTTTTTGATTAATTATATGTCAATATAATTGATCCTAATTCTTATTTATTTTATATTTAATTACTTCAACTTCGCTTAAATCATAATCAAGATGATGCTCTTATAATATTTTAAATATTGTCTAATATTATTAAACATAGTAAAATTAAATTTTTTATTTTAAAAGAAAAAAATTAACCAATATTTTCCTTTTAATGACTTTATAAATAAATGCTAAACAAATCATTTTTAACATATTTTGAAAATAGTTTTATCTAAAATTATTACTTTTTCTCTAGAATGTATAAAACTATTATTTCTAAAACTGAATGTATTTTTAGCCCTTATAAATTTTAGATAAGGGTTTTTCTTATTTTGAGAATTATAGATTTAATTTACTTTCACAAATTGTTAAATATGTTAAAGAAATAAAAGGTTGATAAAAAAATTATATTCTTTGAATCAAATTCATAAAATATCACTAAATTGTTAGATAAGTGATTAAATTATTGAAATCCTTTCATCGAATATATTATTTAATATTGATAATGGAAAGATGAAGTATTAATATGATAGAATGATTATTGACTTTAATTTTGCACCAAATTTTATTATAAAAAATGAATATAAATAATTTAATAAGTTTTTAATTAAAAATATGATCAAGAGTCAAATACATTTTGAATCTAATGTGGAGCATCATAAATTTCTGTTGCATCAGCTGATTGTTTTTCTTATTATTCTTAAAACATGTATGCTTTTGTTTCAATTGGTTGTTATTGTACTTCAGAATTAGCTGGGTTATTCCAATCAATTTCAAATCGTGTTATACGGGGTTTATTATTGAAGATTTATCTGGCAATATCTTCAATAATGACTTCTTAGGGGTCGTTTTCAATATTTTCAGGCGATGTGTAGGTGTTGTAGACATAATATCCAACTCTGAAAAATTCTCTATGTCTGTAAGAACAAGTCAAGATGAAGGCTGTGATACCTAATAATTCTTCTTGTGGAATTTTTTTCCAATCTGGGGGATTTGATTCAAGAGTAAATTGCTTAGTTCCTTTAGTCAAGGGTCCCATGGAAAATTAGTCCAATATTTAATCATGAGCTTCATCTTTAGGAGAACCTATATAAAGAAGTCTAATATTAATATGTGAATTTGTACGTCCATTCTATTTCGTCTTCAATGTCAGCTATCACATCAAAGTAAATCTCCATAGTAATAGGACTCATAAATGGTAATGGTTTGTCATCAACAACAATATTGGTAATACTCACAAAAGCCATGAACTTTTTTATTAATTAAATATTGTATTTTGGAGGTTAATAAATTGATATCAATAATAAAGCAGATTAATTACCTTGAAAAATCCATTCTTTTATTGTGAAAAAAAAGATGATGATGATTTGTACTTTTCTAATACAAAATTCTAATTAAAATAACTATATTTTTTACTAAGAATCTGTTAATGAAATCATTAAAATCAAGAGGAATATACAATTAGAAAATTAAAAGATAAGAATTAAATTGTAATTTCTTTTTAGTATAGTCAAATTAGATAATTCAATAAAGAATTCCTTGTAAAGAGTAATATGAAACAATTGTTAGTAAAATAATAAAAATAAAAAAAAGGAATCATAGAAAGTAAATAATATTTCTTATTAAATATTTTGTCATTTATTTTCCAATTAAGGATCTACATTGAGATCTTTAGGAACAAATGCAAATGGTATAATTTCTGAACCCTTTGAATATTTTATTTTAGTATGATCTTTTCCGATTGCAATTATTTTAATATCATTTCCAGGATAACAAAACTAATGAAAGATATGTTTGTATTTACTTCTATTATTGTTTATCTACACATGCCGCAAGGGAATGTTGGCTCTTCAGTGTCACTAAGATTTATGATTGAAATTATACCATGAAACTACGATTGTTGAAATTTGACGATCCCCTTCGCTTACAGCTTTACATATCGCTACACGTTCAGCGCAAACACAAAGACCATAACTAGCATTCTCAACATTGCATCCTGTATATAATTTATTATTTTTTGTCAATAAGGAGCATCCTACTCTAAAATTAGAATATGGACAATATGCTCTTTCTTTTGCATTAATAGCTTCTTGAATAAGTTGGTCTTCTGTAAATTCCATATTTAATTTTAATTTATATAGTCATTCCAATTCTTTTCCCAAGGTCTCAAATGGCAATAAACAATTCGAAAATGACGTAATAACAGAGAGAACGGAAAATAATACAAAAGGACTTCTTAATTGTTGGCTATTCATGTACATACATATCCATGGCATGATTACACCTCCTAATCTTCCAATTCCATTTGCCATACCTATTCCTGTAGTTCGAATTTTAGTTGGATATACTTCAGCCGTATATTAAAATCTAATATAAAATTGAGTTTCTATACGAAAAAATGAAGGTCATAGATAAGAAAAACTTAGATGCAGTTGCCCAATAGATAAAACGATTTTCAACATCGTAAAATCCCATAAGTGCTGTTATGGCTTGAATTGTAAAGAATATAATTAAAGAGTTCTTCCTACCAAATCCTTTTAATTCAATAAAAAAGGCAGCTGCCACTGCACCCAATATATCACTAATGCATGAAACTACCAGTTGAATAATTTTGTCCCTTCCAGTTTAAGAGTCTTATATATGAGATAATATATCTGGCAATAGAAGCACAATTCCATAATAAACAAACGAAAGTATAAACCAATTGAACCAAATTAGAAAAGTTAGAAAGAATCTATTATTTTCAAATAATGAAGTAATTGATGCCTTAAAATACAATAATTGAATACGTTATTTTAATTTTTAGCAATTCTATTCATTGCATGAGTCCAATTAGATAATTTTATCTTCATTTCATCATTAAATTATATTTTAGAACCATTCGACAAAATCATTTCTTCAATAATTTTGTAGGCTAAATCTTTTTAACCACTTAATAAAGCAAATCTAGGACTCTCTCTTAATTAAAACAAACTTATAAACCAAGCTAAGAAACCTGGCAAACAACACCAAAATGTTAATAATCTCCAATTACCTTCATCCAAAGATACTAATGTATATTCGGCAACAAATAAACCAAACAATTGACCTATTGCAAATGTTAAAGTGATCAATCCCATATATCTACCTCTTAGATGACCAGGAGTTATCTCGGATATCATAGTGACTCCGCATGGGGCGAAAAGACCAACTATTTATTTATTTATTATTTAATTAAATTATACCTAAAATTCCTAATAATGCTCTAACCACTAAAAGTGAATATATCTCTTAACATGCTATTGTTCCTAAAGACAATAAACATGTAAAAAATGAACTAATCAGAAATGGTTTCCTTCTCCCTACTCTATCAGCTAATTAACCTGATAACATTGAACCTACTAAGTATCCTACCTTAATTAAGATGATACTTTTACAAAAACAAAACTTGCTTATAAAGAATTTAATGAATCAGAAATATGCCATTCATTTTTTAATATTGGAACCATTAATGTAAATATTGTTATCTGAGCCCCCTCACTAATACTCATCAAGGCCATTATACAATATATCCAGTATTGAAACTTTCCAAAATTTATATCATCTAACAAATGATCAAATGACAGTATTTGATGCTCAGGTATAGATACTTGACTATTGAATTCTCTTATTAGTTTCATCTCAGAATTATCCATCTTTCTTGGAGAAGTTATTGAAGGATTTCTTGATAATTTGAGAGGACTTCCTTCCTATTTAGAATACCATGGACCATTATCCATTAAAATTTATTTATAAATAGATATATTTATTCACTTAAACTTTTTAAGTGCTATTTAATTATAAACAGCTCCTCTCACATCTTTATCCACTTTCAATTCTTCATCGCTTACTTTATAGTACTTGATCATCGAAGGAATATTACAATATTAATATAGGTTAGTTAATTCATCCAATTCGAAACAATTCTACTATTCCTCATTAACTGGGGTTAGAAATATACACAACATCTTTTATGTCAAAATATTATCGATTCCAAATCTTTAATCATTTCTTGAACCTTCTGGTGTTAATAAAAAATGTAAATCTCTTTGAAAATATGATGAAATCTGATATTCTTTTTTCTTAAGCATCCTATAGATAGCAATCAAACATGCTTATAATGAAACCAACTTGAATAATCAACTTGTATTTTTACATATTCTGGGTTAATTAGAGCATATACACAATTATTGTTTAATCCTATCTCCTTATTAAATAATTATTAATCTTTCACGCGTTAAGCAAGCAAAATCCAAATAAATTTGTCTTTATCTATACAATATTTTTACATTTGATTATTATATAATATTTATATATATAAATAAATATATTATTATTCTCAAATATTTGATATAGTATTTAGTTAAAAAGTGTTGTCAAGGTTCAATTTAAACTCATTTAAATTCTATATCAGATTAAACTCAATAATTCTATCGTGTTAATTTTTTTAAATAAATATTACATTTGTGAGACAAATTTCCTGCTAAATTTTCTTATTCACCTTCTCCAGAATTATATTCATATATCTCTATTCTCTTGTCTCAATTTATCTAAATTAATTAAATTCTGTTTTAAACTTTATTTAACAGCATATTACTTTAACTCCTTCAATTTACTTTTGAATGGCCTAATATAATTATTTCAATTTTTTACTGTTACAAAAATTCTTGAACAATCTAACTAACTTATATTTGTCACAATCACATTCAAAATCAATTAAAGTATCATGGCATAATTACTATTACACGTTATTTAATTCTCTTTAAAATATATTTATATCTCCTATTTTGGATCATAGATTCCCCACATCTATTGAATGTCACTGAATAATTTTTAAAAATTAAAATGTTTAAATTCTCCAAATTTAGTTGTCCCTATAAACAATTTCATATTGTAATATCCAAATATAGTCTTATACAGAAATTAAATGGCCTTTTTTAAGATTAATTGTTAATTTCTATTTACAATTTATTGTTAATTCAATAAGGATTTCAAATATCCTAAAGATAATCGAGAATAATCAAAACAATTGGATAAATGATGATTTAAAAATTTGTATCTAAGATTTTTTTTTTTTAATTATATCATTTTTTTACATTAAGTATCTTCTTAAAGTAAAATAATAATTCTAGAATTTCCATTATCTAAACTATTTTGAAGTGATACTCTATAAATTTATTAAAATTTTTCTGATGAGATCTCAGCAGATTTAATATCTACATTTTACTGAATGACTTTAAATAACAATTATTCAAAAGTTTGTTTCAATTATGATAAAGTACAAACAGTTTACTCAGATGCTGATTTAGTGGTTTTTTACTATTAAAATGAAACTACTTTAAAATTTCTTATAAATTGCGTAAAATCATCTTAATTTTTAATTAATTTTGTAGCCTACTTATTTACATTTAGAAGCTGAAATGCGTTTTATTTTTCATTAAATGAACATTAGACAATTTTAAATTAAAAAACATTATCTAATGATTGTTACAATTGAGAATCTTCAGTTTTGAGTAGAAAAAACAGTCGTTTCATTTTTTCATTTATCCAAATTGATTTTAAAACTAGAAATAAAGCTAAAACAAACATAAGTTATATTGAATTAAAAAACTCTTAAACGTAAGTGCACATAATCATTAATCCAATTTAATTAAGCAGTAATATGGTAAAATTAGCAATTATATTGGATCCAATTAATAAGCTATATTAAACCATTGCTACAGTTTATCCAGCCAGAAATAGGACATTTGAATTTGCAAAAACAAATAATAAAAAGTAAATCATTACTCCAAGCAAAAAATTAGTGCAAGCCAAAATTATGTTAAATAGATCTGGATATTTCTTAACTAACTTATAACTAATAAAAAAGCTTATTGGGATCAATCCCAAACCATATTTTAAGTAACCAAATCCAAAAGGTTGTAAAAATTCCATCCCAAAAACAACAAATGCACTTATAGTACCAATAATGCAAGCCCAAGTGTAAAACTTAAAAAGTTCATTAAATTGATCTGCAAAATACTATTGCTCAAGATTTTGATTATTAAATCTTAATGTGTATTTATTCATTTGATAGATTATTTCTTAATAAATTATTGATTAGAAAACAAAGAACAAATAAATTTGTATTAGAATAAATTTCTTATTTATAAAAATTTCAATCATTTTGGTCATCATTTTCTTCAGCAATTTCCTCTGGATATTCATTTTCACCTTCCTCTCCTTCTTCATTTAATTGTTCAGGATCAATTCCAAAAAGATGTAAATTTTGCTAAACATTAATAAACTATCAATTTTACACTAAATATGTCTCTGAATTAATTATTTTCATTTGCCAACTTTTCTACTTCTTCTTAAAGCTATTATTTTTCATCACTCATATGTTAATATAATTATTTGAAATTCTCAATTAAATCTTTGATGAATATAGTAACAATAATTTACCTTCCAATTTATGAATTTCTTCGTCCTTAGCCTCCAATTATTAACCTAATTCTTATATAATCTCATCTTTTTGATTATCATTGCTCTTCACTGACTTTTTATTTGATGATTATAAATTTTTCTTGGAATTATTGTTCATCAATTCTTCTTTTAATTATTGGACTTCCTCTTGATTGTCGCTTAAGTTTTATTATAATTATTCAATAATTTAATCTTTCATTGAAGATTCTTATTGTAGCTCATTCAGAGTTTATTGTAATTCTTCCTTAATAAATTTAAAAAAACTGTTACCAAATTATATTCTTAAGCAATGCTTTCTAATTATTAATTTTTTTCATTTAAGATTTATTCTAATTCATTTATTTAATCTTCAAATTAATTTCTGACTTTATTGACTTCTTCTTATAAGTGTTTATTTGCTTAATTCAATTTATTATTCAAATTTCTATTTTCTTCAGTTAATTATTAAATTTTTAATTTATCATCTCTAGTTTTTAATTCAAATTCTTATTCTAATTTTTATCTAACATACTAATATTTAAGTACAATCGTCTTTATGCATCTCTCTCTTTCTAATTAGCTTATTATAATTCTGCTTTTAATTTTTCTGTTTATTATTATTCTTCTCTTAACTAATTGATTAATTATTGGCTATTTCTATCATTGTCAGAACTGATCTTTTAATTAGAAGAGTAAGGTCTTTTATCATTAGAAAGATATTATTATTCAGCTCTCTTGTCATGACTATCGATTTTTTTATCCAAATAATCATGTTTATTGCTGACTCTGTTAACATCAATGGTTTTGGAATAATCAGGCTTTTTAGACTCATTGTTTAGAAAGTCTTTTGTAGGAACATGAGGCTAAGGTCTGTAATCATTTTTTTTGAATGAATTTCTCTACTCATTTTTTGAAGGAGCAGGGATATTAACTTAATTTTTCTAGTACATTTCTAGAGTTTGATTTAATATTTGAAATACCTTAATATGGTATGATTTCAGTTTTATGTTATTGATCGACAGGGCCTGTTCTATTATGAATTTATGAATCGCATGAATAGCATAATCTGAATGTTTGACCATATCTGCATTAGTTACACTTAATTGTAGCAGGTCTTTGTTGACATTTCTGACACTTGACAAAGAGAGATTACATTTTCAATGGATGTTTTGAAAATATATGAAAAAAATCTTAAAATAAATATATTTGAATTTATTTTAAAATAAAAGTACTCATTAAGATTATAATTACCATTCATAAATCTGTGTTTGGAATGAGATTTGGAGAAGCAACCTAATATTGTTGATCACACCTTTGTCAAATGGATATCTTAAATTCTAATCGATATACGAAATCCTTTTCCAACTCAAGAATTCCCCTGATAATATTGATCACTTTACATGTTGTTATATTTTTGGCAACATAAAATGCATGAAATCCAAATAAAATAATGAGTAAAATTACAATAATTCCCATAACTACTAGCAATCCAATATTATGAACCGAGATTAGTATGCCTACAACTAATTGAGCAATTTGGACAAATAAATAAATGAGAAAAATCAATTTATTCTTTTCTCCTATGCAAATCCCTATCCAAGGACAATGATGATCAAACATTGGAATACATTTTTTACAATACTAGCAATGTTTTGCTCTCATAGGTTATTCATTTAAACACTACATACAGAATCTTTTTTCTGTTGCCAATATAGGTGGACTTACTGCATTTGAAGTACTAATACAAGTTTGTTTGTTTGGCGTATTAATTTTTGCCTATTCTGAAGAGGGCGATGAAAGCATCCCTCTACCTGATAAGATATGCTAATTGTCAACTTATTATTATTATTGCTATTCAGGATAATATCTAAAATTATATAAAATTACATTTTACTTTTAAATTGTGTTGTCATTATCTGGACCATCTTTAAATTGATCCAAAGAAATCTAACCATTAGATTCATCATTTGCTTAAGCATTAAGTACTTCTCTTTTTACATTATTTTCAATCTATACTTCAATTTGGTTATTCTCAATTGGAATCTCTACTTTAACTATTGGAATAGTTCCAGGATCTTTGAAACGAACTATAAAATACAATCCGCTTGAAGCACATACGAAAGGTCTAAGTTGATAGTTCATTAAAATAACAACCCAAAAATGTAATAATAAAAGAGGAATTCTTTGTAAGCCCATAAATGTAAACCAATTTGCAACAACACAAATATGAATGGTCCAAGATATGCTTATATTCTCATTAAATCATTACTTTTTTAATTGTAAAATATACAAGCAGCTTTCATCTCTCCTAAAATTTTGTTATTATTAATATTTGAATAATTATAATAATATAGCTATATAAAATCTTCATCAAATTTACACCCATATAATTACTTTAAAATCTATTCAATACTCACATAAATTTCGAATTTACTATTAAATAAGATAAATATTTTTCAATTTATGAATAGAAATAAATTTTTCATTTCAAACTCAAAATATCTAATATTATGATTACTAATTTCAAAGAATTTGACAACAACTCTTAACTTATAATTGATGCTCTCAGAGATCTCAACATATATGATAACGACAATTAATTCTAATCTTAATAATCAATTTCTAATCGTCTTAAGTCCTTTTTCGAAAACATATAAACTAAAGTAAAATCATCGCATCCATTATTTTAGAAATAATTCCTTAAATCTTTATTTAGAATAATTGAATCAGAGTTAATACAAGAAGAGAACTTGCAAAAAAAATTAAAACTATTACTTTTACTTCACATTATACTAAGTTCACAAATAGCTAGAGCAGAATTATCTAAAATTTTAATTTCAAAACAAATTCATATTTAAACAAACAATACAACCTTAGGGAAAGTATGTCAACATTATTATTTCTATCTTTACAAGTTAGCCTCTTAAACAACATTTATTAATGAAGATGTAATTAATGGGGAAATTTTTATTTATTTCACATTATCAAATTAATGCAATTTAGGAATTAGCATTTAATAATAAATTGAATAACTAGAATCATTTTAAAATAATGAATTAATTGCTCATATTGTTAAATATATCTATTATGATTTACAAGACATTGCTATCTTTATAATGAAAGATGTGAAATCACTTATTGAAAATTCATTAGATTCAAATTAAAACAAAATACACATCTTAGAATTATATAAAGAAGTAAAGATTTAAATCTATGATTTTAGTGTTAAGTACTTCAATAAAAGATGCTTGCATTTTATCGATTTAATAATCACTTCTCTCATTTCTCATAAATAATGCCCCCTTTTTCATTAATTGTAGAATAACACTACATTAATGACTTATAGAATAATAAACCGAAATTTCATTCGTTAAAACATTTATCTAAGTTGAATTAAGAATATAATAAATTATAACCATAAACAACTAAATAGAGATAAATGGTAAAATTTGAATTTGAAAACAAAAAAAAATAATTGGAATCTCCTCATTTTTCATTTTCAAATTGATATATATACATTATTATTATTTTTATGTAATGTACTTTATTTTATAATATCATTTTCATTTCTTGGTTTTGGTTGGAGCTTTTTAAGTTGGTTATGGGGCAGTTTTAGCTGGTGCGGTGGTCTTAACTGGAGCTGCAGCTTTAACTGGAGCAGCTGCTTTTGTTGGGGCAGCACCTTTAGCTTATGTTGCTGGCTTGGTGGCTTAAGTTGTTTTAGCTTTAGTATCTTTGGACTAATAAAATGAATTGCATTAATTTATTACTTTTGTTTCGTCTTTAGTCTTTTCTTTAATTTCAGATGAAGCCTTTCTGTGTTTCTTGTGAGCTTCATGGACATCGTGTGCCAATTTTTTATATGCTTCTAAAGCTTATTTGGCCTTTGTTCTTCTAGCTTATTCTGTCTTTTTTTGAATAGTCTTTCTTCTCAATCTTGATTCAGTAACAAGTCTTTAGATCTTAGCAGCCTTTTATCTCTTCTTTCCGTCTTTGGTGGTCCATGTTCTTCTAATGAGATTCTTTTAAACAATAGCAACACCATCTGTCTTTTTGAATCCAAATAATCTTCTTAATTTAGTTAATCTCTTTGGACCCAATCTTCTTGGAACATTTTGATCTGTAAGTCCAGCAATTTCTTTTTCACCCTTCCTTACGACTTATAAAGCAAGGACTCTGATGTCTTGACCTACAATGCATCCTCTAATTGATTTGCGTTTCATCTCTCCGTCTTTTCTTGGTCTATATCCCTTATGTCCTTTTCTCATGAGAATTCTAACTCTTCCCTTGAATAGTACACCTTGTCTCATTGGGAAACCTTATTTATCGTTACCACCTGTAATCTTGAATATATAGCCTTTGAATTCCTCACCTAAGTTGTCAGCCTCTACAACTTATCCCATTCTCTTATCAAAGAATATTGAGCTACATTAATCACCAAATATTTATTACCATTTCTTGTCATCATCAATTTCGACTGTTTTTTAAGCGCCTGTCAAAGGGTAGGAAATGTTGAACTAAGCAAAGCATATTTAGTTACCTTCATAAAAATCTTGGATTTTTTTAAATTAGATTTAAAATTATGTGTTTCACATTTTAATATTATCTAACTGCGTGAGACAACAGTATTACTATAATATATAGCATTCAAAAACTTTGATTATTAAATGGAGTGCAATGCAAATAACCAATCAAAAGATTCTTATTAAAAATATGGATATATATTAAGTGAAGATCAAAATCATATTTATAAATATTATTTTTTAATATTAATTTGATTTTGTATTTCATATTAATATTCTAATCAATAAAGTAGTAATTATTTATGAATTATTTGATTATTAAAATATAGAGCAAAAACTAATCATTATTTAAAAATTACTTAATAATTATTGTTTTTTTTTATAATCAAAATAATATATCTAATATTTCAATGCGCAACTAATCACGTCAAATAATTGTTTTAATATTTAAAAAAATCTTAATAGAAAAAAATTACAATTACATTAATTTTCCAATATAATAAGATGTGCAATATTCTTCTTTCTTCTATGTTTTTGATACTTTTTATTCAACCAACCACTGCATCCACTATTTTTGATTTTGGATATTCTGACTTAGAAAATGCAAATCCCACTTAATTGGTTTATAATGTAACAATAAATTTAAAAAAAGATCTTTGCTTATTCAATCATAGGAATAATACAGTATTTGTTCGTCAGTGCAATATTTGAATGGAAAAATCCTATGCCAAAGAATAAATTAAGAATATAAAATATTAAAAGGGAAATCAAATATGGGATTACATAGATATTTTTATAAGCTGTCTATTCAATGGTATACCTCTCAATTGATATACTTAGATATTTTATCATTATGTCTATCCTTATTGTAAATGGTATCGATATTATACAATTAATTCATATGGATTAATTAATTTTGGCTATGGAATGCTCTTTATGTATATATGGACAACTAGTAAGAGTTTTAAAATATTGCAATAGTTTTAGGATATTGGGTTCATAGAACCTTTCACTTTAGATTTCTTTATAAGTATGTTCATTGCATACATCATTCATTCAAAGAACCCACTGCCTTTGGATATTGTGCAACTCACCCACTTGAAGGAATCACTGAAGTTAACACTGTATTGCATTTAGCAGAATTGATAATACCAATACACCCTTTAATGACCTTGTTTTTCTTTGAATACATTACTGTTAATGAAATGATGGGACATGACGGAGGGTAAAAATCTATATATATTATATTTTAGAGAGTATGATCATTCTGATCATTATAGACATCATCTTTATTACGTAGTGAATTTTGGTGATACAATAATGGATGAATTTTTTGGGACAGCTTATGACCCTGTAAAATTTATAATTTTTATATTTAGAAAAACTATTAGGTGAAAGCAGAATGTACTTATGTAAAGAATATTGAGGATAGGAAGGAGGCTATATTTATGAAATATAAATGAATATTATAATATATATTTTTTAATTTAATGGGCTGTTTATAGTCTAGAAATCAGTAACTTATAGATGAATAAAAGGAACAAGCAGCTATGAATGAATAAGACAAGAGTAACTTTTGTTTATTGATTTGATAGATAACAATTTAGATTTGGTAAGTTGCCCATGTTCAGAAAGCGATAATAGCTAAAATAAAACAACCAATAGAGTTTCTATAGAAGAATGTAGAAATTCCTTTAATAGAAGTATTGATCTGATGCAAGATATCAATAAAAAGTTAGAAGCATTTTCTGGAAATGAATCAGATCTATCAGACAGTGAATTATAATGATATTAGTATTTTTATAGAGGTTATACCCTCTTGATATATATATATTGGCTAATCAAAGAAATTTTATTTTCTCTATAGGTTATTATTTGTTATACTAATTCTTCAATTTTATACTAAACATTTTAATACAATCAATTAAAATTAGATAAAGCTAATCGATTTATTAATTGTATACTGGCTAACGGAATAGATTTATAAATTCTTGGACTTGAATAGCAGAGAATAGTTGTGTATTTAGAATCTAATTTTAATAAAATGTTAAAATGGTTTATAAGCAATAGAAAATATAATAATAATTTGTACTGGTACTAAGCTGAACTAAATTCTTAATATTATATTAGAATTCTTTTAGTCATGGTAAAAATTCAGTTGAATTTGGACTTTAAATCGTCTTACTATATTTTAACATTCCGTATTATTAACAATTAGAACTTAAAATGACATTAAAAAAAATTAATTAGTTATTTTTTTTGGATTCCTTGTTTATTTAAAACTTTAATCAAACTTACTAATTTGAAATTTTATAATTTCTTATGATAGCTATTTTTTTCTATAAACATCTTTTTAATAGGAGAATCCAAAATTTAAAAGAAAATTGAGTATACAGAAATTACAATTGCAAAAAGTTTCCTATTTTAAAAGGATATATAGTATTAATTCAGTATTCTTTATTTATGAAAATTTACGAATGGAATTATTTTCAGAATTTAAAGGAAGGAAATCTGAAATTCACCTAAGTATAATATAATCAAAAATTAATCTCTACATTAATCTAAAGGATCTATTTCAAGAATAATAAATAAAGGTAACACATTAAGCTTAATAACACTAACAATAGTAAAAGTTGACTCCCATGAGAGCAAAGTAATCTTATAAGAGAATGAGTAAAAAGAGACGATTGTATAATAAATAGAATGTTTTTTAAAAAATCAATGAATTTAAGTTTGTTTATAATACAATAACATTCATTTTTATTATTGTGAGTCAACGACTTCCGAATATTTTTTAATGCTAAGATTAATATTAGCCAATTATAATGACATTGCACCATCAGAAAATTAATTCAAGGATTCATAGATTGGTTTTACAATGACTTTCAAGAATCCAATCTCATTCTTAGAGTATTAAACTTCATCATCTAAATTTCTAAGATATGGAGTCTATGCGATACCAACAATATCTTCTAATTAAGACTTAAAATTTATATTATTTATGTTTACTTATGCTTAAAATTCTCTTCTTAATCTTTCACTCCATGCTCTTGCTACTTGATAAGATTTGGCTGCTCCAAAAAAGTCAGCTGCATGCGTTAAGAAACCGCTTAATAGAAGTTTATTATCTTCAGATTCTAAATTTATATAAAATGTAATAAATTACAAAAGATTTTAGGATCTCCTTAGGATTGAGCAAATTTAATTTCGACATCATTCAGTAGTTTAAAATGATATTAATTATCAGTAGCTAAAATGTTGTTAATAATATATTTTCTTATCATTATTTTATCAGATCTAGGTAAAGTACCTAAAAAATCACATTATTTTAAAGCTAGAAGCTTATATGTAACTGCTACATGATGATTCTCTAAAACTGATTTGTCATTGTATAACAATGCCAATTTACTTTAAGCATTTATTTAAAATAAATTATTTGTTCCAGGATGACCTACATCGTGGCATAAACCAGCTAATGTCATAGCACATCTCTGTAAATCATTAAAACAGAATCCAAACTTCGGATGATGAGCCAAAAGGAAACATCCATGCATTACATTCACTCCATGAGTAAAGTTATGAAATGGATTAGCAGTTTTATTATATTTGTATTTTAAAGCGGTTAAAAAATTTACAAACTCTTTATTTTTTATTGGATATTACTTAGCATATTCACACATGTCAAAAATGTTATACACAATAATAAATTTGTTCTTATATTATTTCTTGTTTAATAGATTGAATTCGTAATCTAATAATCTTTCTTATAAATTAGGATCTATTGCAATCTTTCTCTACTCAGGATTCTTTTTATCATCCTCTTCAAATTTTGATAAAAATGATTCTAATTTTTTAGATTGTTTCTTCATCGTAAATGCTCTATATTTCTCTAATGCTTAATCTTGATCTTAATTATAAACAAAAGCCAATTTCCTCATTTCATGATCAGGTAAATACATAACCAAAGCTGATTGTCTAAAAAATTAATTTTCCATCATTAATTGCTTTGATTTAAATGCTAATGTTGCTTTCTTAAGAGTTAACAAAATTTTAACTTTGCTTCTAAATATTTATAATAATTCAGTAAGAGGTCTTTAAAAATATTAATGATATGATATACCTTTTCAATTACATATTAAATAGATAAACTGAAATCTGTTTGATTTCTTATTTCACTCCTCTTTCAACTTTCAAAGAAAATTTATAAAATCCATCATCGTATTCTGAATGATCAAATTTTGATTCAATTAATTCTTTAACTTTTGATATCACTACAGAATTTTTTTCAAAAATTTTATGAATTGGATCACCAAAATTTATATCCTTAGATAATTTGAATCGAGACCTAAAATCATTTTTTAATATCATACACAAATTGATCATGATTCCATTAAACAGTCATATAATATAAAAATAAGTAACTGTTAAAAAATAAGCACATAATCATTTCATTATGTTGAGTTACCTATTAGAAAGATTCTAACAAATTCTTTTTCTGTTTTAATTTCTTACTATATCTTTTAATACTCTTTTTAAACGTTCCTTAAATTTTCTCTTTCAATTAAATAGAAAGATTCCCTTCCAATTCTATATGGACACAATCCCATTCTCTCTTAAAGGTTAATAATACATAATTAGTCACATTTTATTCTAAAAAATATTCTTTATCAATCTGGCTAACTAAATGTTATAAATTAAATTATTTCATAATCTAAATCAAAATAATATAAAAAAGTTTATAAGTTAAAAGATATATCGATCTTGAAACAAATTACAATATTTCCATCCTTATTGTCTACAATTTTCTTAATCCTACTATCTAAGATCCTGATTTGATAATAGTAATAATATGATTGTAAAGTAAAGTAATCATGAGATACTATTTAAAGGAATCATTCATTTTTTCAGTAAAAGTAAAGAAAAATACTTCATTGTTTGATATAATATAAAACTATGGTAATTTTTCTGTTTTTAATAATGTTAAAACCTCTACTGGAGTTTGTAAAAGTTAATGAGGTGTTTACGATTAAGCAAACTATCTTATCTCTTATGCTTCTTTAATTTTGATTTATTCAAAATTATTGGTAAGATAATAACATTAATCATCTGACTTAAATTGCAATAAGCTAAATTCCTTTATAAAAAATTGCTTAAGAATCAATCTAATTAAATCCTTTACTTCCTGTTAATGATGCTAAGCTATAAAACACTCTTTATAAATTCCATTGATATCTTGCTAATTTCTAATTTAGATTCAATTTACCTTAATGTCACGATAAAACTCCTTAATTTTACTCTTAAGTTATTTGCAAATATAGACAATAGAATCACTATTATAATAATTAGAGAAACTTACAAATAGGATTTTATAATGTTTTCATTTCCGTTTTGAGTATTTAACATTTTAGACAATTCATCAATAAAGTCACTTTATGATAAACCATTTTCATAGGAGGAAAGCAATTGCTTTAATTATGGATTGTCTTTAGCAGCATGATCACAAAGACGAGAATATTAATCTGGTGTAATTAGGGACTTGCTTTTAAGCTATATTAATAAGAATGTTAATCGACTGGATTGAGATAAATAGCTCATTTAATCTGATAATAATATTTGAATAATGAATAGAATTTATAAATTTACACTTTTATCAAGAGCTTATGATTATAAACAAGCATGTACAATATTAATGTATATTCATGATTATATAGCAAAAGATTATTTATTAGAAGAAGGATTGCCTTGGGCGTCATTATTTTCAATAATGGATCTTTTGATAAAATCTTTAGCCCATTATATGTCTTCTTACAACTCAATTACCTATTTTTGATATTTGTATCCTTTTTAAATGAATTCTTTGTATTCTGGATTTAATTCTTCAAATATATTCAAAAATTGATACAACATATTCCTTGTGAATTGATAACCCTAAAAAATATCACTAAATATCATACTTTTTACCAATTTTCAGGTGCCAATATTTTAAAAATCCAATTAGTATCAAAGTATTTTGATATGTAACTGACTTTCCCTCCAACCATTAAGATTAATCGACTAACCTATAAAATTAGAGTTACAAACAATGATGCTATCTATTTTCATATAATTCAATATCTTACTAGGACTGATGGGAATATCCAATGCGAAAACTTTGAAAAAATCACTACAGTTATCGATTGAACTAAAAATGTTACCACAAAGCAAAATTTGAAGACTGAATACAGAATAGGTAAATAAATGAAGCTATCTAATCATAACGCATTTCTCACCTAAATAAAATACGTTAACCCCTAGTAATGCTGAAATAATTCGGGCACTCAATACAACTGCAAATGCTGCTCCAAATGCTACCAATTCAAGTAATGCATATAATAGATAACTAAATAACAATAGAGAATCATATTTAAAGACTGTATCATAATAAATTAGAACAAGATATAGAGCTAATGCTTTTGTTGTAAAGTTGAGGAATGTCATAAATATTTCAATCTTCTCTATTTTATCTAATTTATTAAGTGTGTCATTTAGCATAGCTTAAACATCAACATATTCTGCTTTATGAAGTTCTTCATTATGAAGATGAATTTGGTTTCCATCCCAATCTTTTCCTATTAATAGTTCCTAATGATCTTTTTCCTTATTCATTAAATCTGTATATATTTATTTATAAATATATCAAAAATTTATCTTTATTCATCATTTTATATCTAATTACATCCAATATATCAAAATATTTTATATTCGCATAAGCTATATAGATCTACACTAATTAAACATAATTTATTTGTCTTTAGCCTCCTTATTACTTTCATATTACTCATTTTCTTAAATTACTTTGAAATAAATTCAAAATATCAGTGTTTGATACTCTTAGTTAGAACTCAATAATTATGAGAATCTTTAAAGAAGACTGGATTTATTAGATATTTAATTATTTAATATATATATATGTCATTTGAGGAATTTTTATCAATTATCCGATGAATTATTAAATTAATTTTGAATACTCCTTTCTGAATAAAAAACATCCTCAAACTCTATATAATATTCATATTCATCTTAAAAATTATCCAATTACAATTACAAAGGGAATTATTAAATTGAAAATTTATCATTAAATGTAGAATAGTCCATATCATCAGATACAATACTTGTTGAAAATTCCTTCTCTTAAATCTATTATTTCTATTTTCTGAAAAGTCTTTCTAGTTTTTTTATTTTTTTCATTTATCCCAATAATTCTTTCTTTGTTTTTTCTATTTCCGATTTATTTTATAAATATTTAATTTTCTATTTCTTTTAAAGTAAATTTTAACATTAATGAGGAGTATGGATATTAATTTGAGAATAAGGAAATACTTTTTAACATTCAGAGCATTGGAACTTTCTAAATGAACATTAAAGTAAATGAGTTTAATAGTTATAATAAAAAGTTTGTTGCTTACACCATTCGCATTTGACTGGCTTAAACTCACAAACATCAAACTATATAAATAGAAATACTATTTACATGAGCTTTACTATCAATGTAACGTATTTTTTAAAGACAGTATTAACAATTAATAAAATTATATTCACATTAGGTTTTGTAATGTTTCTATCTATTATCATAAAAAATTACTTCCTTACATCCACATTTCTATTAATGATAAATGTTTTAAATAATTACTTCATATTTGCAACTCAATTTTAATTTACTTAACAATTTAAATAATAATTTTGGGGCTTAACATCCATCAATATTCTAATAAGAATATGATCTACAACATGGACAACTCTTTATTTATTCTGCAAACCTAAAATTAATTTATTTATTATATATTAATACCATTTTGACAAACATTATTTACAAAATGCTTGACTACATTCTTGACATATTCTTGGCTCTTGTAGGATTTGGGAGCAAATAGGACAGATCAATTCATCAATAAAAACTTTGAATTCATGCAAGTTTTAAATTCTATCAACATCAATAAAATCCTCTTCTATTTAAAGATCTTATTGAACTAAATTCATCTCAACATTGTGATTTGATTGATGTTCTTATTATGCAAAATTGTTTTCTTAATAACTTGACTAATTTTCTGGGTTTTCAGAAGAGAATAAAAGCAAATAGTCTACCTATGCCTAAATATTAAATTCCATAATTTATAAATATTATAACTTAGGAAATTTTTGTTTACATCTGATTAATTTGCTTTATTTTAGTTGATATGTATTGATTAAGACTTTGTTTTTTGTGTTTTCCTAAATTCTAAAGATAAAGATGATATTTTTAGTTTATAAATGGAATAATTAAAATAATTTTTTACATTGAATGAAATACTAATAAAATTTTAATGATAAATAATTGTACTCATTAGAAAAAAGGTTATTTGATTGAGTAATCAAATATTTAGGAGATTTGCGATATTTGCAATAATATTGAATGTATTGAATCTCATAAATTTATTCTAAAATCTGATTTATCAGATTTCTCTTGTAAAGCTTAACCTTTACTAACATAAATCGGAACAATTTTATATGAGAAACTTCCTAATTCAATAGAAATTCTCACCAAAAAGATTGATAAATATTATTAAGATATTACTTAAATGTCTAAGAAATAAGAAATAGAAAATTTAATTACCATTTTACAAAATGAAAATTAGAAATATTTAAGACAATTAATAAATTTTTATATATCCCGTGATTAGATAAAGAAAATAAAAGAGATATTGAAAGAAGTGGAAGAATTTGAATATATAATTTAAAGATGTATATCATAATTTAATTAGAATTCAAAGTTAACATAAGAAGTATAAACGATAAATTTAGAAGATGATTAAGAATTGATTTAGACGACACATAAAGAATAAAAAGACCATCAAGAATAAAAAGATTAATCAGAATAAATAAATCAATCAGAATAACTAGATTAATCTGTATAAATAGATTAATCAGAACAATTAGATCAATCTGAATAAATAGAGTAATAAGAATCAATAGATCAATTTTTTATAAAATCAATAGATATCCCAATTTTGAAACCAAATTTAATTTAAGAGGTATAAAATTATGAAATTCCAACTACATTTAAATTTAAAAGAATGTATAGTGTAACTTGGTTGAGGGAAAACTTATTAGGAATAGCGGCTGGTAATTATAATCCATACATAATATTTGATACATAAAATCAATCTATTCATTAATAAATATTTTAAGAAAAAAATGGAGTTTATGATTCTATTTTAATAGGAAATGACAAGATTGTGTTAGCATATGTACATAATATAAAACTATTTTAATGGACAAATAATTAATTTGTAGCAAATAATATGGAGTTTGAAGAATCATAAGGAACTCCAAGTAAATTATACTATTGTGAATAAACTTAATCGATATTTGCTACAAATACATTCTTTTAAGTAATTTATTAAAATTATGTATATTAATGGAAATTAGATTCTGGAAAATTAATAAAGTATAAAATTTAGGGATCAACTATTGGGCCTATGTGTTTGATAAGTAAAAAACTAATATTTTGTTTCAGTTTATATGAGTTGAAAGGCAGGAATTAAAGATATAATTTAATTTAATTTTGGGGATATGAATAAATTAATCATTTAAAGAAAATAGATACTAATTAACCATAGTATGCTTTATTAGTTAAAAGAAATCAATTATTTGGATTTGGTTCTGAAATAACTATTTGGAATTTAGAAAATTATCATTAAATAAAAAAAGTTTAGTTTCCGAATAGAAAGGTCAACCCTTGGTTTGTGACTGCAATAAATAATTCTCTCTTTTTGGGATGCGAAGATGGAAGTATTAAATTTTTAATGATTTAGATATATGGATGGTTGATGAATAATTGTAATAGTGGGATAATATTATGAAACTTAGAGCAAAGATTATGAAGATGAATGTTTATAAACAAAAATGCATAATTACAGCATTAGATTGTAGTTTTTGTATCTTTTAATTAGAGCCATGATATAGCAAATTTTATATATATATATGTATCAAACATCTTATCCACTTGAAGCTACATTCAATATTTAAAACAAGGCTTTCAATTAAAAAATAATTAATACCTGATCCAACTACTACAAATAAGAACACTCCTAATAAAATTGGACCTACTGGGAGATTTTCTTCCTTTTTCTATTGAAATATAATCATCCAATAATATTACCACTAATGACTTTGGCACTTTTCCTTATTTATGAATGTTTCCTTAATAATTTTAGCTTCTTAATTTCATTGTTTAAGCAGATGGCTATGCTATATAAGTATTAGTACCATTTTGATAATTTTCTTGTTTAGTATTTTTATTAATCAAATCACGCGTGTAATTAGTATAAAATATAAATTAAATATATAAAAATATAAAAATTGATTCATTAAAATTCTAATATAAAAAAAGAAGTTTTCGAACTTAAACAATTTTAAAATATTCAATAAATTTAATATCCGTGATAGATAGACATGTTAATATGTGGTAATAGATTGTACTCCTTTTAGAGTAAATTATTTCATAGTATTTATTACTAATTTGAAATGCAATACATATTATAAATTAATTTGAAGATAAGGAAGCAAAAGATAAATATTGATTTTACTAGGTATGTAAATGATTTTTAAATTGCTAATTTCAATCTGATTCTTATAGAAATCCTGCATCTCTTTTTGGGAATGAATTACATGAGTCAACATGAATTTCGCTAGATTTAATAAAAGAAAAACATACAATCCAGTTCTGCAGCTCCATACATCATGTAATTTTTCATCTTATAAACACCAATGCCTTTAACAGCATTATGATTTATGTAATCCTGCACAAACATGTCCATCTGCTCTTCTACAATCTTTATGGCAATCATTATTTTCAATCGATGATCTTACCCATTTTTTGTCATTACTGGTAATTGGTGGAGCCATTGTAGCAGAAACTATTGTCACGATCAAGAGAACTAATAATAATCTCATTTCCGTTTTTATCTAATTTAATTATATTATATATATTAAAACCTAGATGAGTTTACAAATAATCCATGGTTCAATAATCATCTTTCAAAATAAAGTGTGTAAGTAATTATTTTACCATTATGTCTATTTTTGATTTACTCAGTTAAATTATTTTATTTTAACAACCGAAGTTTTAGATACTTATTAGCAATTAAGAAACTGAAACATTAATATCCAGAATTAATGCAAATTTAAGATCTATCATTCTTTTCAACATTAATCTTTTGGAGGATTACTGTTAAAATAGCAGTTAAATACTCTGTTGAATTGAAAATACTAAAACTTAAATGCTCAATAAATTGCAAAGCCAAAATCTATATAATGCTACTTTTTAATAAATAATTTAACATAAAATATCTATTATGAATTCTAATACTCCAGAAACAATCAAAGCAACAAAATCAAATAGTTCACATTCAGCAAATTTTTATTTCAACGTAGAGAAAATCGACTTTAGCAATCCCAGACAAACGTTAATATTTAAGATGTAGTTGGCCCATAAAATTACTTAAAAATGAGGTATAAAAACCGTAACTCTATTAGACTTTTGCCAAAACCATATCCAATTTTGATCTGATGATATTGTGATTATCAGATAACATTTTTATATATAAAATACAACTATGTGTTCTTTCGAGAATTTATCTGTTTTATTAACTTCTATTGAATATTGACTTTGTGGTGTTTGATAAAACAATCAACTACAAAATTACCTTCATGAAAATTTATGTAAGTATTCATATGTAATTTAAATACACCTCAAATTATATAGGTAACGATCGCTAATATCTTAATCATTAAGAAGAATATATAAGCTAATAGAGTATGTACAAATATATTATAAAAAGATGGACGGATTAAAAACAGATGGCGATTCAAACTAAAAATGTTTAAAAATTCATATAATTATTTAAATAAATTTCTAATTATTGTTACATTAATATTAATTTAATATTGCGATTATATTATCACTTTAAAAACCTTAATAAATCAAAAATTAATCAAAAAATTGCAACAAAAACGCGCTTATAAATAATGATCATTTGAAAAACTATGCAAACTTTGGAGCATGGTCCTAGCCTGAGTATATTCATGTCTAAAAAAGACAATATTGAAATTCTTGAAGGAATTTTTAGTGGTAGAAAATTTATCCAAGAAGTTCAAATAATTTATAATCTTTCTAACCTATACGAAAAATAAAATTTGTTTGAAATAATTTACTACTTCAAATTAATTGTTAAATATTAATCAAATTTTAAAAATAATATCAGTTATTTATTATTTTAGAAAATATATATATTTATGAAATGCAATTTAATACAGTTTTGAATATTTATTGAATCCACTATTGTAAATTTTAAGAAATACTAGTCATAAGAAGATTTTTTTATAGATTAAGAGAATAAAAAAAGGCTCAAATTTATAACTATGATTGAAGTTAAATGTAATAATCAAAAAGTTAAGATTGTAACAAGTCGTATTTTTAGAAGATTATTATGTATAAAAATTGTATAAAATTTTTAAAATTTTAAATAATTTTATTTTATATATTCAAAATCTTTATACATAAACTAAAGAAAATGGATTAAAAGTATTGAAACCTGAAGAATAGAAACATGATTTGGAAATGTATAAATTGTATTAATGATTGCATGATGTTGACAAAAGTAGTCAATTTTTAAAATCAATGCAATTACATTTAATTGATAAGGAAAATTTAAATATAATAAATTTATCTATATGAATCTTCAAATTAATTGTTAAAAATATTAATTCAGTATCTCATATTGAAGCTTTGCGTTTCGATTAAAATCTATTTAATAATTTATAAAAACTTTTTAAAATTTAAATATATATAACTTCTGAAGTTCATAAATTTTATACAATATAAATGTATACTTCTGACTTATAAATTTTTGAATTCAATAGCTCTTCAATTTAATAATATATTGTCCAATAATAATATTAAATAGTAATTAAATTATAAATTCCAAGAAAATTAAATTTAGGTTGTTATAAAAGTATGATTGAATAAGATATTGTTTTTTTTAAGATTTAATCTTTTTAAACATAGTAAAAAAATTGTTTGTTTATAAATTTTAATTAATTAAGGATAAAATAAATTAATCTTGTTTTTACTGATTTTATTTTAATTGATATTATTTGTGAGAACCTTTAAAAGTTAGTTGTTGAATATTAATTTCTAAAAGCTATAAAATAAATGAGAAATTGTTGATTACTTGAAAACTGTGATTAAATTATATTTTAATATATTTATTTCAATTTGAATATTCTTTAAGTTAAATTTCAAAATAACAATAAAAATAACAAAGTTTATAAGAGCAAGATAATCAAAAGATAGAAATGATGCATAATTTCATGTTCCTTAATTTTTCTGATATTATTCATTAATCAAATTAATATATTTACCAAATATTATAATAATGGGGGCTTGCAGTGGAATATGCGGATAGAGCAACACAGATCACACAATAGTTAATGCAAATAATGTGCATCAATAAGATGTGGAATAATAAATTGATTAAGGTCTAAAAGGATCAGGCCATTCAGTTAGATAGTCTCAACAATCTTCAGATGTTAATTTTGCTTAGGGTCATATTGAGAATGATTATTATGAACAACAAAAGAGATCAAATTAGAAGTTTGAAGAAATAAAAACTTAATTATAGCATGATTCTTTTCTTGAAAAATGTGAACCTGTAACTTTAGAAACTGGAGCAATTTATACTGGATAATGGAAAGATGAATAAAGAAATGGTTGGGGTAGGCAAGTTTGGCCAGATTAATCAGTATACGAAGGTGAGTGGGTTAATGATAAAGCTTGTGGTAGAGGTAAGTTAATCCATGCAGATGGAGACATTTATGATGGTGAATGGGCTAATGATAAAGCCAATGGTTTTGGGAGATACTATCATAGCAATGGTGCCACCTACTAAGGATAATGGAAAGATGATAAATAAGAAGGTTTTGGTGAAGAAACTTGGCCAGATGGATCTAAATATAAAGGATAATATATTGATGGGAAAAAATATGGGAAGGGGAGACTAGAATTTATTGATGGTTCTTATTATGAAGGAGAATTTTAGGCAAATGATATACATGGGAAAGGTTTGATTCTAATAATATTTTTTTAGGATTGTATGTTTGGGCAGATAGAAGACAATATAATGGAGATTGGTATAAGAACAAAATGCATGGATATGGATTAACTAAATGGCCTGACGGTCGATCTTATGAAGGAGAGTAATATAGTCTATTTAAATAATAATAGATATAGAGAAGATAAAAAACATGGATAAGGAACTTTTATTTGGAGTGATGGTAGAAAATATATTGGCTAATGGGTGGATGGCAAACAATAAGGAAAAGGAGTATTTATTAAATCAGATGGAACAAGTAAAAAAGGAGAGTGGGCAGATGGCAAAAGAATTAGATGGACAGATATAAATTGAGATTTCCTCTTATATATATATAACATTTATTATTAAACTACTCATTTTAAATTTATTATATTTATAACCAAACTTATATTAATTTAAGAAAAATTGATATGTTTATGTTATTTATTCTATTTGGGACAATATTTTTATATTTCAATATTTATTGATATTTTTATTATAGAATATCTTTAATTAGATTTTCAATCTCGAATTTATTATTTTTAAGTTTCTCTTGTATTGATATTTCCATTTAATATGTTAGAAATTCGCTCTGCATTTAAAACCAATATCTAAATCAAATTGATGATAAGAATTACATGGAAATAATTTAAAGATTTAAGATTATTTTAGATAATTAATTCTAAATAATTAATAGATATATTGGTAATTTATTTTAAACTGAAGGACTCTCTTTTATAGTAATAAATTCTAAAAGAAATCACCATGCAATGTTGTTTATAATATTGCAATGATTACAATAGTATTTGAATTATATATTTATTTATAACAATCTCTAAATTGACTCATGAATGAATTTTGAATAAGAATAAGTGTTATTGATTTTTAGATGATTGTTTTCAAGTAATTTAGTGATGAATTTAGATAAATAAGAAATTATAAAATTTATATAATAATTAATAAATAATTCATTAAAATTTATGTTATCAAATACATCAAGAGGGTAGCAATAAAATCAATTTTCTAAAACCTAAACTTAAACACTTTTACCTCTTACTGAATTAAATCATATAAGAGGGAAATTAAAGGGCGGAAACTTAGCTATAGAAGAACGATTACTGGATAAAATGAGAATGTATAACTTGTTTTAATTTTTAGGAAGGCAATTTCTGAGGAGAGGATGAAACGTTGGCCGACTACGATAGCGGCTTATAAATAAAAAAGAGATTAACACAGATTTGAAAAATTCACAGCAGCAGAAGAAGAGAGAAGACAAATTGATATTGAAGAAGAAATTTATTAGAAGGAACAAAAGAAAATAACTTTAGAAAAAGCAAACAAATAAATTTACGAGGATAGTGATAGGGTAAAGGCATTCCATGGAAAAATGCTTTTTTCGGATGTATTGTAGGAGAGAGATGAATAAATAATAATGGAGAAGTATAAGAAAGAACTTCTTAAATAATAAGAAGAGATCTATCAATAAATTTTAGAAGAATAATTAGATGAATACGATTAAAAGTAAATTTTGAAATAAAGAGTGCAACAATAAAAGAAAAAGGAATAAAAGGAAATGCTTCATAAGTATGATTCATTTATAAATAAGATAACATGAAGAAATGAAAGAGAAATATCTAACAAAATTAAAAGAAGAGAGAATAGAAGGAGAATTAATTAAATAAAAAGTTAAAGATGCTTTGGAAGAAGATTAGAAGATATAGAGATAAAAGCAGGAAAAGGTCTTTGAGAATTAAAGATTAGTGTAATAGGCAAATGATTAACTAAAGGAATTTAAAGTTCAATAAAAGATAAAGGAGAAAGAAGAAGACGAGAGGATTAGATAACATGCAGAGAAGAAATAAAGAATAGCTGAGATGAGAAAAGTTAGAGAGGATTTGAAATTTCATGAGAAACAATAATAGAGATAAAAATTAATTGATCGATAAATATAGTAGTTAGAAATAGTGAAAAAAGCATAAGAAGAACATTTGAATAAACAAATTATAGAAGCATAAGTGAAGGCTGAAGAGGTGGAAAAAATAAAAAAATAGAAGAAAGAATAATTATGTAAAGCAATAGATTATAGCAGAAAAATTAAGGATGAAGTGAAGGAAAAAGAATCAAAATGTATTTATTGGTATTTTAAAATTAAGCTGTTGATTATCATAAAAAGGAGTTTTAGACATATTGGGAAAAAAGAGGAAAAGAATTAGAAGAAATAGAAAGAGCTGAAATCACAGCATAAAGAGAAAGAAGAGTTCAAAATGCAAAGTTTTAATAAATATAAATAGATGAAAAGAAAGTAATTACTATATAATATATATATTTAATTAGGTTTTAAGGGAGAAAGAATATGTTGAATAATTAGATTAATAAGGAGAGAAATAAAGAAAAATTGAAAATGAAGATGAAATTTTCATGATGTGGGCAAGTTAGAAGATACAAGAGCAATAAAGAGAAGGAAAAAACATTTTACCTTTAATTAAGGAGTTAAAGACTTTAAGTAAAGTTTAATGATTATATATTATTAATTATTTTCTATAATATCGAAAATGTAAATGAAATTATTAAATTTTAGGTATTTAATATACACAAAAATAGAAGATATCAATTCTTTTTCTTTTTTTTATTATTTTTTTAATTATTATTATTATTTTATATTACTATTTCCTTTTTAATTTTTTTGGATTTGTTATCTTATTTTTTTTAAATATCTTACTATTCTTATTGAACTACTTCACTAGGCAGATTATTTTCTATTTTTTGTGGTTGAATTTACTATTATACTTCCTCTTTATTTAGACAATTTTCACATTTACATAAATCAGTACATTTTTAATTTATACTATAGCATTCACAGTACTTTTTTTTACATTCTGACTTTTTACAATTACAACCTTTCTTTGTCTCTTTTTGTATGTCTTTTTAAGACTTTTATTCTATAAATATATTATTATTCTTTATACCTTAGATGACTTGAGGTTATTATCCATTGTTAGTTAAGATAGGAGCAAATGCTTCTGGATTTCTAAGAAGTGCTTCTTCTATGGCTTTAGATCTTTCATTAGGATTGTCAATTCTGTTTTTACATTCAGTACAATTACAACTTTATGAACAAACCTAAAATAATAATAAATAGAACCCAATTATTGGTAAAGCATTCACAGTACAATTTCAAGCATTTACTTTTTTTGCAATTACATTAAAAAGGAGAGACTTTTTAATATTAAACTAATTGACTAACTTTAGATTATAGCTCTTTTGATAAAGTATTTTAGTATTAAGATATATCATATGGAGGATAGTAAAATGGTGGATATGGAGGTCTATACCAAGGAGGAGCATAAGGTTAAGGAAATTTGTGTATGTATTAGTTATTTTGAGGATGTTTCATTTAGTATGGTATTTATTAATAAAAAGGGGGATAATTGTAAAAATGTCTGTTTTGATCATCTTCCTATTATTCTAACCCATCTCCAGCAGATAATTTTCTAAATGGATATTTTGGTTTATTTTTATCTTGAACTTCTTGCTCAGGTAAGAGATTGAAGGCTTAGATGTTTTGTGGTGGTTAGAGATAAAACTATTGTGGAGTAAATCTTGGTGATAAAGTTAGTTATTATTAAGGCCAATCTTAATCATAATAGTGAAGTTTTTTATCATGTTTTTGTTCATTAGAATTGTGATCATCTAAATTCATAATAAATTAATTAAAAATTAATAATGGCAACAATAAACAAAGAATAGGTTGACATGGATAATCCAGCATTTGCATAATAAGATCCACATCTTAAAATAAATGATGAAGAAGAATTGGGTTTTCCACCTCAATTTGGAAATCGTTAACCAAGAAGACCACCACTCTTTGATTGTTTATTGAATAACATTCGGGCTGTTACAAAAAAAGTAGAACATATCAAAGGATTTAAATTTGAAGTAGCAGGAGGATTATCAAATAATTTTCATTTAGCTCATTATTGGACGATTCCACCATCAGTATTATCATCAATCTAAAAATTAGAATAAAGGCAAGGCACCAAATCCTAATCCCATGAAATAACCTCCTGTACCAAGTTATACTTTAGCTGCTCAATATTTAGGAGGATAGCCTAAAACTCCGTTTGATCATCCTTCCTTTATAATGACAGGAAGATGGGACTCATCTGGTAAATTAGAAGCAGCGATCTTAAAGAGATTGAATGAAGTTTTTAATTTTAGGTATTCTTTATAATTCTATCATAAATATAGATTTAGCGCTTTTTATTTGGATTCAAATCCCAATAATGCATAAATTCACTTAGATTGCGATATTTCTGGAGAAGATTATGTACATTAAATTAAATTGGGTACAGGATTATACAGTTTTAACATGATGTAAACCATAGGAAGGAGCGTTGCTATAGGTTATGAAATGATGACATTAGTATTTAAATTAAATTACAAAAGACTGAAAGAAATATGTCATTAATGAGTTACGCCTTCAAATATAAAATCAACAAAAATTCAAATTTATATGGTTAATATGTAGGAGCTGCTGATTAATTGATTTTAGCTTATAATCATAGAGTATACTCTAATTTTATTATTAATAGCTTTTGGATAAAGCTTACTTTATGTCTGAACTTGAATACCGCAATTAAACAGGTGAATCTAAAACTATCCTTGTAATAGAATTATTTAAATCATTTTAAGGGTTATAGATAAAAGTTTGCCACTTCTGAAGCTATTATCACTGTCAATTCTAAAATGAAGTTCAGCTCTGCTTTAACTTTGTAAGGATTTGCCTATCAATTAAAATTATGCGCGATTGCTGATTACAATAAGGATTCATATAAGTTTGGTTATGGTATTGCAATGGGTTAAATTTGATAACTATTATATAAAAGTAAGATAATTTTAAGTTTTAAACTATACTGTTAATAAACTAACATAATTTACTAAGTTATATATATGATATATTTATAAAGGTTAAATCTTTGACAAATTATTCTCTTAAGAGTTTCAAGTATATCAATTAATACATTATCTAGATAAAAATAAATTATAAATTTACTTCAATTCAAAATTAATTTTAATATAAAATACACAAAGATAATCCAATAGTTAATATTATAAATAAATTCAGAGAATGATAAGATTCTCTTAAATGAATCTCGACTTAACTGTTACATTATTGCTTGCAATAATGATCTCTTAATGTAATACAAAAAGTTAACTGAGAGGACATCTTGAAAGTAATTCAAAAATTTTAATTTAAAACATCAATATATGCATCTATATTCTAGTGATGAGGAGAAGAGTCCAATAAAAATTGTATTGTTAGGAATAATATGTATTATCGGTGCTTTTTCATTGCTAACATAACAATTTTAGATAGGCAATTACAGAATACAGATTAGAATAAGCTAAAATAAATATATATCAGTGAACTCAGCTGAAGTAAATCCAAATACCAACTAGTAATTAATTCATACAAATGATAAATCAGAGTTTAAAATTAAATTGTAGGTTAAAGTAATACATTTGACATTATTTGAGATAAAATATTTGGATTATTCATAAACTATTGTATTAAACAAGTTAGAACAGTTGAGATGTACTAATGGATAAAAAAATCAAGATAATAAGATGAAAGCACTTATTATTATTATGAATAGGATTGGAGCTCAACTTTTCAGAGTGATTGTGGAGAAGGAAATTTCAATTATTAAACTAAATGAATTATAAAATAAGAAACAAAATCAATTAAAATGTTTTTATAGGTGCATATTTAATGAGTAAATCCTTGGCAGAGTAAACAAATGTAACTGAAAGTGTTCCTTTGGATAGTACTAATGCATAGACTGTTGCTCATTTCTATGGCACTTCAAGGGGTTTTAGAATTTTTATTTTTAAGTAATATATTTTAGCGAAGTAAATGGAAAATATATTTATTTTAAATAAAATAGAGGAACCATAACACTGAATGACTTAAGATTAACTTTTAACATGTCTAAAACTGGACCTACTACTTTAATTTCTCAATAATAAAATCATACATTCACACCTTATATCATTCATGATAAATATAATGAGATATTGTTAAGAGATGAAAATTTTGAAGATGTAGCATTTTCTTGGGTACATGTTGTTCTTTCAGCTGCAATTTTTTTAGGGTACTCAAAAAACCTCTTATTTAAATTGATTGGATTTTTGAATAAATTTTAGTTTAAATGTAAAAAAAAAAGATGAAATTATATTCATTACAATATCATTAAGGTTAGCAAGGTACTGATTAATGGTATTTTTATTATTTATTTCTAGGGTTTTGGGTTTTATTGTCTCTTCTATCCTATCACATGGTTGATTTCATGGTTTCCTTTAGTTGGAAACTTTTTGGCTACTTTTACAGGAATTGTATTCTTTTTAATAAGTTTCATTATTTCTATTTTCACTCTTAACTATGGCTTTTACATGGCTATTTTTATCATCCCAAATAAGAAATTTGGTTGGTTATACTTTCTGGATTGATTGGAGCAGGAATTTTCTTTTACATCAAAAAAGTCAAGGTTGAATATTTATATAATTTTATTTAAATTTTAATTAATTTTTTAATGATACAAGCTAAAATAATTATTTAAATTTAATCTATTTATACAGGTATCTTTCTATAATGAAATTCCAATCATCTTTATATAATGAATAAAATTAGAAAAACTTTTACATTATTATTTAATAAATTATTCTATTCATTTAAACTTTATAAACTATTTTATCTTTGAAATAAAGTTTATCATTTCATTTTTCTCACTTAAATTCTTCATTTATTAGTTATTCGTTCTAATCAAAAACTGATACCATTTTGAACCTTACAACATCTTATTATAGAAATATTAATTTATTTATAATTTTAATTCATATTATATCTACACAACCTTAAAATTGTTTTTGAGTTAAATTAATGAAATAAAAAAATATATTATTGATAAATACTAGAAAAATAAGATATTTTTTAATTTAATCAAATATAAAAGTTTATTTTTATATAATATAATCATTATTAAATTTCTTGATTCTCATTATCCTTTTTTTTGTATACAACAAATTATTCCAAACTTACATAATCTAGATCACAAAGATCTTCACTTATGTTAGATGCATTTCTTATTATTTGTAAATTTGCAAAATCTGTTATAGAGGTTGCATCATTCTAATTTAAATTTGCGATTTAAGCAGTTAATTAACTTTCAAAAATTGAGTTTGAAAAGAAGTTACTTTTTTTACCAGTAAGTTTTTCTGGACTACATGTAAATTCAGATTACTATAGATTTGATTTATCCATTTTTGATGATGATATATTTTAAGAAGATCTTAACAAGATACTTCTAGATTTTTAATTGTTCCTCTAATATTTGGAGGATAATCTGGGTATATTTTTTTAAATTGCTAAGTTAATTTTAGTTTGAGTTTCTTAATCAATTAGAGCATTCTAAAACCAAGGATGTTTTAAAGCAGCATCTGGTTATGGTCTTTATGATGAATCCTTTTATAATAATTATAAAACAAGATCTTTGGCTTCTTTGGAAATTTACTTAAATAATTCATCTGGAAAGGAAATTTAAGCTTCCATAATTTTTTCTATTAAATCATTCAAACTTAAATATATTATATAATTTACTATTCTGAAATAAATGGTAGTTAACCTGATAACATTGAATATAAAATACAACCAGCACTCCACATATCAACCATTTGACTTTGAATTTAGATAAAATTACATTTACTTATAACCTTCTCCTGAAAATATTTCTGGAGCAGAGAAGGCAACTGTTCCAGTATAAGTCCACATTTCAATTTTTTCTCTTTCTTTCAAATCACCAAATTCTTTATAAGAATCACTAAATTTACTAACATTAAAGTCAGTTACTTTAATCTAATTTTTATCTTCTAAATAATAATTAATACTTTCCACGCACAATATATTATTTGGTTTCAAATCTCTATGGCAAATTCCATTTCTATGCATATATTCTATGGCACTCAATAATTAGATAAATAATTCTTTAGCAACACTTTCAGAATAATGTCCTAAATCATTTATTACTTCAAACATTTCCTTTCCTTTAATCAGTTCCATCACTGCATATGCTTAACTTTCAGATTAAAATCCATTATTAAAATCTATGTATAATTTATGAACTTTCACAATATTATCATGATTCAGCTTTTAAAGAGATTTAAATTCAATTATCATCTTAATATAAATAAAAAGACTTTACATTTCTAATAATTTCATCATCTTAAGTCTAAACTATTTTAACTGCAAATTCTTCTTATGTCTGTCTATGTACTATCCTTTTCACTAATCCTAAACAACCTTCTCCAAGTATTTCCATAATCTCATATTCTTATTCAAATTTTTTAATATCTGCACAAATACACTATGAATCAAGATCACTAATGTCAACATCTAATTTCCTGCCTAATTCTAATAGTTCTTCTTATGAATTCTTTTCATCATAAGATGGTCTCTTAATTATCAATTGTAATCTTCCTTTATTCGAAAAGAATTTATACCTTTAAGTTATTGCTTTATCCTATTTCTATTATTCTAAGCTTAATTTTATTTATCATCTTATTCATTTTTTATGAACTAAAATCGACTGCTTTTTTTATCAGTATTTGATGATTGTGATGAAAGAAGAGCTTATTCAAATATCGAGGATTCACAAAGGGATATTGTTGGTATTTAATCAATCATTAATTAGTATATATAATTAATAAATTTAATGACGAATTAATTTTTTAAATAATTCATTCACTATCGACAACTTATCATGTCTTTTCATATATATGTACATAAAGGTATTTAACTTAATATATTTATAAATCAGGAATTATATTTTACAATTTTTAGATTTTTAATTTATAATAAATTACATGTAGTCTTTAAGATCAAATTCTGCATAATATAGGACCTGTAATTCATAATATGGATAAGGTTGGTTATTACATTAAGGATAATAGTAAATAAATTTGAATCAAGTTCCAGTTCCTACTTATGCAGAAATTGTTAGAAGCATGCAAGTAATTGTGTTTATCACCTTAATTAGGATTTCAAAAGGGCTGAAAAATTGATAAAAAACAAATTAGTGGCATAGTAGATTAGTTTGGAATCATAATAGAAAGAAACAGAAGAGGAGAAACAAAGAAGAAAAATCGACAATAAAATTCCTCCAAAACCTTTTCCTTTATAAGAAGATTAATATAAAAAACCACCTTTGGGAATCAACGTTGGTAATATGCAAATAGAATTATTTATGTAGGCCTACCTATATATGAAACATCTAATATGTAATATGGGTAATTGAATCCTACTAAATTTGAATTGATTGAAAAGTTTTATCCTAGAGATGGAAAATTTACATAAGGATTTTTAGGAAATACTTATAAGTTTGATGGTTTAAATACAAGTGTTGCTTTTTCAAAAACTCATAAAGCTTTAGATGAATACTGATTAAAATTATAATTTATAAGTCACAATATATAATCATATAAATAATGGTTAATTCATTTATAAAGGTATATCAAAGTAGTCTTAAATTTTATTAGATTTAGTCAAGTGTTCATAAAGCTATTTAAATTCTTCTTATATATCAATAAATCGATGAACTTTTTGAGAAATAATTTAATAATTAACGGGTGAATAAATTGTGAGAGGATTATAAGGAGGACATTCTTCCAAAACTATAAATGGATGTTATTAACTAATTTAGATATGAGATTAATACCCATAACTATCTATATAAATGCCTTCTTTTTATGGGTCGAATTGAGTACCAAACTTCTTTAAAAAGTCAAGAAGAATTTATTTTTTATCATTTTGAGTATAATGCTTACACATGTAGATTGCGGCTAGCATTATTGATAAACAAAAAGAGCTTATTCCACCTATTAAATAATAATTTAACTTAAATACCTGTATGGGCATCATTTAAATTTTTAGATTTAACTAAGTGTTTAAGTATTAACATAATGTCTCTATACCAATAAAATCTACTAACCCAATCCTTTACAATAGTCGTTGAAGCAAAGCCTAAATGTGGATTACTGTATATATTGCTCCATTAATAAATCCAAGTAATGTCTACTTAAATGATTTTTCCTGGTAATTATATTTAATATAAATACCTTGATCATTTTGATCTAAATGAAAATAAGACCAATTTTATTGTATGTTTTAATCATCATCATAAAAACTTGATTTTGGATTTAATTCTAATTTTAATATTGGCATATTGCCTTATATCAATCTAAAACTATTAAATTATCATTAATACTTCGATTTAATTAAAAATGATGTCTACTTTAGAGTATTATTCAATAATTACAAGAAACTCACTATCTAATTGTAGCTCAAATTTTATGAACCCCAAATTCCAACATCTACATCACTTATCTCTAAATCTAATCCTGTTTCAAAGGATCCATATGGATACATATTTAAATGGTAGTTATTATAGATAACATAATTAAGTCTATTCAAACATATTTATTTTCTAACCCTATTTTAATAACTTTTTTATTGTAGAATATTTGAAAATTCGTCAATATCAATTGTTTTAGATTTTAATAAATTCAATTATTTTCTTTTAATTGGAGTTGTTTGTGTAGAATGAGGATATTATTTATCACCAACTTTGTCTCCATTATTGTTATAATTTTTTTTCTTTGGTTTTTCTCTACTTGATAATTTTTAGGCACTTAATTCAACTTACTTATTATCATCTGATTATTAGAGACAATCATCTGATTCAGATTAAGAATTTCCTGCAGTTGTACTTCTTGCACCAATCTTAAATATTAATAAATAAAAATTACATGACTAAATTACGCATCAAAGTCAGCAGAATCTTTTTTGTTTTCTTATTCATAGTTGTCTATTTAAGTTATGCTAGTTTACTTTTTTAACTTCTATTAAGATATTTACTATTTTATTTTATGAGACTCTTAAGAAGGTAATTGATTAAATTATTTTTCTTTAGATTATTATAAAAGTTGAGGTTATTATGGTTGTTATTTTTGAGTTAAAGTTTAATTTTTTGGTATTTTAAATGTAGAATCTGTTTTATTCTTCTTGTTCTTTGATTTTTTATGGGATTTTTATTTTTAAGTTGGAAATTATTAAGCTGTTGGAGGTAATTAAAACGATTCAATATCATTTTAATCACTTATTTATAAAACTATACTTTGTTCACAAATTTAATCTTTCTAATTCTGTTACTAACAATTAAATTAAAGTTCTTCATTAACAATACTCAAGGATAAACACACTATATTCTTAATACAAGTATTAGCATCAAACTCATCATTCTTTTTTTTCCACATAGCCTTACTCTATAAATTTATACTAAACTTCATACATTTCCTTAATTAGTTCCTTCTGAATCTTTTTTACAATCAGACTATGTTTTTTCTTTTTAATTATCTAATTAAAAATTGTTTTTTGAACGAAATTATTTTGTTCCTTTTATCGCCTCATTATTCTTACATTCATTGAGTTGGAAAGATGTGCTTTAATTTTGCATTAAAGAAATGATTTATTATTTTAATATATTCTCAATAAGATTAATAATTAATCTTTATGAAAGTTAATAATCTTTGCCTTTGTAAACATGACGTTAAATTTTTTATTTAAACGACCTAAATGATATTTGTAAAGACGCATTATGTAATCCACAAACACAATCTCATTATAAACATTAATAATTTATTTATTTCAACCCTAAAATAAATAATACATCATAAAGAGATATTAAATTATTCATTAACAATTGCTTAATAGAAAATCATTATATTTAAACTACTTAAATTTGATGAATACTCCTTTAATTCTTCTTAGTTTTCATGTAATAATTAAATATTCATATAATTTTATTGCTGTCTGTTAATTCTACCTTTATAAATTTTTAGAGTTATTTAAAGTAATTATTTTAAAATAAATGATATATTTAGCTTAATCAAAGCTTTTATCTTGAATCATTAATGGTAGAACAAATTCGGAAATTGAAATCGTTAATTTTATTTTATTTCTATCCATAAAATCAAGAAATATTAAAAATAAATAGTTTATCTTATTTAATATAGGTATAATAATTTAAGAAATCTAATGTATTTTCTTAATTCACAGTCTCAATCACAAATTAGAGGTGCGTAAGTAATAAATCCTAAAAATTTATTTTTAAAACAATTATAATTTTAAAATGATTTAGCTATTGAATTAATTGTACATTTAAATATATAATTCATATCCCTTTAAAGAACCAAAATTATTGATATAAAAAAATATTATTTTAAACAAACTTTAAATTTAATGATAAGGTGATTGATTAAAGTACTCCTAGATTGTTTCTATTATAATTTTTCTTCTAGAAGAATCTAAATTACTAATTAATTTGTATTTAATAATGAAGATAAGAATTGTTAAGTTTTTTAAAATTTTTGATTTTCAAAATAATCATAAATGGAATATATAATAATATAAATAATCAAAAATGTTTAGATTATTTGATTCCAATTATCAATAAATGAATCCTATAATTGAAGAGAGTGGAAATGTTCTATGGCTTGGTGATTTTACAGCAGCATTAGATAGAAGTCTTCTTGATTCGAAAGGCATTAAGATGGTGTTAACAGTTGCAACTGGTTTAGATATTTCATATAGAGAGCCTGGAATTACACATAAAGTAGTATATCAAGTCAAAGATAGGTATATCATATCCTAGATTCTGAAACTGCCAATATTTGTAGATTATTTTAAGACACCAACATTTAAATAATTGAAGGATTGAAAAGAGGATCAGTTTTAGTGCATTGTGCTGCAGGTGTATCAAGATCTGCTTCAGTGGTCATAGCATACTTGATGAAAACAAAAGGTTTAGGATTTTAAGAAGCTTTTAATTTTGTAAAGAAGAAAAGAAGTGTCATCTAACCCAATTATGGATTTATTAAATAATTAAGAAATTACGAAAAAGAAGTGAAGATAGTAAAGAAAGAACCTCTTTAACTTAAAATAAGTGAAAACCCATAAGATGGAAAGGGTTGGCAGATGATGAAAACTTAAGAGAGAAAGACAGCTGATTTAAATATTGTTGGTTAATAGGCTGTTTAATAAAGATAGACTAGTTTATTGGCTTAGCCAAAAATAACTACTTCAAATTCTACAAGAGCTAATTCAACTTTGAATTCTAAAAAATTGTTTGAACCATAGATGACATACCAAGGACCATAGATTGTAACCTATGCAAAAAATAATAAATTAGTTAGTAAAAATCATTTTGCAATGCCTGAGATAAAATAGAAAAGTCGTAAATGAACATAATACTTTATTTATTTCATTTAATCAATTTTTAAAACATTAATTCAATTCTTCATTATTTTCAAAAGGATCAATGACTGTTGATAGTCTTTTGGCATAACCAAAAGTAGTATTTCCTAAAAGAAATGATTTAGATGATTTATTTTATGGAGTAGAGTAAAAAGTACTAAATGAGGACGATTTTGAATTTTTCTTTGTCAATCTTTCTTTGGCATTTTAAAGTTTAATTTATTGACTATATTTTTCTATATCTAGCAACACCTTCTAATCAATTATTTTCCAGACAGGTTCTTTAAATTATTTTTCAATTAGAAAATTTTAATGTAATCCATAAAATTTTCTGATCTAACTCGTTAATATTACAAACTCGGGTACAATACTCTGTACTTAAAAGAAGGTTTATGGTTATATTGTCTGATAATCAACTAAGAATTGAATTATAATTCTAATATTTAAAATAAAATAGGTTTACTTTTCAATAAATAAATAAGCTGCTATTATATCATTCCAGATTAAAAGTAATATCTCTCCAATAATTAATTCTTATATTGTCTCGAATATAACTTTAATAAACTAATAAGAATAGTTATTAAGATACTTTAGTATAATTGAAGATTTGATTTAATAAATTTATGGCTTTGTAATAATATGAGCAATCATTATTAAATGCTTGAATAATTTAAAAATAATTACAATACAATGTATTCATTTATTAAGATTTTGCTATTTTAAGTAATTGAAATCCATGAGCAAATCTTTATAACATTTCGAAATACATCTAAATAAACATCTCTTTCTCCTGTTCTTTCTCTCTTAAAACTATATTTCTTATATATTTTTACTTAACTCTAAATCCATTCCATGTTAGAAGACACTCAGAAAATGGTTCTCCATGCATACCATCTTCTAGAAGAACATGGCAGGTAGCTAAAACCTTTAATTTTACGCGAAAAGAAGTCTTTTCCGGTAAAGACTAAAAAAATGTTTAAAAGGTCTTTTTAATTGATTAAGGAGTTAGACAGGTTGATTAATTACATTAGGGGAACCCTTACATCAATTGTTTCAAGTCTTTGACACTTAATGAAGGTTTATTGTTCAAAATTGAAGTTTTTGATAAGGCTTTCTCGAATTCAGTTTATTATTTAAAAAACATGTTGAACATTACAATTATTTAATTAAATATTTTCTATTCTTTGTAGTTAAGTATAATTTATATAGTAGGTTAATCTATGATTATAAAAAACTACTTAATTTTATATGTTGTAATTCTATTTTTATTTACTTTTCTCTTTTAAAAATTAGTGAAGAAAAATGTTTATGTAAGTTTCTATTTGTATTTATTTTCAAATATAGAGAATAGTGATTGCAATTCTATTTTTAAAATTCAGTTGACTTACATCTTATTAATTAAAATTAAATGGATAGAAAGAAGTTATTATTTGAAAGCAATTTGAAAAATAATTGTTAAGATCTGATGGCTGGAATAAGAGAGACAAAAGCAAAAGTAAATGAAATTCGTTCTAGGTGTGATTCAATAAAAAGAGGGAGTTCAAAGTAATTTGATTTAATCATCTTTAGATAACCCTATGAAATAAATAATAAGTCATATGAAATATCAACAAAAACAAGTGGAAGTTTTATAATTACAAAAGACAATGATGTTACTTATTTAAAGAAGAAAATTGAAGAATTGTAATTTAGGATAGATTCACAAGAAGCAAAACTAAAAGCAAGAGAAAAGGAGATAGTTTATTAATAATCTCAAATCAAATAGTTTGTTTTGGAGATTAATGAAATCTAAATAATAGAAGACAACTACAAAGAGGAAATCTCAGTTTTGAATAAAGAATTATCATAATGGAAAGAAAAATACTTTGCAAATCTCAAGGAATATCAATTTCGTCAAGCCCAATTATCTCGATAGTCTTAACAAGAGCAAGGTATCATGAGAAAGAAATATGAGGAAATTATTGAATAATAACAAAAGGAAATTGAATCAATTGAAATTCGATTTGAAAATGAGAGGGAAAATCTATATAAAGCACTTGATTTGTAAAATATGAACACGTAGAAGAATAATGAATTAAATGTAAGTACAAAAATTATACTAGGAATTGATGATGAAATTAGAAGAAAAGGAAATTGAAAACCATAGCTTAAAAGAAAGAATCTAGACATTGGAAACAAATAAGGAAGAATTAAAGTTACATCTATAATAATAATCCACTAAGTTAAATGAATAAATCAACAAAAATATTTAAGTATCATCTCTATTAATTAAAATAGAACGAATAATAAAAGAATCAAGAAATATTAAATCTACAATAACAAATATAAATTAAAGATAAACAAATTCATAGTTAATAAATATCATTTGGAGAATAAAGAAACAAGACCATTTTATAAGATTAGGAAAAATTATAAAAATTAGAAAATCTCAATAATTAATTGGTAAATGAGATAAGTTTGTTGGAAGATGAAGTAGCCAAATTAAAATAATAGGCTAAAGAGTTTTAGAAAATTCCTTCACTAGAAAAAGAGAATGAAAATTTATAAATGATTATTTAACAACAAAAATAATAAATCCAAGACTTAAAATAATAGGTTAAATTATTATAAGAAGAAATTAACTAATCCAAAATATAAACTTAAAATAAATCTAATACAAATCAATATGAATAAGAAATTAAATATTATTCAAGATTATTAAGTGAACTATAAGAAGAGAATGGAAAACTACAGAATAAATTATTGGAAAATGAAGAACTCAATGAGGAATATGTAATTATGAAGAAAAATAATGAAGAATTATAATTATAATAATCTGAGAATATAAATATTATCGAAACCAAAACCTTCAAAATTAAACAATTAGAGACAGAAATAAATTAATTAAGAGAAGAGAATTAGCAATAAGCAAATTAGAATTCAAAGTATATTTAATTAGAAACAAATATATAAGAATTAAATAAATAAATAGAATAATTATACTTAAACAATAAAGAAAAAGATGCTGAAATACTATTTTAATAAGACTTATTATAAAAGCAAAATTTAAACTCAAAGGATTTTGATAAATTAATAACATAGCAAAAAGCTGAAAATAAGGAGTATTAAATTTAGAATAATCAATTAACACATCAGATTTCTCTTTTGTAAACATAGAATACAGAGATTATGGATGAATTGTAAAAATCTTAAATGGAAGTTGAATCATTAACTAAGATACATGAAGAGAATCTTATAAAAATAAATGCTTTGGAAAAGGAGAAATAATCGATCAAAAATAATTTTGAACATCATTAAAAAGAAATTTAAAAAAAAGATGCTGAAAAGTTATCAAACTTTACTTAGTTAGAAAATGAAAATGCAAAACTTTATTAGTAGAGAAACAAATTATAAGATAAAATAGGAGAATTAGAAGAATCCACTAATGAACTATAATAGTAAATCAATAATTTGAAAGAATATAATTAAGAACTTTAAAATTAATTATCAATCTCTGAATCATAATTAGGAAACTTGAATTCTCATTTAATTGATAGTAATGAATAAGTTTAGAAATTAAATTTTAAATATTAAGAATAATAAACTATTCTAAATGAGAAATCGGATTAAGTTTTGTAGTTGTAATTATAAAATGAAAAATTATAACATTAAAATCTATAACTTAACTAAGAATATGAGTAACATTAAATCAAATCTAATTAACTACTTGCCTCTCATGAATCCTAAATTTTATCTTATTAAGAGAAAATCTAAGAATTAGAATAAAATTTAGATGCATAAGAAGAAGGATTAGATTAGGAAGAATTAATTAATGAGATTAATTTATTAAAGCAAAAAAATTTAGATTTAGAAAATTAACTTAATTCATAGATTGATGATGATGCTGAAGAAATAGATAAATTAGAAAAAGAACTTTACCATTAAAATTTAATTAATGAGGAATTGAAATTAAAGTTATAAGAAATAGAAGTTATGAAGGTTGAATCACAAAAAAAAATTGAAGAAAAGGATGAAGAAATAGAAAGATTAAAATAAATTACATTAGAACTTTAAGAATAATTGGAAGAATCAAAGAAATAAATAGAAGATTTATATAATAATTAAAAAGAATTGGCTATTGAATTAAGCGAAAATCAAAAAATTATATAAGAATTAGAGTAAACTATTGTTGAAAAAGATGAATAAATCAAGCTTATATAACAAACACCAGAAAGTGAACTGAAAAGTTAGGATATCGAGCCTTTTACTATTTAAATTAAAGAATTGAATGAATAAAATCAAGATTAACTCTTAACAATTTAACAATTAGAATAAAAAAATAGGGATTATTAATCTTAATTAAAATAAATTTATTTACAGTCATAATTAGTAGAAATTAAGTTAAATAGAGAAATTGAAGATTTAAAAAATAAAGCTTTCGAGGCAATATAATAGAAAGTTAAATATGAGAATGAACTTTCCAAATTTCAATAAATCTCTTAGAAACAGATTGATTTATCTAGAATAGAACCAGCAAATATGCAAGGTGCATTTGAAAATGAAGATCTAAGCAATATTGCTTTAGGAAAAGCACCTGAAGCTGATGATAATGAAGAAGAATATTCATAATCTTTTGAGGAATTTTAAGAAGATCCTGATGTTAAAAGTAAGGATGGATTAGATGAATTATTAGAACCTCAAGTTTATATTGTCTAAAATTAAGAGATTCCATAAATAGAATTAGATAATTAAGATAATTAATTAAATAAGTTTTCATAAGAAAAACAAGATTTACCTGAGCTTTAGGAACCAGAAGTAAATATAGTTTAAATCAATTAACAACCTTAAATAGAATTAGATTAACAAAAAGAAAATGAAGAGATTTTTGAGTTAGGAAATGCATTGTAATAGGAGAAGTCAGACTTGGATCTATAAGAACCAATTGTTGAAATAATTTAACAAGAAGAATAAATAGAAATAGAATTAGATTAAAAAAAAAAAATTTAAAAAGAAATTAAATAAGAAGAAATATAAGATATACTTGAGCTTTAAGAACCTGAAGTCAAAATAGTGTAGATCACTTAACAACCTTAAATAGAATTAGATTAATAAAATGAAAATGAAGAAATTTTCATGTTGGGAAATGCATAATAGGAAGACAACTAAGACTTAGAACTATAAGAGCCTGTTGTTGAAATAATATAATAAGAAGAGTAAATATTAATAGAACTAGATTAAAAACAGTAAGATTAAAAAGAAATTAAATAATAATAAGAAACACAGGATTTACTTGAGCTTTAAGAACCAGAAGTTAAAATAGTATAGATCACTTAACAACCTTAAATAGAATTAGATTAATAAAAAGAAAATGAAGAAATATTCGAATTAAGGAATGCAGAAAAAGAGGAAAATTTAGATTTGGAATTAAAAGAACCTAACGTTGAAATAATTCAATAAGAGGAATAGTTATAAATTGAACTTGATTAGAAGTAACAAGATTTCAAAGAAATTAAATAATTATAATAATAGTAGCAAGATCTACTTGAGCTTTAAGAACCTGAATTTAAAATAGAATAGATTGTTTAATAACCTTTAATAGAATTAGATAATTAATATCAGAATGGTGAAAATTTCGAATTGGGTAATGCATAATAAGAAGAAAATTCAGACTTGGATTTATAAGAGCCTATTGTTGAAATAATATAATAAGAAGAATAAATATAAATAGAACTAGATTAAAAACAATAAAATTAGATAGAAATAAAATAATAGTAAGAAACACAAGATTTACTTGAACTTTAAGAGCCAGAAGTTAGAATAGTTTAAATCACTTAATAACCTTAAATAGAATTAGATTAAAATTAAGATGATTAATAAATTTTTGAGTTAAAAAATGCTTCAAAATAATAGGATGAAGAGGAATAATCAAATAGTTAAGATTAGGTATAAATTTAGGAAAATGATGATGAAATAGAAATCCCATAGGAGTTGACTAAGAAATTAAAAGATAATGGGCAAGATGTTTCTCTAGATAAAACAGATTTTTAGGATTCTTTATAGATAGTTTAGGAACAAGCACCTTAAGAGTATATTTAAGAAGAAGAAGAGGAAATTTATTAGGAAGTAATTAAAAAACCGTAAGAATTCGTTGGTAAATATTAAGAAGATGATTAAGAGATATAAAATAATTCATAATTTGAATGACTTATAAATTTAAGACATCATAAACTACAGTAAGTTAGTTATATATATAATGAATTTTCAATCTTACTCAAAATCTAATTTTAAAGGAGAGAGCGAGTTACAATTTTTTTCTGATCCACTTAGAGAAGTAGTTTACTTAAATGAGAAACGTAATGAAACTTTCCTACTTTTTCTTTTTTTTAACTTTTCCTTCAGTTTTTGATTAGCCTTTAAAAAGCGCCTTTATTATAAGTGTTCTTCAAATGTTTTGGGCATTTTAATTTTTTCTTATAATGCATCTAAATTTTTTAATTAAATTTCTGTCATTAATTCATCAAGTTCTTGTTGGATTGTTTAGATGGTTTGATCTTTTAATTAGATTTACTTTTCAAGCTAGGAAATCTTTTTTCTAAACTATTATCTATCCATCAAAGACATTAGAGCTTCAGTTTCTCTCTCTTGATCATCATCTTCATTTTCTTCCTAAATAATTTTTTCCAATTAAAATTTTTAATTGGAAACTGAAACTAATAATTTAAATAAATTTTACTTTCTTAAGGGCTTTTAGAACTAGAGACAGAGTTCATATGTTTAAGTTATATGGTTTAAGAAGAAGTTTATTAGTTTCTTTTAAAATGTTTCTCTCCATGAGCTTCAATGAATTGAATTGCTTCTTCATAAGCAGATTTAATCATTTGTTTTCTTTTTTGAGCTTCTTTAATCATTTTTGCTCCTTCATCTCTAAATTAGTTTAAATAGATGAGTTTAAAATGCTTTTTTGATAGAACATAAAATTCACATTTTTTTGTTGTCATTATGGTGTATTTTCTTTTCTCTCCATAAAATAATATATCTATTTCCCCAAAATATGATCCAGGTTTGATCATTAAGAACTTAAAATTATCATTTTCTGGGATTACTAAAGCAAGCTTTCCACTTTTAACAAAGTAAACTTCTTCTGCATTATCTCCAGTCATAAATAAATATTCATGAGCCCCTACTTTTAACGGAGTTAAAACAGGTCCGATAGCTGCAATAAACGTAGGTGCTTTATCTTAAAAATAATGGATTTCTTCTTGCAATTATTTATTCATAATAAATGCTAACTCAACCCTTAAGGATGGAGGTAAATCCTCCAATAGAGTATTATAGTTGAGTAATAGATTCTTCTTTCCTGATTTTAATTCTTTTTTTACTTTTTAGAAAATTGCATTAGATATATGGAATTCTTTTTTAATATTTTTTAATGTTGAAAGGCGATGTACATAAATTGAATTGGCATGATCCAACCTATCTAAAAACGATGCTAATGAACCAACAGCAAATGAAAAAATATACACAGAGACAAGCATCCAAAAAATAGCAAATAAAAATGATGGCCACTTATGAACTTTAACATCGCCATATCCAACAGTTAAAATGGTTTATACTGCCCAATATAAAGAGACAATATATTAATCATATTTAGAGATGAAATTATATTCCCAATCTGGATCTTCTGATAAGGAGGCTATGAAAAACCAAATGCATCCAGTAACATGACAACTGAATATTAAAAGGATAAATGCATATAGAAATCTTTCACTTCCAATATTTATGTTAATCACTTTGATATATTCAACATCCTTTAATTAAATCATTCGAAATATTTTGACCATTTTGATTACTCTATATATTTTAGGTAGTTTTGATAATCTGGTAATATTGCTGGATTTATCATAATCTTGAAATATGAATTGGAATGGGAAACTAGACTAAGAAATATCTTTCATATTTTTACTATTAGATCTACTGCAAACCATCCTTTCAAATAGTTAAGTGCAATTAGTTTAGGTTCTTTGACTAAGTTATTTTCTTCATCATAATAGGAACATAGAAACGTGCATATTATATCTGCCATAAATAGAAAGTCGATCGAATTATCGAAACCGTCCCAGCCTGGGAAGTCGCCATCCTCTATAAAAGCCATCTTATATGGCGTAAATATACAAACATATCTAATAAATCGTATAATTATACATTAATACTATAAAAATCACAGCATCCCATGTTTATTTTAATCTACTTGATTGCATTATGATCAGTGAGAACTTAATAGGCTATGGCAATTCGATATCCTTCAAACGAGATAATCTTCTAATTTTAGATGGTTTTCTATCAGTTGGAATATTTCTCTCATCCTCTTCACCACTTCCATCTTTTGACCCTTGTTTAGATCCAAGAACTTTTTAAAAGCATTCATTAGAGTCAGGTTAAATTAAAGCTACACTTGCTTATGAAATTCGTTTTGTTTCTATTGGTTGCGAATAATGGACAGAAGGCTCATCTTATTATTATAGATTGATAGAATGACTTCTTTTTCTAAACAATCATTTATCTTCTTTACTTACTGAGCTATTATTTGGCAAAAATTGATTTCTCTGCCAAATTCCTCAAAGACGTATTGTTTCTTTGCATCATTGACTTTTTATCAATAGGAGAACCCGAGGGTCTTTACATTAAATTTAATATACAAAATATTATTATTTAAAAAATATGGGAAATTAATAGGAAAAACAAAGCAAGCCTTAGGAAAAATAACAATAACAATAATAATAATAATAATCTTAATCAAAGAAACATAATGAAGTACAAAATTAATATCATATTGCTTTCACAAAAACATTTAATAATCATTAACAAGAGAACAAAATAAATATTTCGTATATTCCTTTAGAAAATCAATAATTGTCCCTCTAATTAAAGGAGTTCGTCATATAAATATTCAAAACTGACATACTAACCTTATAATAATATTTAGATTTATGCGATATATTGACAAAAGCTCCTGACTATAATGTTAAATTATTGAATAAGATGCGTCCAGTTGAATTGATGTTCAAATTGATGGGCTATTCAGAAAATGATACGATCACTAATGAAGTCTGCTTGAGTGTGATGAAAACATTATTTAGTATGATTAAAAGTGGAGATGCAGCCAAATATTTAATGAATAGAATATATGGTAAATACAAATGTTCTATAAATAGATGATAGTCTAGATTCTTCATAAAGGATCGGCTACGTTTGTAATAAAATTAATACCATAATGCCTTAGGTTGGAGATTATATTGAATCTTTTTGGATCAAAATATTGTCAAGCAACCTTATTGAACAGAAATAATCAAAACCAATTATAAAGTAAAGTTCTAAAATTATCGATGATGAAATTTTGACAGTACTTTCAACTCAAATCCATTTTTGTACCGAAATGACTTAGTTATATAATAATTAAAGTAGTGGTACGAGTTTCAATAGATTGGCATGGAATATTTTAGGATATGGAGGGCCTACACTTATACTAATTTATTTAGATAAGAAGCGTAAATATTGATTATTAAACATAGTAAATAATCTCCCAATAATCTTTGGTGCTTATAATCCGAATCCTTGGACAGACGGATTGAAATTCTAAGGAGATTCTGGATGCTATTTATTTTCAATAAGTCCAAGTTTTAGAATTTATAATACAACTGGACATGGCTAGAATTATGCTTACTTGAATACTAAGAATATTGATAGATCTAAATATAAAGTGGGATTAGGATTTGGAGGAAACTCAGAACACACTTCATTTCGATTATGGATAGATGATGAAATTGAGAATAGATCAAAAGTTGCATCTGAAGACGATAGTTATCAACCTGGATACATAGCAGGAGAGATTGAAGGATAAATCGGGATTGTATTTATAGAAGTTTGGGGATTAGGTGGCAAATAAGCTTTGATTTAATAAGATAAATATAGATAGGAGAGAATGGAAGAGTAATTATGTGATTATAATATTGATAGATTAGAGAGGATGAGAAAAGTAGATAAGAAATAATTTTTCAGTGGATTCGACTAAGCTATGTTTCTAGAGAAAACATTTGCTCATAGAGATCAAGTTAGGGAAGAGATAGAAAAAGATTGATGTTGAAAGTGTATTTAATTTGTTTGAAATCAACGATTTTTGAAATATTCAATTTTGTCATATTTCTATTTTTAAAGGAGCCAACCATGATCAGCTTGTTATTTCTAGATTATAATTAATATATGGAATACATAATAAGTATTTGGTTTATCATTGGTTCTAAGTCCCACTTTTTGGAGTTCTTAATGTAAAGTAGACAATTTATCTTCATCTCCTCTCACTGTAAGGTTTCCAATATTCTTAGTTCTTCCTGAATTAATGGGGTTTTTCATTTAAATATCCTAAATCTATATACCCTATTTTAACAAAGATCTTTTTAAATCTAATGCGTCAAAATTGTTATTGTCTGTTTGAAATTCAACAGTAATTTATTTTGATTTATTGATTATTGGTTATGATTTCCCTAAAGTGCAATTGTAATTTTTGTTAATTTATGCTCCATTCAAAATAGAAGGAGATTTGTTGTCTCGCTATTTTTCTTTTAATGGTTATTCAGGTGGCTAGTACTCTTTAGTTTATTGAATACCATCAAACACATTAGAGTGATGGAAATATTTGTTTTGCATAGTAAAATTCATTCTTGATGGTGATCCAGCAGGTTTTGGAGAATTTGTAATGTTAGCATTATTAACATAATTTCTAGCTTATTTAGTCATACAATTTAGATCTGTTGGTTAATTATCTGAACTTCTTTTATACATATAATTATCATTAGTCACATGATAAAAGAAGTTAGGAGAATGATCTCTTCTAGGAGATTAACCTTTGTTCATGATTGCTGTTATTAATATAATTTTTTTTAATTTAAATATCATCCATAAAATTACTTCAATTTTTCATTATTCTGTTGCAATCTATTTTCATAATTCTTGGAAGTCGGACCAAATCTGGATTATTGGAGTGAAGAATCTATATACTTAATAGTTTATATTACGTATGTTCGATTAATAATGAGGAGCATCATAAATTGAAGAATAATTCAATTTACTTTGTGGAATCGTTTATGAAATAGGAGGGTTGATATCTTATTTTTTGTTTATTTATTTGAATTGCTATTATTAGTATTATTATTGGGATCCTGGTACTTTTTTGCTTTCCCTAATTTATTAAGTATAATAATCCAATTCTTCTCCCAAATTAGCTTAATGAATTTCTACATACTCACTCAAAGCATCACCTAAATAAAAATTAATAAAATATTTTACTTATTTTTTGAAATTTATCTTTATGTATATAAACATCAAACATGTTTTCTAAATAATGTTTCAATGCATTATCAATTTCATTAGATAATCCTTCCAAATCATGATTCTTCTCTTCCGATATCACAACTAAACATGCTTTTATATATTTCTATGATAGTAATGCTTTCTCTTGTATATCCAATTATTAAATTACTGTATTCAATTTATGATGTATTTCTTTTTTCTCTCCAGGATGTGCAGCCTAAAGAAATACTTTTTCAAAATTATACTTTATGTTAATGGATTCTTTTCTAGATTTCTTTTTCTAATTCATTACAATAGTCATTAACCAATTAATGAAGATTTTTCTTAACTTCTTCTATTTTTCCATGTATTTATTTAATCAGTTAAGAATGTTCTCCATCCGAAAAATGATGCAATATCTCTCTTTCTCTAGAAAATTAATATTGAGACTTACTCCTCAAATCTAATTTTGAGTCTATGAACATCATTGAATAACATCTCTCTGACACTATCAATTGTATCAATATTTGCAGGCGTACCTTATTGGTTATGCCATTGAATATGTAATTTACAACATTCTTTGCACAAAGGCTTAATATTAAAAAATATCCTTACCTCTTTACATTGATCATGTAGACAAAATAAAACAATATCATTGATTGCATGTATTGGACACTTTTCATAAGCTGGAGCTAATTATTATTATTGTTGTTGTTGCATAACTGAAAAATTTATTATTTAAATATAATTATTAATGTTTGAATTTACTATCTTTTTATACTTTATTCTATGATGGAGTCTAATTGTATATATGATTTATTATTATTATTATCATTTTAAATTGATTAATGATGATCTAATTTATATTGTAAGTGTGTTTTTATAAAAAATTTGTAAAATATCATTGATAAATCAAAATTAAATGAATTAATTAAACATTATTTATTACATTTTATAATGATGAAAAAATCATAGATTAGCTGTTATTCGTTATAAAAATCAGGAGATTCTTAATAAACATAAGATACATACAATAGTATTTCAATTTTTAATTACTTAGATTCATACAAAGGATAAAAAAAGTCTGTCTTATTAATACTAAACCAAAGTTAATTAATAGACTAACCTTTAGAAGTATAATCAATGTTCATATTTCCTTCATCAGCCGATGATTATAGGACTCCAATTTTTATTGACTGTCCTGCTTGTCGTTAGAAATCTGAAACTTTGATAGCATATTAAAATGGAAATTACACATATATCTGTGCTATATTTTTACTTTTATTATGTTTTCCTTTTGCATTTTTGCCATTTTGTAAGAATGACTGCAAAGATGTAATTTAACATTGCAGTAAATGTGCTGCTACAGTGGGATAAAGTAAATTTAAACCATTTGGAAGTTGAGACAAAAAATTCTTTCAACTCAATGACGATAGTGTTTATTTCATCAAAAAAAAAGTATATAAAACAATAAAATAATATTATTTTTCAAAGAATAACATATTTAAAATAATTTAATAATTTATATAGAATTAAAAATAATCATAAAAATGGATAATTGTTGTCATAATAATATCATCTAGTTTTGAGAGAACCTTAGTCTGCTACTTATTTAATTTTCTGCTTAATTAATTCTAGATTCCCTAAATAAAACTCATCCTGGTATTATAATCTATCATTGAATAAGATAACCAAAGGAGTTGCAGTAGGAATATTCAATTGAAGCAATTCTGTTATAAGAAAGATCACTTACATTATTCATTCAACTTCTTAATGATGCACAATAAAGCTCGTAATGAATTACTATGACCAACTACAAGAACTTACTTATTTTAGATTATATCCTTTGCAATGCAATCTTCCCAATAGGGTCTGACTCTTGTAGTCACATCTTGAAGACTTTCACTATTTCCATCATGAGATAGAGGAGGCCGTTAAGAATAAGATCTTCTCCATTATTTTATTTGTTCCTCTCCGTATTTAATGGAAGCTTCTTTTTTATTCATTCCTTATAAGATGCCATAATGTCTTTCATTCAAACGCCAACTACTTTTTTATTATACCCAAAGAGAATTCATGGTTTCCAACATTATATTTGCTGATTTAATAGATCTCTTTAAAATTGAAGTGTGAACTACATCAAAGTTATGATTATTTTATTATAATAAAATTGCTGCATTCTAAGCTTCTTGAATACCTTTATTTGATAAATCAACATCCAACCATCCACCAAAAGAATTTGTTTTATTAAGAGTGCTTTCTCCATGACGAATTAAAACAAGCCTCTTCATAGTTTTGATATATTTTTTGTTGATAAAAATATTATTTTAAGTAGAAAATGAAGTATTAAATTAAAAGTTTGAATTATTAATTGTTATTTGATAAATGAATTAATTAATAATTAAGATCAGCTATAATTAGTTTATAATTTAATGAGCAATCAATAGCTTTAAAAGTTGATAAACAATACTTTTATAACAAAAAAGAGAGTTTCTGCTGGGTCATTTGGAGTTGTATATTGTGGTTAAGACATAAATACTCGAGCTTTGGTAGCAATAAAGATTGATAAAGGCAATAAGGAAGATTCAAGTCTAGAAAGAGAGGTAATTCAATTATCTTGAAACAATAAGGCAGAAATATTAAGAAGATTGTAAAAAGTACCATAAATTCCAAAGTTGCTTTGGGCTGGAAAAGAATCAGATTCAAATGTTCTTGTTATTTAATATTTGGGAAGAGATTTGACACATTATATGAAAACTTTCCGTAAGTTTTCCCTTCGTTGTGTACTTAACATAGCAGAACAAATGATCAACATAATAGAGAACATTCACAAAAAGTAAGGAAACAATTCATAAATTATTAGTAAAGTGTTGCATCGTGACATTAAACCTGAAAATGTGCTTGTAGGAAAAGATGATGAAGAAAATCTCCTTTATGTTGTCGACTTTGGCATTAGCAAATTTTATAAAGATGAAAATGACTCACATATGTAAAAATGAATCAGTAACAATTTAGATCCTATAGAGAAAATTAACCATTTATTGGAACTACAAGGTATGCAAGCATAAATGCCCACAAAGGAGCTTCATTAAGTAGAAGAGATGATTTAGAATCGTTAGGATATATGCTAATCTTTTTATTAAAGGGTAAAATGTACCTATATTATATTATAAAGGTTAATTACCCTGGTAAAATTTATAATTCACAGATGAGGAAGATAAAATGCGTTAAGTTGGATAAATGAAAATGAAAATGGAAATTAATGAACTTTGTAAAGGAATTCCAATTGAATTTGGACGTTTTCTAGAATACATCAAAGGTTTATAATTCAAATCTGAACCTAATTATAAATATTGCCAATCTCTTTTCAAAAAAATATGCTAAGAACACAACTTTTAATAAAAAGATTTGGCTTTTGATTGGGAAACAGGACCAAAATCAGATAGAAATGATGATAAAAGAAAATAAACAATAGAAGGACACATGCCTAGTAGTTAAAATAGCAACTTAGTAAATAATAAACCTTCATTGTATATATAAATTAATATCTTATTAGATTCAAAAAATCTAAAGATGATATTTCGTCAAATAATATAGGAGGTTCATTACTTAATTACTCTCTTGAACAATTGGAAATGAATTCTTTATTAAAAACACCAGAACAAAGAAAATCTAACTTAACTCCTGATATAAATAGAAGAAAGAATAGAATGCAATCTGTAAGTAGTTACAATGATTCTCATTCTGAAATGGAGAATAATGGTAGCGTATTATTGGGAGTTTAACCAAGTATGTTAAGTAGATTGAGCAAATTATCATTCAATTCTAATTCTAGAGTTAGAGATAGTAAATAGAATCTTACTTTGACTCCAGAACAAAGAAGACCTTAAATGTAAGAAAAAAAGTTAACAATAACTCCCAATTCTTACATAGAACAAATTACAAATTAAAAAAAGAAGTCTTTAATTAGAAATTCCAGTTCTAAGTAATAACTATCATTCAAGAAGGAAGAAGTAGAAGAAACTATTAGAGAATTCTCTAAAATGAATGAAGCGGATGAAGGCATTGAAAGGAAATATATGTTGCTGAAATAAGCATCAGTAAATGCGTATGTAAATTGGATATATAATAATGTAGGCGCTTCAAAAAATCAATAAACAGGTCAGTCAATAGATTGTAAAAATAACTTTGATATTATAATGTTTCTGTATTAATTTAAATAAGAACTTAATTAATTCATTATTATTATGAATCAAGAGTCAAAAAACAAAAATTAGTTTTATTCTTTTAAATAGTTCATTGCTTTAACAGCTTCGTTATAAAATAACTTAACCTTCTCCATTTGAGGAATACATTCTAGTGGAATAGGAGGAGGTTAATCATTTTGTTATATTTAATAATACTGATTACTGCTATTTTGACTATTTCTTGAAGTTCTTGATAAAGCAATTGTTTGATTCATAGTTTGATTGGTGGGTTAAATTGATTGGATAGTCTTAATTTTTTATCCTTTTGTTTTATATTAAGTAGTAAATAATTATTTTTTTAATTTTCCTCTTTGTGTCTGATATTCATATCTGGATTCATAACATAGAGATTAAGTTTTAGTAGATTTTTTAGATTGGACATTTAAGTAATCATCTTTTAATTATTTGAATAAGAAATTAGTATCTGTGTCTAATAAAGGGTCAATTTTCATTCTAATTGATTTTTCTTATAAATCGAAATTAAGAATGTCTAGTTTCTTTTTAGATTTACTATTACTAAAAGTCTATAAGAATAGAATAATTACTTTTATAATTATCTAACAGATTGAATTTTTGAAGCATTCTATTCAGATTAATTGTGTTTATGATCAATTTTTTAGAATCCTTATTATAAAGGTTGCAACTTTTATAATATTTTTGGATCTATAGGATCTGGTTATTATTCAACAAATGGTTCTGTTGCTTAATGTATTCTATCTTTTAAAAGTTTATTAGCATATATATTTTTTTCAATTTCTTCAATTTTATCCCTTATATATTCATCTGGTAATTCAGTATAATGATGAGCTTCTTTAACCTTAATTTTAGGAAGCAATTAGCTTTTAGCACCTTTAATCTATTCTAATATTGACTCTCTTAATTCAATTATATATTTACATTTAATCTTAATGTTTAGTTCCTCTAAAATTAACAACTTATGGTTAATTCTTTAGGATTTACTACATTAAGAGTTTAGTTGATTTCATTTAAGTTTCAAAATCATCATTATGTTTTTCAAGTTCATCTTTATTTAATAATTATTTCTCTTCAATTCTAACTTCTATTTCAAATGAACTTATCCTGTTACCAACAATTATAAATTGATATTTATTAATCTCAATAATCTTCATATGATTAGTAGGTTTTAATATTTTTTTATATGTTGCTAACTTTCTAAAATCTTCAGTATCAAATACTCTAATTTAATTACTTGAATCATATGTTACTAATAAGTCTTAAACAAAACCAATCGCAAGAACTGTATATTCTGGTTTACAAATTTATATAGTTTTATCTTTAGTATAATCAACACCATTCTCCTCGATTAACCATTTTTATATTTTATGTGTAAAATTAATTGAATAGAAACATTATCCTGCTTCATAGAATATAAATCTAAAGAGATTATCTACAATTATTACGTCTAAATAAGTAATGAATCCTATATGACAATAAGTTATTCAAATTTTGGATTAAAAATATGAACTCTTTTTAAATCTGTTTATAAACAAATCATTTCGTTTTTTTATAGTTCAATTATACTTTATATCTTTCCTCCTTGTAATTATAAGGGTACTCTAGTTTACTAATGTGTCTTTGGATGCCATAGTATCAATTACTAATTAGTTGTAACTGATCCCCAATGATCAAGCATCTAAAGATATTGAATTTTAGTCAATAAGTATTCACATTACACTAATTTATTATTATGCAATTAATCCATCTAATATTAAATTAAAATAAATCATTACAAAACTTAAGAATAATATATGATTGTTAGATAAACTACAACAAAATTCTTTTATACTCTCTGCAAAATCAAAATCTAAAATAATATAATGAGTATCAGGATTATCTAATTTTATTTCTTTATGAATTTAAAAATCAGTCCCTAATAAATATATTTAAGGTTAATTTTCTTCCAACAAAGCTATTTTTTAGATTGATTTTGTATAAATTGCCTATTTAATTATAAATATAATATCTAATACTTTTTATATTTCATGTTTATGATACATTGCGTCTTAATTTTTGCTCTCTATTATTTTATAATACGCATGTTAAATGTTGTCTTATTCATCATTATCACTACATGACATATAATATGCAACAAATTATTCAAATGTTATAATCCCATTCTATGCAATTTTCTCGGCAAGCTCTCTTAATCCATTTATCATATATGGTACTTCCTCCAATTAAAATTATATCAATTTCAAAAGTAATAATACAAATCCAGGAATTTTTATTTTATTACCAAATTTAACGAAGTACTCTTTTATTTTATGCAATTCCAACCCATACAATTTTGAAAGTATATAGTCTGTGTTAAACATTTCTACCAATAATCTTTCATGAACTTTCTTATGAATTGCCTATTAAAAATGATAACTTAATAAGTAATCAGCAAAATCTAAGTAACGAGCTATTTTCGGATCTTCCAATAGAGTTTATTGAAGACTCTAGTTTTTCAATTCCAAGTAATCTAAAGCTTTTTATTCATTGAACTATTCAGAATTGATTTGTTTAAATTACATTATTTTTATTATAAAATTATCACAAATCAATAATCATTATTTTTTTCAATTTCTCACTTGAAAAAGTCATTATTTTTGTTCATTCATTACAATATAGAAATTTATAGGCATTCTAATAATTTTATTTATTCTTTTACTAATTAAAACATTTAATTTTTTAAAACATTCCTAACTTTAATTATATGGTAAAGTTTCGAAAAAATTATGAGTCATGAAATAGAAAATTAAAATTCAATAAATTTTTAATATATAAATCATTTTCTCATTTAATATGTAATCTCGTTATGAGCTAAATATTTACAAACTTCACCAATTATCAAATTTTAAAATTAATTCTCTTTATCTTCTTTTTTGGGATCAACAACTTCTAAATTTGGAAAGTCCTTCTTAAATTCAGATATCATTCCGTCAATAGATTGATTAAGTTACAATATTTTAAATTAAACTTTTTTCTTCCACAATTTTTATAAGATATCTTTTTAGTTTAGCTTACAAGGACACCCTTCAGGAAAGCTATCAGTAAAATTATGATATTATTTTCCATGTGGAGGAGCATCTGCAATTAAATAAAGTAGTTTGACATAATTATAAGTCCAATTTAATCTTAAAGAAGCATCTAATCCATCCAAAACAGCCTCAGGACCATCTCCTCCTCCATCTGCAGTTAATTTATTCAAGAATTCAATAATTACGTTCTCCAACGTAAAATCTTAAATATCTAAAATATTCTATGATTACTGATAAGGAGGATCATGATCTTTGTAAGATACAACTGCAAAATTCACATCCAATACTTCACCATTCATATTTTTTTAAGCTTTTGTTTCTACCATAATTTTTTTAATGGTATCTTTGCACATCTCTATATATGAAGACATAGATCCTGTTGTGTCTAGAACAAAGGCAATATTAATTCCTTTAATTTAGTTTTTTTTATGTTCTTCAGAGCAATAAAATCCATGACTGCTTATTTTATTATCTTATGTATGCCAAGCCTCTTCTTCACAAAATTCGTAATCATTTTTTTATTAAAAACAAATAGGACAATAATAATTACACCTTCTTATATTATTAACTTCACTATAGATTGGATGGGCCCAATTATTAAGTTACCAAAAATCTAAACATAAGACTTCATCAAAGTTTAGCGTTTCAAATTTTACATATCTCTCTTTTGAATGTCTTGCCTTATATTTAAATTTATCATTTTTTTCTAAACATAAATTACCACCTTTACATTCTACTAAATGAAAATGAGCCTTTCCTCTTCTTTTACAACTTTAATCGCATGTTTCAGGAGCAGAATTCTCACCAATTTGATATTTTCTAATAGTATCTTTACTATCTTTACTATCTTAGATTTCAATTTGTTATAAATTGCCTTCTTTTTATGTAAATATTTAATTTTCTTTATTTCGATGTATGTTAGAAGAATGGATGCCTTTGTGTCCATATTTCAAATCGCAATATGTATTACATTCCGGACATTATTAATTACAGTTATGAAATTACTTTTCAGTATGAATTTTACATGCATGCAATCCTTCATGTTACATTTTATCTGAAGGAATCTCTAATTTACACATCTATTTTCCAATATCCTTTGGTATATATTTTATGTATTTAAATTCAGATATTGAAGTCCTCCAAATAACTTCTTCTCCATCATATTTTATTTCGCATATGCCTTTTTCTTCACATTTTTCTTAGCATTTATGATTTAAACCACAAAAATGATTCCCTTAATCTTTGGATTTTTGATGTGGATCTTTACATTTCGTGGTGCATAAATTGCAATTATGGGTACAAGAAGATTCCTTGCAAACATGATTATCATCATGAGGGGTTGAACGATCATATTTGCATTTTTAATCACAGTATTTGCAATTTTCTTTACAAGGATGATCATTTTAGCAATTATGTTTATCATCATGTTTGAAGCTTCTCATACAATTACTCTTGCAATCAATTACATCACAATTGTCATTACATCTGTGATCTTTTCTAGAACAAAGATGTTCTTGTTTTTAATCATGACCAGCCCCATTATTGCATTTTTCTCTTGGACATATCTAACAAACTTAATCACATTTATGATTATCCCTTAGACATGAATGTACTTATAATTTTTATTAAATAAGCTAATCTAACTAGCTTTAAAATCTTTTCATTTTTTGTGAGTCTGATTCAACTTAATTGAAAGTTATTAAACTATTATTTGATTCTTAATACTCATCCTAAAGAGCATCTATTTTCTTCTCAATATCATCAATTTTTTGTAATACATCTTATGTTTTTGTATTCTAAAATGTGGTAAATTAATCCCATTCTTAAAATTATTTTTCAATTTATTTTAGATTTTATTATTCCAATAAAAACATAATTAAATGATTCTAAAAAGTTTTAAGCTCATTAGATCTCTTATTTAGTTAAAGAGTTTATTTATCTATTTCATCGTTCAATTATTGTAAGTTATGATCTTTGTCTTATAATTTTACTGTTTAAGATTTCTATAATTCTAATTATTGTTTCAAATTTTATTCTTTTAGTTCGAAATTTTAGTACTATTTTTCTAATTCTTCAAGACTTAAATTTTCATGAGCAATATCTGATTTCAATAGTTCATAAGTATCAATTAGATTTAAATAATCTTTTATGTTTTAAATTTATGAGCTCCAACTCCTAATATTAATTTCAATTTATTTAATATCCTGCTATTTAATATTCATTTCTTATACTATCACATTTAATTCGGCATTTTTTTTTTGAAGAACAAATCCATAATTTCCTACTATTTATTTTCTTTTAAGAATTATTGATTACTAAATTCTTATTTCAAAGTTTCCTACTCTTATTCTTATTGAATTATTTGTTAATTTTCAATTTCCATATTTCCATTTTCGATAAATTTAATTCTATTTATGGAAACCTTTTATTATAACATATCTTCTTCTTAATTTTCATTATTGTTTGATTCTTCTCCAAACTCGTATTTTAATTCTTTCTCTTAATATTATAATATTTATCCTTAGTTTTATCCATTCAATTAATATTGAACCTGGCTTTCTTCTTTATCCTTTTATTCACCTTAAAGATCTTCTTTCTCCAAAAATTCCGTCTCGCAATCTTCATACAAACATAAATTTTCAAAATTATAATTACTTTCCAAAGCATTTAATTCTTCCTTCTCCTTTTCAAACTTTCTTATCTATTCATAAATTTTTAACTCATCATATTCAAATAGATCTTGTTGTGTTTTCTCTATAATTTTTTTCTATGGGGTCTTTTTCTTCTTTTCATCTTCTAATTTTTTCTTAAGTTTATCATATTTACCCTTTTGTTGTTCTAATTCTTCTTAGTTTTTTTCATTTTCTTCTATTTACTTGGTTAATTAGTCTCTAATACTTCTCTAGCTTTTGAAATGCTCTATAAATTATATTTGAGAAAGCTTTTGTAATTCTTTTATTTATGGTTAGATTTCATTAATATCTTTTAGTAATTCTTCAATTTCACTCAAAATTCCATCATTTTTTTTCCGAGCCTCCAATATTGTAAATTATAATTCTTCTATTTTACTTTCATGATTCTGACTAAGTTATATGTTAAATTCCTTGATTTAATCTTACAACTTTCTCTATTATTCTTCTAATTAAGAAATTTTGCATATTAAATTCTCCTTTTTTTTATAAACTGAATCTTTTAAATATTGTTTTTGAGTCAGTTATAAGTTAATGTCTTGTTGATCCTTCTTTAATTATTCAAAACTACTTTTATTTGCTTAGATCTATTCTATATTTTTGAATTTTTCATCATTAAGCTATTAAGCCTATTTATTAATTTGACTTATTAATTATTCAATCTAATCAATATCTAAATTTATTGTTTTTTACCCTTTATTTATTAACTATGGCATTCCGAAAACATTTAAATTAATCTATCTTTCATTTTATTCATAAAAATCATATTTAGTCATCAAATTAGTAATTTCTTATAATTTATTTCTAATTTCCAATATTTTTTACAAATTTTATAATTCTGACTGTGTTTTTTTTGATTTATTTATATCTTCTTAAATTTCACTTACTCTTTTCCTTAACTACTGTTCTTAATCGCTATTTTTTATTTTAGATTTTCTAAATTATTCCTTTAATTGATTGATGTCATTTTCAAGTCTTTTTTAAAGCTCTTCAGAAATCTTAATATGTTTTTTAAAATGCTTGCATTACAAATAACACTCACTACATTTTTCCATGCAAAATTAGTATTAATCTATTTAATTCTTTATAAAGGTTTCCAATAATTAATATTCATTATTTATATCACCCTTAACTTCTATATTATCAATACAACTAGTTTCAGATATCACTTTTTAGAGTATAGATTCTTTTCTTAACTCCATCATTTTGTTAAATTATATGGATTATATTGAAAGATTTGAATTATGTGCAGATATCGTATCTTACAATTAAAGATCTTTCTACAATTAAGTTAGCAAGGTTCTATCGAATGTGATATATTCATTTACTTCAAACCTTTAGAATTTATAATTGTTTTATGGGAGCATTAAGTTATCCTACGCAAAATCATATGATGAAAACTCATACCATTCTTTTTTACCATCTTAGAAAATCTTTTCTATTCTTATTCTCAGATCAATTAAACTTGCATTAGCATTGTTTGACAATTCTAACTGACACAAAAGAATTTTCATCATTTATATTAATTCTTTTCCATTTTTCCATCTATTAGATTTAATTGAATTTTATAAAAAATAATTTCTCATTTAAACTAGCTATTCATCAAACAATTTGTTTTCATTATTAAATAATTTTTCAACAGCTAATTTATTGTTAAATAATTTATTTAAAAAGACAATTTCTTCAGATCCGCCTTCTCTAAGTCTTTCAAGATTTCTTAATAATTCTTGATCCAATCCTGTATTATCTTAGGAACTCACATCTCTTAAAACAATATTTAAAATTCCTATAAAAAGCTTATCATCATTTAATTATTTTGATGCTTCAACTAAATTATTAAAAAGATCATTAAGGTGACGGCTGAATGTTAGATCGGAATTCAGAATTGTAATATCACTTACTGCTGTAAGAAATGCCAACATTTTTATTTCTTCTTTTTCAGTTCTAGCCCCATTAAATAATCCTTCACAATCTAAAACAACAAATGTTTGATCTTCAACATATGCTATACTAGCCCAAACACCATCTGTGCATCTTGCTGATGAAACTGAGAATCTAGTACCAAATACTCTATTAAGTAAATAACTTTTCCCTGATGATTATTTTCCTATTATTCCAACAACAAATATTTTATTTTCTTTTTCTAACAAATGATCTTCAAAAAATCCCAAATGTAATTATTTTACCTTTTAATCTACATCTATATTGGTTTAAATTTAATTTTGCTATCGAAATCCATCATATAGAGGGATTAAAATACCGTTTTCGATTGTGCATAATTATAAAGGAACTCTCGAAAAAGCTATGTTTTTTATTAATCCATTTTCGCATTCTAAATATTAAAGTTTTTAGTAACTAATTGTAGCTTCACTTAAATTCATGAAATTAAAATAAGTTTCAATCTTTTTAAGCTCTTCAGCAACTAAATTTAAATTAATCATCTTTTTTTTCCCTTTCAATAAAAATTAAGCATTAGGACCAAATTTACTGAAAGACCCCTTAACAATATCTAATCCTGGATTCCCAATTACTTTTTTTTCATCATTTTATTATTTATTAAATTTTTTTTATTGTACCAAATTACTAATAACATGAACTGTTTTATTTTCACTTAAATTGTCTATTTAATCTAAAATAATAACATCAGAAAAATCAGCGAAAATTTTTATTTATCCTTTAATTGTAATACTTTAAATTCTCAGGCAGCTCTAGTCATACCTATCGCAACAAAAAGAGTTTGCGAGGTAAAAATATTTTCCGCTTGGACAACTTAGCAATTATTTATATTTAATTTTAGGATTGGAACTTGGAGTAAAATCCGAATATTAAGATAATTTATCTTTATCAAGCAAACATTAAGTCAGTTAAAAAACTTCACCTTATTATTATTATCTATAAACTTAACCTAATTCTGTTAAGACAATAAATTGATTGCATAAGTTTAGGTATGCTACTTAAGAGACTTGAAAATCTTGATTTTTACCTTAATTTTCAAAAGATTGATATAATTATTACTTATCGTCTTAAACTTCTCCGTAATTTGTAATAATTATTTATTACACATATATTTACTTATAATTAAAAATGTAGAGATAGTTTCGATTGTAATCATGAAAATAGATAGCAGATTTTGTATCTTTTAAATCAAATTATCTAATTTACTTAAATAATTGAGCTTTATATTAATGAAACAAAATGTAAGTTTTATCTATAGTTTCTATAATATAAAAGGTTGCTTTTTCTTTTGTTTAGAAAAAATCTATGATTTAAAACTCACCAGCTTTAATTTAAAGCACATTACAATCAATTATTTATCTTGATTATTCATCTAAAATTGGCCAGATATTGGAAACTTTTTCTTCAGGATTATCATTTAATCGATTAACTTTAAAATTGATTTTTCCAACTGCAAATTTCACATATTTTCTTTATTCTTCAATTATATTCTTAATATTATTTAAAAATTAACTATGAATTGCTTTTCTCTCTTGTTTTATGGTATCTAAAGATTTTCTAACAATCTTTTGGTATTTTTCTTCAAAACCTTCTGGAAAATATGGTTGCAGGTTTTCATTCTCAAGGTTCTTTAATGTTGAAAATATTTACTGAATCTATGTTTCTGTTTATTTTTATTCTTTTTGCTCTTCCCAAACACTAAATTTTAAAAAATAAGGTCTTTTCATATTTAATATTTAATTTACTAATTCTTTCTTTATTTCATTTATTCTGTTTTCAAATTTTTATGTTAATTAATAAAGTTGGTCTTTCAATTTTTCACTTTAATGTTCCTTCTTGAACTTTTATATTAGTAAAATTATTGAGTTATTTTAACTTGTCAAAATTTAAAGCATCAATGAAAAAGTAAAGTCCTCATAAGATTGTAAGAACTATTTCTCCTCTGAATCATTGTAAACAAGTTTTTATCTTATGTTAATTTGCGGTGCTAAAGTTTATGAATTGAAAACTTAAAATTTTGATATGCTTTACTAAATTTGATACCGGTTACAAGTATATACATCAATTTTTTTATTAGATTCCTCAGAAAAATCATAATCATTACGCTACAATAGCTTTGTACTGAATGGGATTACATCACCAGAATACCAATCATTATATATCTCATCATTTAAACAAATAGTAACATTATCTGTTAAATCATGTAATATTCTAAAAAGCACGATTTCAATTGCTTTCTCTGATATAGGCTTTGATTTAAAAAATGATTCAGCCAGAATTAAACAAAACAAAATAGTATTATTGAATTTGATTGAAATCAAATTACCTTTTTCTGATTCTTTTAAATATTACGATAATATTATATCCTACTATAATTCTTTTTTTATTTCTCTTTCTACGCCTCTCTAACATCCAAATAATCCTGCAACTTAAACTAAATGCTAATCCTGAAAGTAACTCCAAAATTATTATGTATTTTTATTTAAAAAGTTGATTTTATCCATTTAAAAATCTTATGCTTAGTCTGTCAATATTGAATATAGAAGAGCAATTTCAATAGTATTTGGCTTTTACATTGTAATAGAGATTTATTAATATTGAATTTTATAGAAAGATTTTTTCTCTAATTAGCTATTTTTTTTCTACTTATTGAATTTTAATAGAAATATAATTAATTTATGATTTTTTCGTTCTAATTGGTTGTTATCAAGCTCATAGGATATGTGCTATAAATTAAATGTTAAGCTCCAAATTAAGATATAAATGAATAAATTTCCTAACCTAGAATATTTAAAGATTAGCAAATTAATTAATTATGTTAAAATCAAACTAGGAAAATAATCTTAAAAAAAATATTATTCACTCTTAATTATTTAATTGATAATATTCATTAGTTTAAGGATCATAAAAACATTTTAACTTTGGGTCATATACTAATTTTAGATATTCTTCTTAATTTTCATCTAGATCCTCTAGATAGTCTTCTAATTATTCATTATTATCTTAATCTTATTAGATTTCTTCAAAATATGATGGATTATCTCTTCCTTCTGATTCATCATCAGGTGATTTTTAAGAAGATTATAATTTTTCATCTAATTCAATATTTTGATATTTCTAAAAATTTTAAGATTAATAATTCTATATTTATTTTGATTAAATAGATTATTCAGGCACGCTATACTTATATCTTCCAATCTTCTTTTTTTCTTCTATTGGCTATTTCAAATCATAAACATATCTATAAAAATATATATTATACTTTTCTTAACTTTTAGGTAAACATTAAGTTTATTAACTTAGTGCAAACTAATTATAATTCAATAGTCTAAAAGTAATTAATTGATTTGAATAAGGAAAAGATTCTGGAAAATTAACTTATTTTGGAACTGTTGTAAAGCCTTAAGTAAATGTTATATCAATTTCACTATCCTATATTGGATTTTTCATAATATAAATTTTTCTTAACTTACATGGTGAACCAATAATGATTTAATCAATTGATCTAAATGTACATGATTTAAATGCTTCCATGAAACTCCAAACATCAATACATAAATTCAACCATTGTCCTCTTTTTATGTGATCTATGGGAGATTTTATATGAAAATGATGAGTTTCTAGAATTTTTACGCTATCTGTTAATATTATTCTTCTCTTAGTTTTTGAGGTATCTGTTACATCTAATTCTAATGTCCAAACAAATCCAAGATCTATATTAACTTAAATTACTAGAAATTATTATATCAAGCCCAGTTCACCTTATTTTGGAAATTATATTCTTGTTGAATCTCCCAAGAATTCATAAATAAATCCTGATTATAGATTTTAATTACCTTTCATTTACTTATCAAAAAACCTTGAACTTTTTAATGGGTAATTGATTTTAAATAACTTTTTATATAGATCTGCCTTCTCTTTACTCCCTTTTGTTTCTACTTCTTTAGGATCAAATACCTAGAAATATGAACCTGATTAAAATTCATGTAAAAACATTAATTAATAAATAATAAAACTGTCTCACTTCTCTGTATTTTTTGTAATGAATTGAGAAATACGATTATTTAATAATTTATAGTTAAAAATTATATAGATATTAAATTAATGAATACTAATTATGAAGATTAGGATGAGAATAATTTAGATGATCTTGAAAATATAGATATTAGTAAAGTAATTTAATCCAAGTATAAATAAAGGAGAGTTGGGATGTAAATTTAATGCTTATTATACATCTTAAGATCACAAAATTAATAGTGCGAACAGTAAAAAGTCAGACAAAATCAAATTGCACCTGATATTGAAAATTAACCAATCCATTAAACATAAATCAATTAAACAACTTAATCTGATGTATTAGTTTCGCGATCTGAAAACTTAGATAATGATTAAAAATTGATAACATTTAGATGTCAAAATAATCTCAATCAATAACATTAAGAAAAACAAAAAAAGAATTAAAGTAATTTTATAATTTGAAGCAAGAAACTTATTTTACTTAATATAATTCTTGCAGAATATGTGGTGATGGGGATTCTTAAGATTATCCTTTGATTAAAGCTTGTGAATGTGTTAGATCAAGATATTATGTTCATGAAGAGTGTTTAAAACAATAAATTTTAGACGAATATAATTATAAAATAAGAGGAGCAAAATGTTCTTCGTGTTAAGTCTAATTCAATATGATAATTGAAGGAAATTTTATTTTTCTTCCTGTAAAATTATTAGTTTTATTTTATTAAGCAATTGGGTTGGTAGCAAAGTAAGGATAAAATACCTTTATTTTGTTTGATAATTTTTTAACTAGTATTGATAGTTATTATGATTTTATTATCAATTAGATTGTAAGTTTTAATATATATTTTAATTTAGATCCTCAATTAAGGAAACAAAAAATAGATAAAACTTTCTGAATTCAAAGGTTTTCATTATACTTTTTATAGTTATATGTTGCATCATAAGTATAATTTTAGTTTGGTTGATCAGTATGATTTTAAGAAACATATTATATGTAGAAAAGATTACAAAATGGAAGATTATTCCGTATCTCATCAAATAACCATCTTTTGTTATGTAATAAAATATAGAAATTGATAATAAAGGAATGTTATAACTATAGCAAATGATCTAATAATTAGAATAAAATCGTATAAATGAAGAACTTACTAAGTCAGAATATATAAATACGACTAAGACTTAGTATAAAAGATATTTTACTTCCTTAAAATTAAAACAATCAAGCAGTTTGGTTTCTTGAATCTCTTTTTTATACATCTTAATTAACCAAACATTTATTATTATAATCAACTATACATTCTTTATATTATGAACTGTTTGACGATTCCCATTTCTACAGCTCTACCAGATAAATAGTTTAGAACTAATGGACTAGTAGGTGATTAATCTAAAGTAATAACAATATTTTCTTCTATTGATGTTATGTCAATAAATTATTGAATGTAATTTTTGGATATCTAAAAGAAACTCTAAAATTATTAATGAGACATTTAGATTTACATCAATTTATTTCAAGTTCTCTGCTTGATGTTAAGATGCCAAAAAAAGAGTAGAAAATGATGGTATATCATTTTCTAGTTGTACAATAATTTCTACTGAATATAAACCTTATTGTTTATAAAAATTAAGTCTTAAAGGAGCATCATAATTTTTAGCTATTGTAGCCATTCTATAATATATTTAGTTGTTACTAATTCAATAATTATGTAGGCATTATTATCATGGGCTGTAGTTCTAATTACACAATTTCTAATTCTTCTATAAATTCAATATATGTTTATTTGATAATGCTAGTATCATCTTGTTAAGTGATATTCCACTAATTAAATATTATATAGTATACAGTTAAAAATATTTATTCATCAATTTACTCTAAATAAATTCTGACATCTTTTGGATTGGATGCAATTTTATTGACTGCTCCAACAACAGTGTCAAAATCTTAAAATTACAATATTATGTATTTATTATTGCATTGCTAATTTCCCAATTTTAACTATTCAATAACTTGATTATTATCTAATAAATAAGAATAATATAACTAATATAATAGCAAGAAGAAATTGACTCTTTACAGTATAAAACTAAATCAGTTAATGTTATTCTAAAATAAACTTTCTTCACTCTAGGATTAGCTCTCTTAAAATGAATGAAAAAGCTTTTTAATTCAGGTAATGAATTATTTTCAAATAAGGCGCATAAATATACTTCTTACATTATATTTATTATTAACGTAAATTAATTTAACTAATTGAGTTTGCGGGAATTTAAAATGTAATTTTACAAAATGAGTATTATAAATATAAAGATTAATAGAATAATCATTCAAATAATTCATCAAAGCTGTAAACTGATAATTTTATCAATGCACTATTTTCTAGAAATGCAATATGAGCAGCTCTCCCAATCATTACATCCAAAGATCTAAAAATATATCAAATAATTTAAAAAATACCTTCCAGATTATTCATAATTAACATCCAATCTTTCTATTTTTTTATTCTAAATTTATTCCAATAAATTATCAATCATTTTATTTGTGATTATTACATCTTTACCATTTCCTTTAGGTCTTTAAATCCGAGCTGATTCAAAAGGACTATATGTATCTTAATAAGAACTCATCAACGCAATATTATTAAACCATCCTAAACCTTCTAACTTTGATAATTTATAGAGACAAGTTTCCTAAATATTTGAAGAATCATTCAATGTTAATTAATTTAAACAAATACATTTCTTCCATTTGCGAATCACCCATAATCCTGTATCTACAATCTTACTAGAGGATAATGAATAACCCAAATGAGGTGTTGCCAAAGATAAATATGTATGCATCTTTTCTTTATACTTTGTTAAGTATGGTAACGAAGCTCTTATTATCAAACCACCAAGAGAATGACCAATAAATGAAAGTTTTGTAAAGTTCTCTTTTGGACACCACTCTTTTATCCAAAGTTTAATTTCTAATGCTAATTTTTCTCCCATAGCCAGAATATCTTATTCTGTATTATCTTAATTTATCTTAGAAAGTAAAGTTAAATGCTCAGGATATCTTACAGCAATATTATTTCTCCATAATCTTAAATCATAGGAATTTCCTTAATAGCCATGAACAAATACAAATAAATGTAATCCTTTAATTTATTTGCGTTAAATTTATTGTTTCTAAGAAACATCTCTAAATACTATTGGATGTATTTTAGCCTCTGGAAATAAATCAAGATCTTCTATATTCAAAGGTTCTAATTATTTATAATAGTTATTATTTCTATATTGTTAAGCCATTTATTTATGATGTTTTCCTGATTATGTATCTTAAAAGGAAAGATCATCTACAGTTTAAATGTGTTAGAATATACTTTCACCCCATCTTTCTTTAATCTTCATTAAATATTCCTATTCTAATTTATTCATTATAGCTGAAGCCATAAATCGATAAGCTTCAATAAATTAATACCAAGCCACAAAGATTTAAGAGGAAATTTATTTAATTTCAAAAAATATTTAATTACAAATTTCTTATTGCAATTAAATATTACCTGTAATATCATTTATTTTAGATGTATAATCTGAAAAAGATTTCAAGTTTTAGGTTTTCGTATGTACATAAGAGAACTTACTGTATTTATTTTAAATTTATTCATCCGAAATGCATTGTTTCACTCTAGATTAATAGTAATTGACTAGCTAATCATTGGTTTGTACAAGCATTTTATTATAATATGAATAAAATCCACTTAGTAGTTGAGGAGAAACTAATTGCTAATTTGATCATTTACATTGATTTGTTATTTTATTCATAAATTATTGTAAGGGTAATTCATTTTGTTATTAGTATTTGAAATCTACTAGCACAGAGTGAAGACTCAAATTTAATAAACAGAAGTGAGATTCATTAAATATACAAGGAACGTATTCTTTTATAAATTTAACATTGTGTAATTTGCTTGAAAATTTTGCTACACATTTTTAATAATTCTGTAATCGATCCTAACTATTCAAATTGAATAAAATACTGGCTTAAAATCTTCCTGTGTTATTGTACTAAGTTCACAAAAATGAAGTTCAATAATACAATATAATTCATCAAGGTTCATTTCTGGATATGCTTGTATTTCGATTCTGAATACACATCCCTCATTCAATTCTACAATTTAATCGCAATATTTAATAATAAAAGCTTTACTATAATAACTGTGATCATTTAGTTTCGAAGATTATACACATATATCTGTAGTTTATTTATTCAATTAGCTTTTTTAATCAACAGCCATATAAGGTTTAGCAAATAGATCATTTGCTTGACTTTCATTTTTCTTATAAATACAAATCCTAAGTTGATAAACTCCTTATTGAAAAAGATCAACATTCCTTAACTCTTTTAAATAAACAAATATTTCTATTGTCCCTCTAATCATTTAATAATTATAATAGTTTTTAAATAAGTATTTTAATTATGTTCGACTCTGTTTCTTTGAAGCTGTATATTTTTTAAATTTAGACAATATATAATCATGTATGAGTATATTTGTGAAAATCAAAATTATGAATCAAAAATTCCTATTTTAAGAATAATTAATTTATTTTTAATGGAATAAGTTCCTTTCAATTTTGAAGAATTAGATAATGAGATTTTGGATGCTGTATTCCCTAAATAAAAATTACATCTCCAATGTGAAGAAGATAATTTATTAGGACATGTTGATTCATTATTCGAATAAATAATGATGGTAGATAATCATTAATAGTTAACTATTGATGAATTTAAATTGAATTGTACATTAAGTATTTTATCATTTTTATAATAAGTAAGAAATACGCTATAAGATCTTATATAACTTATGAGTAATTTAATTCATAAATATATCAAATGTAAAAGTACAATTGGCAGAATATAATATGCTGTTGACTTTTTAACTATTTTAAAAGATTTATATGAAACTGTACTCGAAATATTTGAGAATTCTTTAGAGGAATAAAATAAAAGGTTTTAAGAATTGTTAATAAAATACTAAGATAATGATGAATTTCGAATTAAAGCAAGAAACATAAAAAATATTAATTTTTTTGGACTTTAGCACATGAATCATGTTTTTGCTTAAGATACACTTAAATAGATTATTAAAATAAGCCATCATTATCTTTCAAATCATGATTCTAAAGCATTGGAAGACAAATTAGTGATATATAATTCACATCTTAATATTTTAGTTAGAATATTTGCATCAGCAATAGACATGAATCAATAAGATATTATTTGTTTAAATAAAAATCATTTATTTTGGAGATAAGTTAAAGCTATTTCTACATATACAAAATTAAGTTAAAATTCAGAATAAATATCTAAATCATATTATAATTTTATGAAATCTATAAGAATTGGACATGCAATTTTTTTAAAGAAATCTAAATTTAAGAATTCATTTATGAGAGATATCATATTTATTTCATCTTCAATTTGGTATTTTGTATTAGATGGTAGAGCAAAATTAAGAGCTATGGAACATATGTGTGATATGGAAGTAGAAAGTGCAATGAGTGTTATGGGTATGGTTGAAAAACCAGGTATCAAACATCTTATTGAGTTTGGAATCACATCAATTAAATATAATATAAAAATCTATATTGATCCTGTTGTTTCTCCTTTAACCTTAAAATATATGAATAAATAATATGAATAAGGAACGTTAAATAAGATTACACTAGAACCATTAGAATATGTTAATAAATCTATTCATTATGATATTAAATAACATAAATCAATTATGCAAAAAGATTAAACTAAATTAAGAATAAGGATCTTATGTTCAAAATCTTTAGTAAAAATCAACGAATTTTAATAAAGCTTTTTTTCATAATTAAAAAATGAAACAATAAAATATGATTCATTTGAAACTATTATAATTCATTTCCATGGTGGAGGATTTATATCTATGTCATCATCAAGTCATTAAAATTATACCAGAGAGTAATCTGTTTCTATAAATTAGATGGGCTAATTAATTAGGAATTCCTATTTTTTCTGTTGATTATAGTTTAGCTCCAAAATATCGATATCCTCAAGCTGTTGATGATTGTTGGTAAGCCTATCATTGGATCTTAAATCATCTTCAATATCATTTCAATATTAAACCTAAAAAAATCATTTTAGCTGGTGATTCAGCTGGAGGCAACCTTTGTTGCGCATTAACAGGATTAGCTATTAAATTTGGTATTAAAGTACCAGATGGTTTGTTGTTATCTTATCCAGTTTTAGATTTAAAAATGAAATATTCACCCAGTCATATGCATGGCCTTGAAGATTTTCTATTAAATCATACCTTAATGGACATTTGTATAGATGCATATACTAATCATCCAGCAAGTTATGAATTTGATCCTTTTAGAAGTCCAAATCACTTCAGTGACGAAGTAAATAATCTCTAATTATTAAAGATAATATCTTAATTTCCTCCTGTTAGAATTTTGGTAGGATCAAAAGATCCTCTACTTGATCATACTCATAGATTAGCTCATTCTTTGATAAAAAATTAAAGAAATGTTAAAATTATAGTATATGAAGGCATGTCTCATGGCTTTCTAAGTTTTTATATGTTAGGAGGAATGAAAGAATCAGCAAAATGCATAGAAGATTCTATTGTATGTCTTAAAGAACTGATTTCTTTTAAAAAATAATGATAATAAAATAATCCTTAAATTATTAAGAGTAATATAAGAATTTAAATATATAAGTATAAACTATTTTATCTTATATTGTTTTCAACAATCACAAGCATCACTTAAGCATTCACATTCATAACAATAACTCGAGCCGGATGATGATTAATTCTATTTTTTTTTATTTTTCTTTTCTTTGTCCTTGAATGGTGCAGCAGTTTAAGTTGGAAGAGCTTTTGGGATAAAATCATTAACTTGCTCTTAAGACTAATAGAATAAAATTATAATTTAACTTTTGGAACTTTAAATTCGACCCTTTCCCTTTGTTTTCCATAAATTGGCTTAGAGTCCTTTTTTAATACTTATGGTTTTTTTGGTTGTTTTAATTGGTAAGGATGTACAACATTAGGTGTTTCATATTTGGCCCATTCTTCTACTGGAGGTTTTGGCCTATATTTCTCTACTTTAGGTTATTTAATAGGTTTTTCTTCTTTTTATTTTTTTACTTCTGGTAATTTTTCTACTTTTGGAACAGGAAGAGGTTAGATAGGACATTCAAGAATATGTTCAGGTAATGGAATTTCTTTTTCATTTTACTCATTTTTTTTTGAAGGTTTCTCTTTATATTTTTTTTCAGGGATTTCTTCTTTTTTTATAAAAACTCTTTCATATTCAGAATCTGATGATCCAGAAGAACTGTGAACAAAATTTATTCTCTTCATTCTTGGATCATGATATATAATTTAATCGTAGAATGGAGTTGTATCGCTTTTCTTTTTTCTTTTTCTATTTCTAATTTAAATTTAAAATATAAAAATACATTTTTATTTCTATATTTTTCTTAGGAATCAAATTTTTTGCACAATCGCAATCTGAATCACCTAAATCACAACTACTATTTTCACTAACATCGTCATTTCCAACTTTTAAAAATATTTTTTGAGAATCTTTATCCTTTTGTAAAAATTTTTTGCCTTCTAAAGGACGATCAATACTGACTTTTACTGGCTTGCGATTCTATTAACCTTTTTCAACTAAATTTAAACAAATGCTAAACATTATGAAATCTAATTTTCTTTGCTTTTGCCTTATAAATAATTTGGAAGTTTTTTTTTGCCATCAAATTCAAGTGGGATAGGATAATCTATTAACACTTGAAACAATAATTACTCACTTATGTTGAATTATCATCAACATTCTTTAACTATTTCTCTCCACTCCCTTCAATTTTTTTCATAACAGAATATTTAAAATTAAAATTGTAATAAAATATATAAATAGTTGAATACAATTATTTTATTTTTTATGAAACCTTATAATTGATAATATATGGAATTATGTCTCAAAAACAATAGTGATGTTATTTTGTAAATTGATAACTATTTATTATTAAAAGAACAAATAAGACTATTCTGTATTTATATAATAATTCTTATAATATATCTGATATTAATTCATACAGAATCATTCTGAATAAATACAATTAATTGAGTTAACACATTTTAAGCCTGAACCATGTATAATGATTAACAAATAATTTATATAATTTATTTTTAATCACCCTTATTGGTATCATCTCTTATTAAACAATTGAATATTGCAATAATTTAACTAAATTGTACTTAAATTTTTTCTAATTAAATAATTTTAAAACATTTGTTATTCAAGTAAATGTTAAACACTGTGAAAAGGTGCATACTTAACATATAAATCAAATTTTTTTTCTTTCTCTTCCAGATTTAATTTTTGAATCAACAACCTTAATCTTTAGTTTAATTTGTATTTTTCAAAATTTGCTTAAAAATAAATGGAAGTAATTAACGATAAAATATAATATTTTTTATAATAAACTTTTAAAATACTTATTAGAGTAGGGTAGGGAGTCTAAGCCAAGAAAAACAATATAAATCTAAGTTATTATCTAGTTCTGCTACATATTCAGCAATTTTAAGTAAAATTATAATAGATATACTTAAATTAATTACCTTTATATTAGATTTTAAATAAAATGCTTATTTTAATTTAATAAATATTATGATAATTTTAAAAATCATATTTCTAACTAAATTTCTAATTTCATTTTATTTTTATTATAGATTTATTAATTAAATCATTTTGCCTCAAATTTTATGATAATTTATTTTAAAATTTATAAAATTTCTATAGGAACCGCTGCGTGCTAGTTTATTATATTTATAATTAGAGCTAATAAAGAAATATTTTTTTTCACTTTTAAAAGACTTTTTCTTTTTTTCATAATTCAAATATGATGAGAGAATATCGATGAAATTTTAATACCAAAACATTTCCAAATCCATTCTTTTATTTAATATAGAAATTTATTGATTAGAGTTAAATGCTTCCTATTAAACAATAAAATTTGGACATTGATTAGCGAAATTGAAGTTGCAGATTTTTCAACTAAGAGTATGTTCTAGTCATTAATAATCTTAAGAACTGATTGAGTCATTGTATATAATTATTGTTTTCGCTTTAAATATAACTTATTTTTTCAATGTTGGTTGAGACATTATTTATCATTCTAAATCAATTGATATAGATTTTTTCATCTTAACAAGAGAATTACATTTAAAAGAAAAAGCTCAATCATCACTTTTAATGAATGATAAAATTAAAATCGGTGATTATGTAATTAATTATGTAATGTCTATATAGAAAGAAATTTTGAATTATAAATGATATTCCTTTAGTCTTAAATTCAGATAAAAGTTTATGAAAATTTTTTATTTGATCATCTTGATAGTTGCCATTTGCAAGGCTTAAGAAAGCCTTGCATTTTGTGATGATACAATCGAATATGATTTAAATTATTATGGGAAGTTTATTTCTCATCTTAAGTTATCTAAGACAACAGATATAATTCTGGCAGATAAGAGATTAATAGTAATAGACGATGAACTTAATATATTAAGTTCGCTTTCCATTCCAAAAAAAACTAATGACACCTGTGAATGGATATTCAAATAAAGTCCAGAATTAATATTTGTCGGTTGTTAAAAGAGCGGAGAACCTCCATATTTAATCTCTTATAAAAGTATTAATAATACACATTTTTCGTAATTTGGAGATGTTAGGTAGTTTCCAAATCTTTATGAAGATGTTTTAAAAATAACAGGAACTTTAAATACTCTATTTACAGTTTCATCGACTTAAGTAAGATTATTTACATTATTTACTACAAAATCCGAATGGAACATCTAAACAACTGAACATATATTCGATAAAAATTATTTTAGGGCTTTTTCTGATATCAAATTTGTTGATTTGTCTTTTGCACCATTTTCATCAGATAATTTATCTTATTACAAACTTATTGTAGTTGAATAAAGAAATGGAGCTTATTGGGTCGATACAGTAGTGAACAATAGTATATTATAACCTGTTAGGTCTGGACGTATTTATATAAAGTCTTTTTTTTATTATTTTGTATCAGCATTTATTCATTCAACTACTCAAGATGAATCAGTAATTACATTCATTCATACAGATACATATTACTCTTTTTCTTGTAGGAAGGTGATCTATTAATAGGACGAAACTTCTTCAATTATTCTTTTATATTTTGATTCATCGCCCTAGTTGGAAGCAAAGGGATCACTTATTTAATCTGGAAACGCGGAGGGAATATTGTTTAGAAACTCAGACAAATAAAGTGAATTATGGATCTATAATGTTAGAATTGATCCAGAATTATAATAGGGTGAAATTTATAAGCCTATTGATAAATTTAAATCCTCACCTTAAGATTATTCAATTTATTATTTTAATACTGGCTATAGAGTAGTGTTTAGTATTGAAAATAATAAATTACAAAGTTGCAACCTTTACAATTATAAAGTTCCAATGGAATGATAAATAAACATAAAATAAATATAATAATAATAACCTTAAACCAAAATTATTTGTTGTTTAATTTTTAGTCTTTATTGATAACATTTTGATCTATGCTTTTGAATAATTTTTATAATGAATCTACAGAATTTAATTTTAAAATTCGTTTCAAACAACTTTAGTATTTTAAAGTTTTCATTAAAATCAAGGAATTTCGTAAAATAATCAATTTTTTTGAATTGTTAAATAACAATTTGAAATTTTAAGTTCGAATAAATTGAAAAAAGGAGTTTTAATAAAAATTAAAATAAAGAAATAATAAATAAATAAAAATACAATTTAAAAAAATATTTAGAATCGAGATCTTAAATACACTTTAAAATAATATTTTGCATAATTGATTGATGTCTGATATTATAGAATATCAATTAATCAGGGAACATTTGCATTGTTAAAATTTTATTTGTATTTTATTATGTAAAATAATTTTTATTATATAAA
>JPFM01000048.1:13522-178906 GCA_000733375.1 Paramecium sexaurelia
CGAATAATTCTTTCATTTATTTCTTCTTTTATTGAATTTATAACATTGTAAGATTCAATAAAAAAAATATAAATAAAACAATTGCTAAAAGAGACATTTAAATCCAACTAATTATAATCCTTTGTTCATAAGAAAAGTACAGATAATCACATATTATAACTATAATTAGAAACAACATTCCAATTAACAAAAGTTGATGCTGCGAAAAGTGTTATTGAAATTTCTGAAATGATATTTTTGATATATACTTATTAATCATCCATTTATTTAAAATATATTATATATAACAAGTAGAAAGTGTTAATTAAAGTTAAAACTGTAGTTTAAATTATTTAATTATGTTGATATATAGAGAATAAGAGTTTTTTTAAGAAATATAAACAACTCTAAAATTTCCTACCAAAATTTAATAAAATTTTATCTTTTCCATTATTTAATACCATTTATTTAATCCACCATTAAAATAAAAATTATTAGAATGATTATAAAAGCCATTTCTAAACGTATATATTCTTCTGATGAAACAAAATTGTGTTTAAGTTTTACTTCTAAAAAAGCCATAAAAATCAGATCCCAACCACAAGCTAATATGGTAATTTTAATTGATTCTAAATTAATAAGTTTCAATTTTTTAAATATTAATCTTTTCATCTTTTATACAAAACGAATAAATTTTGGCCATTCTTATAGATTTCTACACATTTCCAGCTGTTTCAATAAAACAAAGCAAATAAAGTACTCATATAAACTACAAGTAGAAACTAAAAATAAAAACTTCTATGATCAAGCCTTCTAAAATGTTTGGATTAATATCATAATACTCAAACTTCTCATAAGATTTTTGGTGAGAAAAATACATAAAATTGCGATTATATTATAAAACAGGAAGTCGACCAAATATTGAAGACATAGATACTGCTTCGCTTGATTAAAAATATATTATTAATGATTAAGGGTATTAGACATTTATAAATTTTAGATAAGATTATTCTTAAAGTATGTCTAAAATCCCCCAAATTGATAAATAATTGCCTAAAATTAATAGCAAGCCTGATAGAGTAAACGATGAATTGATTGAGTATGTGCTAAATTACAAAAAAATATTTGATATTTTTAATTCTTCCTCACTTAGTTAATAAACAGATTGCAATTAGAAATGATCTACTAAATAAAGTAATGGTGCTTGATTTTCATTGTATAATTATTCAGTTAAAACTATTTCTAAAATAGGTTGCTATTATTAATTTGTCAGTATTTCAATTTTGAAAATATATTAAACATCAGTTAAGCTTTGATAATTAGCTGCATTTATATCTAAAGTTACAATTTTATATTGACTTTAATCTAATTCAAGAATCTACAATTAGATTGTTTCTTTGTAATTCGAATTTTTTTCTTATTTAACATATTAAGAGAATCTAATTTTTCCATATTGAATTTGATTCTCTTATTTAAGAAATTCAGTAATCAGAAGAGGGTACTCAACGTATTAGCAATCTCCATCTAAACTACATAACCAATTTTCTTCTATTTCACATGTATTTGAACATCGGTCACCATTATTTTGATTCCCATCATCGCATTGTTCCTAAATAGTGAGTATTCCATCTCCACAAAAGTTTGAACATAAATTTAAAAAAAGAAGAAAACCTTCATCACAATACTAACATTGTCCATCGAAGCAAATCTTACAATTTAAAGTGCAAGAATAATTACATTCATAGCATCCATCATATTCAATTTAGTTTCCATCTTCACATTGTTCTTTATTTGAAACTATAGAACCACCGCAAATAGAGGAGCAAATATCATCAATTAAATAATAACCATATTAGCAAGTTATACAAATCCCTTTATAACAATTAACACAACCTTAAGGACATGAAAACAGGCAATCAAAACAACCGTCATATTCTATATTATTACCATCATCGCAATCTTCATTTCCATAAACAAATAAATCTCCACAGATGTTACCTATGCACTCATTTTCTAAGACAAAATAGTTTTCTTAACAATGATAACATAAACCATTTATGCAATTAATACAATAAATGTTACAACTACATTCTTCAATTAATTAGACTTCAGATATTAAATATTTACAAGGATCCAAACATAATCCTGAAATTAATTTTCTTCCTGTTTAACATTTATAACATTCCCCTTATAAACACACTTCACACTCAGGTTAACAAATTTATTTTATAATGGCCTCAAAATTAATTAAGCCATCATAATTTGTCTATTGACATTAATTAGTAATCTGATTCATTAAAAATCCATTTTTACATAAATGACATGTTTTTAAATTTGTACTTAAACATTCTTCTTGTTGATATTTATACTAAATATAATAATCTATTGTTATAAGATTTAATACTTTTAATTAATTAACAACTAGAAATTTCTCTTTTCATTATCCAACCAGATAAGCAGCTTATACATTTACCCTTATTACAGATAGCACAACCATCTACTCATGAATATCTACAACCAAAGCAACCATCAAATGGAACTAAATTACCGTCATCACATTCTTCATACTCCTGTATAATTTAATCTCCGCATATTGATTATTCTATATAAGATTTAAAAATACATATATAGATTTCTATATCTCTAATTCCAAAAGATTCATCAGCAAATTCCTAATCCAAATTATTTAAAATTTAAATATTTGTCTAAGTTAAAATATGTGAAAATGTAAGTTCTAAATTATAAAAAATTTCTTTAGATGTTCCTCCACACACTCCATATAAATATTAATCCACCACTGATAATTCCTTATTCCATTTGATTGCTCCATTAACCTTTAAAAGTGCACGCTTAGTATTTTCCCAAGCATCAATTTTTAAATACATCAGCTTTATTTTCATTCTAGTATGAAATGGAAGAAGTAAATTCAATTCAAGAATAGTATTCCTTCCACAAACATCATAACCGCATAGAATTGGAATTTCTGATTTTTATATAAAATATTACAAGCACACTATTATTTAGTTGTAGCTCCATTAAAGATTGCTAAGCTGCTATCATATAAGAATTAATCAAAAATATCCTAATTAAATAAGGAAGTGATTTCCATCCATTATTAGCATTGAATTAAAGAATCAAATTAGGTGCAAACTTTGCAACCAGATAGGCATTAATAAAGATAAATGCTGAAATTTCTAAAACCCCAAGATTCCTAAAATGATTGTTAATAATACATCTGTGGCACTATCATTTAAATTTGTTGTTAATAAGATATAGCTAGTTTACCCATTGTGATCAAATTCTGATTCAATTTGTTATATTTAGTCTTTTCTATTATTTCCAGTTTAACCACATATGTCTTATTGCCCACCAGAAATACCGTATCGTATTTTAAAGAGCTAAATTTAATCCGCATACAAATAAAAATATTCGTTATCCCATGTATCTAATCTTAAATTCGAATATTTAATTACATAAACAAAGTAAATGAAATTTTCATTCTATAATGAGGAGGTAATTTTATAAATTTGGTAGCTGATACACCTTCTGCAAATAATTAATATCCTCCAATAATGCTATGTGGTCCACACTAATAAATAGGATTAGGGGAATTATTCCCAATAATTTACCAACCTAATTTAAATGTTAATATACCTTCCAAATTAAGTAAAGTAGATCCTATGAAGGCAGAATAAAAGAGATCTTACTCATACGTAATTTTAAACAAAAAAATGGTCCAAAACATATTTGAAATTAAAGTAAATAATCTATAGATGTTATTATCATAAATTAATTTGCTTATTTATTACTCTAATTAGTAATAATCAGAAATTTCGTAATAAAATATCTAAATAAATTTTTGATATTGATTTGTAATGTTAAATTTTAAATTATTCAAATTTACATACAAAATAAAATTTTGAATCTATCTTTAAATAAGTTCATTTCAATTGCAATATTTTATTCCATTTAGAAATTTTATTTAGACTAAATTCTATAATAATTTCTGTCTTTAATATTTATTTAATTGGAAGTCATAATATATATTATTTTTGTATTTCTAAATTGATTATATATTTTGAAACCTTGATATATCGATTTAAATTAAAATTTATTGATGACTTTAAAGAATTTTGAAAATTGTATATATAAAAGAAAGTAAGAGAAAGTTAATGAAATAAACTAAAAACTAAATAAATAATTAGTTTTTCATGATATTAAAATATAAATTAAAATCTAAAAGATTGATAAGAGAATTAATTTCTCTATTTTGAAAGAAATCTATCTAATAAATTTAATAAGCTTCTTAATGTCCATTCTACAATATCATGTATTATCCATTATTTATTATATTTCCATAAATAGAGTAGGCTTTGCTATAAATTAGTCAACTATTTTAAACTACCCATCATTTAATTCTAAAATTAAAAATATCTATATTGTAAGTTTAAAAATATGAAATTTTGTTATTTATTATAAATGATTGGACAGAAATAAGAATCACAATCCTAATTATTAGAGTTTAACTAAATTGTATATTGTTGAATTCTTAATAGAATTCATCTTTTTAATTCAGATAATGGATGCTGTAAAAATATTTACCTTAGGTTACCCAAATAAATTGGTTCTCCTCTATAAATATAAAAATTGAAATAGCTTATAATTTATTTTTTTAATTGAAAATGGCATATAAATTTAAAATAACAAAATTATTTTGTGAACAAGCTATTTTTAGATGAAGGTTTGATTTGCACTGAATAAATTTAAATTTAAAGCGAAATCGTATTTAATCTTAAAGAAGACCTTAAGTTGATTTTAACACTTTATTCAATAAATGGAACTAGATTATAAGATAATGTAATCATATATAATGGAATCCCATTCCATATAATGATTATAAAACTTTACCTATTGTGATTATGTAAGAGAAAATAATTAATAACAAATATATTATTTTTTTCTTAAAATTATAAATGATATAAGGTCTAAGAATGTAAAATGAGGGTTAATATTAGAGTAAAATTGTACCTTACTCTTTAGAAAAGTCTATAGAGATTAATGGCATTTGTCCAAATAAGATTGCAATTACAAAGGATTCTTTAATATTGGCAATAGGTTTTGATGATTAGATAATAAATCTTTATTTCTTAAGAGGTTTAAAAATTATAGAATAATTTTATATAAAATCGTATTGGTTTTTCCATTTGGATTTCATGAAAAATCTAAATAATTACTAATAACTTTAACAAAAAATAATAGAAAGGAAGCAATCCAATTATATTAGTATACTAATTTAAATTGTTGTAAAAAAATTTAAGAATTTCAAATTCAATTATTTTATTCAATAAAAGTTAGTAATGATGAAAATTAGATTTATGTTGGTGGATCAGATAAAATTAATGTATTTTAAAAAAAGTCAACTTGGTAAGAGGCTAACGATATATTATTGCCAAATTATATTGTAAATGATTTAGATTTGAATTAAGAATCAACTATTTTAATAACATTATGTGATAAAAATAGAACAGTTATTATATTAATTAAATAAGATTTTCAATGGGAAATTACATAGAGAATTCGGAACGATGATTTTGGAAGAAAATTATATTTTATTAACAATGAAACATTTGTAGTTGCTTTATTACTTTGCGGTATCTTTTTATATTAATTCAACACTAATGAATTGAAATTCAATTTAGCAAAGATAATATAAATTAAAGTAACATTTGATTAAGTAAAATATAAATTTTTGAAGTTTATTTATTCTTAATCAAAACTCTTATTTTATTTTGATGGTCATTAAAATATAATTGAGTTTGTACAAAAAGATAAAGAAATATTTATTAATGAAAATAAATCATATTTTCAAATAAAATAAGCGTATTAAGTTACAATTAGTGAAGATACAAAATATTTAGTTACTTTTCATGCTCATTAACTTGATTTAAGAATGTAATGTATATCTAAAGTTAATTTTCATTTTTCTCACTAGTTAGTGAAGCCTTAATAATAACCTTCTGGAATCATAACTAATCAAGATGCATCAATATTTGTAATTACATATTAGGGAAGATTTGAAGTATTTAAGTAAGATGTAAAAAAAGTAATTAAATTTAAACAACAATCTTACCAGGGTTCTAATGTTCTTCCTTACAATTTATGAGAAATTCAAATAAATTTATTATTGGAAGTTTGGATGATGAAATCACATTTTGGAGTTGGAATTCAAGCACATCTAACTACCAACAATATAATAGAATTATTGGGCCTTCAAAGTAAATTGTAATAAATTAGTTTGAAGACTTATTAATATTTGTGCATGAAAGGTTTTTAAATTTTTGGGAAAAGAGTTAATAAGATGAATTTAATAAATTTTAGACAATAAAGAATTCTAAATATAGTTTCGATCAGTTAAGTATTAATGAATCAGGGACAAAAATAATTGGAATTTAAAAGGAAGATTATTCAATTTTACTAATTATTAAAGATCTTAAAAATCAAAAAAAATAAAAATGGAAAATACATTCCAAACTTAGAACTGAATCAATTGGATCCTATTTATAATACATTACGCATTGTAGATTTTTGATGAAATAATCATACAACTCTGTTTTAGATCTTTATGAATTAGATGATGAAAGTAATTTACTTCTTAAAGGACATTAAGGATTATAATCATTTTCATTCAGTAGTGTTGGTACTGATAAGGATCCTAGAATATCTAGGCATTTGAATAAACTTCATTTCCAAAACGTAAAGATATTCTTTTATTTTTTTAATCATTAATTTAACTGCCTGACAAGAATTCTAGATATCATATTTAAATATAAAATTATACTCAAAAAAAATTTATTGCTTGAATAAAGAATTTTCATTTAAAAGTTCGCTTTATTATTAGTTATAATTAAATTAGATACAATATAAATATATGTTATGATCAATAAAAATTTGCTAAAAAGTTCATTACAATTACTAAGAAACTATGCTCTTAGGCGTTTTAACTATTTCATAGCTTTGAAAATGTCCCTATCTAGATTATCCTAAAATTGATCTCTACAATTTTAATCCATCTAAAGCTTAAAATTTGAAAATAAAAAAAAAAATTGTATTATTAACTAAAGCAAGATTAGAAGAGTCTAATAGGAGAAGGTACAATTCTCTTTATATTTCAAATTTAAATCTATTTTTATAATTTATGTTAAATAACTTAGTCTGGTCATAATCTTTTCCATTAATAATTGAAAGATCAATTTACAATATTTAATAGTTTTATTTTGTAACAAATAAATTCATTATTCAAGAATGCTAACGTTTATCATGTTTTTAAAATTATTATGGGGCAGTCAAAAATTTAATTTTGAATTATCAATATTTGATAATCTTTAGTTTTTGCAATTGCTTTGAAATTGTTTTGTCTTCATCATCATTCAATTCTATTAAAAGTTTTAAAACTCCAAAGAAAATGGAAGATCTTTTTTATTAAAGAGAATAGAAATATTTTTTTATTCAATATTTAATATTTAAAAAGATCTTCCTTAAACTAGAATATCAAAGGTTAGTTTAACATGAGATGATTTTTATTTTTCGGATTAATCTTTCTATTTCAATGTTGTTATTTTTATTAAATAATAAAGAATATAATCATAATATAATCTAATGAAGACTCAAAGAAAGGCAATAATTATATCAAGTGAAGAGAGTGAGGAACCAAAATTAATATAGTAACATTAAGGAAAAAAAAGATTAATAAGAAATGATTTTGAAAAGATAAATGAAGATTTGAGAAGAAATGAAATTCAGCAAAGACATAAAAAGGTAATTTTCGATAACGATGGACTAACAAGTGAAAAAAATGAAATTGCTAACGACATCTTTGCTGAGCAAAAGAAAAAATATAAGTTAATTAAAAAATAAGAAATTATTGTATAAGCAGCATAATAAGAAGCTACTTCTTGTCCAGTTTGCTATACTGACTTAGAAATTATTTAAGCTGCTATTTTATAATGTGGACATCTCTTTTGCTAAAAATGTATATAAATATAATGTGAAAAATACTAAAATAATTGTCCTTTGTGTAGAAAACAATATAAAAATGTAGAATTTCATATATTTTTAGTATACAATTTGTGTAAGGGGGGATGATGGCGAGTATTTAAGAGGACAATTAATAAAAATAAAAAAAAAAATAAAAAAATAGGAATATTTAGATGAGAATGATGATGAAGATTAATAAAGCAGTTAGGCTTAATTTTCTAATCATTAATCTAGTTATGTTTAAGATAGCCATTGTACATTAATATTTATATACAAGATGATGCCGGTGATAGTTTTATAGTCTCAGATGATGAATGTTGTGAGGAATGTCAAGGAAATGAGGATATGGAATCTATGCTTTTTTGTAAAAAATGTGGATGTGTAGTTAGACACAGTTATTGTTAGGTTTCAAATACCTCAAAAAAAATTTTATGTTACACTTGTAGGACATATCAATAAAGATGAATTTTAGATATTTAATAGGTATTTAATTCAACTTTTGAACAATTTTTTAATATCAAAATAAATCTTATAGTTATTTAATTCAAAAATTTCCACATTTGATTCATCGCTAATTTCTATATGAATATAATAAACTTAAGAATAGAGAAGTTTTGAAAGGTTAAGAGTCTAACACAGAATTGAACTCTATCTATAGAGATATGAAGGAATAATTTTTGTATAATTTACACTAATTATTGGCATGACAAAATACTTGTTGAATAATACAGAAAAGTAAAACTTCTTTCGAGTTGAATAATGATTTTTTACAGCTAAACCTAAAAAGCATTTTCAAGTATGCTAAGAGACCTTATTAAAGAGATTCTGTCAAACAACCATCTTTAAAATAATTAGGAATTAGAAATAATAATTTCTATAAAAGATTTAATATAATATTTTTCATAATTATTTGTGATCATATTGATGTTTGCATTTTCAATGGGTACTTTTATTCTGTATAATAAAATAAGCCTTTAAATTTTAGAAGCCCGTATTTACTTTTTCTATTTTATAATTGTTAAAAGGTAAATATGTCATCCCAACTAAACCAAGAAAATAAAGAAATTAGGTATATATTCATTTTTATTTTAAGGACTTGGCATCTCATTAAGAAGCATTATAATAATGGCAACAAAAATATGAGCCACCCAAAAGGCCAACCTTTTTATCAGAATAGGTGACATACTATGGAAAGATTTACCCTCATTTAAAATCTAAGTTTGGTGAATTATTCGCTATTGTAAAAAAATTACCAGTTGAACAATAAGAGAAGGATCTTGAAATAATTAAAAAATAAGTTGAAGAGAAGAGACAAATATACCTTAAAAGATTAGAAGACTATGATCACTAATTTTATGTTAAGAAAGGTACCATGACTCCTCAATCAGTTTTCTTTTCATAACTTCATAATATTGATTTCAAAGCTTAATGGAATAAATATAATGAATTATCACAAGAAGAAAAATAAAAATATAGAGAATTAGCTGATATAGAAAATTAAAAATTGAATGAAAAAAAGTAAAAATTAGCTTAATTATATGGAATTTCTCTTGAAGAATTCAATAAGGAATTACGTACACTTTCAAAATTAAGTAAGAAAAAATAAGAAGAGAAATCATCATCATCAGATGATGATGAGAAAAAGGAAAGTAAGTCTGAAAAGAAAAATTGAATTTAAGATCAAAATATTAACAAAAGATAAAAAGTTCTATTTTTCAGAAATTTTATAAATTATTCTCATCAATAAGGTTTCATTTTGCCTAATGTACAAACAGTACTCAAGAACTTACTATTTTTCGTTTTTTTAATTAAATGCCTTTGCTAATATTCATTCATCAAGTGAAAGGTATAAATTCTCTTTTCATTATTTTTGACTTTTTTACTTCTGATCTTATTCTTAAATAGATTTCAATTCTTCTACCTTATTTCTTAATTTAAATCAAGTTTTATTAATGTAATCAACTAAAATTTTCTGTAATTTCGTCAATTATTATTAAATCTCTATTCTACTGCACTCTACTCACTCATAATAAATATTTATATCAATGATTATAAGGCCTTTAGGTGATCAATATTTCTATACTGAAATCTGAAGTTATTGTTTTTCTATACTAATCAATAAATAATGCAGATTTTAACTAAAAAAATGGATAATTCTCAATAATTATAAAAAAAATCTTGATAAAATAAAAAATTATTTAAAGAAATTCTGCAATTTTCTAAAAAATTAAAACATATTGTAATATAAAATATTGATTACGAACAACATTCGAACAAACATTCAATGATTGTAAAAAAGCTAATATAAATATTTAATTTTAATTTATACTCATTGGCTTCACTCATCATCGTTGTTCATTAGTTTTGCTTACTAAAATTATATTTCGGCTTAATCTTAAAGGTTAAGTTTTTGTAAAATAATTCCTAATAAGTATTTACAATATTAACCTTTTCTTTAATAATATTTTGCTTGATATTTATTTTTTTCAATTGCAAAGTCAATATTTTAAAGGGCATGTTTAAAATCGTTCATTTAAACATATAATTAGGCTATAAATAATTTTTAGTTTTACCTTTTTCATAAAAATAGCTTGCTTCCTCAGGATTTAAAGCTGTAGCAAAATCAAGATTTTCTAAAGCTTCATCAAATACACTAAGCTTTATAAAAACCATCGCTTACATTTTAATAATAAAATGATAATACCTTTCTTGAAATAAAGTTAACTATTATTTTCATCATTTCTTATTAATTCATTCAAATAAAATAAAGTTTCTTCCAATCGTTTGATATTATTCAAAATGATATCTATGAAATTTAGAAAATTAATTAACATTATTTTTGATCTTTTATTTCTACATCTTCTGCCTAATCGTTATAAAAATTTAAGTGTTATTAACCAACTGAATTTTATTATTAATCTCTTTATTAATAAAAATTATTAAATACTATTGTTAGTTTTATGAAGGTTATTAAGGTGCACCATTATTTTAGGAAACGTTTTCTCCTTATGGAGTGTCGTTAATTAAATTAGAAAAATGATTTTATATATCAGGAGGAATTTATTGTCTTTAGTAATTAATTCCAGTTCTTAATATTTTAACTAATTTATACTGCTATTGATTTTAATTTGATTGATGTTAACTTTCAGTGTTATCATTTAAGAAATTTGCCATATCTTTTTAAACCTATCCTTAGTGTTAATCATATTGTTAACCTTAGGGAGTTGTTTAATTTTCAGTTCTAAAATTTTAATTATTTTTATACTGCTTTTGAGGTTAATGTGTTTGATCTTAACTTTCAGTGTTGTCATTTAGGAAATTTGCCATTTCTTATTAAATTTATCGTTAACCTTAGGGAGTTGTTTAAATTTCGGTTCTAAAATCTTAACTATTGATATACTGCTTTTGAGGTTAATGTGATTGATCTTAACTTTCAGTGTTGTCATTTAGGAAATTTGCCATTTCTTATTAAACTTATTGTTAACCTGAGGGAGTTGTTTAAATTTCGGTTCTAAAATTTTAATGATTTTTTACTGCTTTTGAGGTTAATGTGGTTGATCTTAAACTTCAGTGTTGTCATTTAAGAAATTTGCCATATCTTTTTAAACCTATCCTTAGTGTTAATCATATTGTTAACCTTAGGGAGTTGTTTAATTTTCAGTTCTAAAATTTTAATGATTTTATACTGCTTTTGAGGTTAATGTGTTTGATCTTAACTTTCAGTGTTGTCATTTAAGAAATTTGCCATTTCTTATTAAACTTATCTTTAACCTTAGGGAGTTGTTTAATTTTCAGTTCTAAAATTTTAATTATTTTTTACTGCTTTTGAGGTTAATGTGGTTGATCTTAAACTTCAGCGTTGTCATTTAAGAAATTTGCCATTTCTTTTTAAACCTATCGTTAAGTTTCATCATCATGTTAACCTGTTGGAGTTGTTTAAATTACAGTTCTAAAATCTTAACTATTGATATACTGCTTTTGAGGTTAATGTTATTGATCTTAACCTTCAGCGCTGTCATTTGAAATATTTGGAAGGTTATTTTCATTTTAGTTATGGTTAGCATCCAAAGATTAATTTTGTCTAGATAATCATATATTTTTAAATTACTTTTAATTATTAAGATTAAGCTATTATTGATACTGATCTTGAAGGAAATCCATGATTTCTTCCCATTCATTAGGATCAACATTTGGCCTCAAATCCACATTTTGCTCTACTTAGTATTTTTCAATTACTTGAAAATCTACAATATAATCATTTTTACTTTAATTAAATTAAAAAAGAGCTAATTACAATTCATTTTTCTCAACTTCCTTTATTATTTGAATAATTATTGTTAGTTATTATTTTACCATTTAAGCTAGATATTATATATATGATTACGTGGGATGTCTTAGTAAGCTATCAATGTTTGCAATTTTTTCTTCAAATCGTAAGGCAATGATTTCAAGGAATTTTTTATATTCTCAAAGTTACTTTCAAGCTATTCAATCAATTAAAAGATAAAGAGGTAAAATTTATAAGCAGCTTTGAGATGAATTTTTTTTATTTCTTCAAAAGCTTTTTCATAATTTGACATTTATAACAACCCAATAACTTATTATGAATTATATTTAATACTTTTTAAAAAATAAGCCTCACAATTGTCTCTATTTTTCTTAATAATTTAGTCACAAATTTTTAAGGCTTCCTCAAAGTTTTCCAATTAGATTAATATTTAACCTAAATTTTGAAATAGACATTACTTTTTTAAAGATATGCATCAACATATTCGTCATCTATTTTAAAAATTTCAATTAAAATTGAAAGAGCTTCATTAAATCTTTATTAATCATATAACTTCTTTGCTATTTAAATTTATCAAAATCCTACCTTATTCAATAAGTTAGTTTAATTATTTTAATTTAATTCTTCCATCCTCATCCTCTAATAAATATTCAATATTATATTCTTTGAGTTCATGAATATAATTATCAAGTTTTTTGAATACCTTGGCTATAAACTATTATTAAAAATTACCAGGCTTATTGTCGTCTATATCTTATTTATACTTTTTGAGTATTTCTATATATTATCCAGCAGCTTCAAAATTTTCTTCCTTTATATGTACTTAAAGTTGTTCAAACAACTTTGTTTATTCTTCATTATCTTTTTATACTTTGTTAAAATATTCTTTAAACTCATTAAATTTTTCATCCGCCTTCATTATCTTTTAATTATCTTCAGAATTATATTCTTCAAGTAATTATTCAATTTCTTCTCCTTCCTTCAGATCTTCTTGGTGATCTTAATGTTTCACTTTGCATTTTTCACAATACCAATCGTCATCACAATCTTCATTCAAACATATCCCAATAATTTGAGTATCTTAATTGTCTTAATTTTTGCATTCACACTCTTATTGCATATCTAAACAAATTTTATTTAATAAAATGATAATAAAAGTATTTGATTATAAATTATTCAAAAAGATTAGATACGATGCCTATTTATCAAATTAAAAATTATTCTCTTTATTTATAAGTGCGTAGTTTTCTGGTTTTTATGAAAGCTGTTTTTATATACTAATAATTAACTGTATACTTTACCTAAACATTGCTGTTCCACAAAAATGAACTATATTTCTATTATTCTAATTCATTTCAAATTATTATAATATTTAGGTTTCATCAATTTATTTCTAATTATTAAAAAAATTTTCTGTGTTTAAACTTCTAATGTTAAAGAAATCGTTGAACTCGGCATATTAAATGTTCATCAATTTAGCTCATATTTACTTATAATCTCTAATTCATGAATAAAGAATACTTTATTTTGTTATTTCTTTATATATTTAAATAAGTTTCTTATTTGAATTTATCCTTCTCTTCTTTATGTAATCTTTCTTTTCAACAAATTTTCTTTTCAATATTAGTTTAAGCTAATTGATTGTTATTAAAGTTAGATAATTCATAATTCTTAATATTTTGTATATATTGATGTTTGTGCAGTGGTGTAAATAAATTTGAATTAAGAAACTAATATAATGAGTCTTCTATTTCATTTTGTCAATAGCAATTAATTTTCTCACAATACCTTTATAATCTATTAAATTTGTTTGTTATTTTTGAACTAAGTAATTATTGAAGTATGATCAATTTTATTGGAATCAATATAAATTGCATTCTAGTTGTTAAGCTTTAAGGTTATGTACAATATAAATTAGTATTTCATTATGTGGATTTTAAAATTAATTTTTTCTTGAAAGAACACTTATTATTAAGAATACTTATTTATCTTGGTCTTAAGCATAATATTTTCTTATAATTTTTCTAATTTGAGACTTTTAAAGATTAGGTATTAAAAACACATTCTATTTGAAGATTGAGATTATTATTAAATTCTAGTTATGTTAAGAATATTAGGACTTGTGATTATTAGTTTTTGATAATTTTTGAAGATTTATTTATTTCCTATTGTTGCTCTAAAGATCATTAACAAGAAAGGTATTGCTTAGTATGAATTCATTTATTCATTAAATGTATTTATTGATAAATTAATTGTTCTAATAAATAAAGATGAATCAATATCATATCAGCTTACTTATTGTTTATATGCTGTTAATTCTTCTCTATTCTAATTTAATATATATTATATATTAATTACTCCACAAAAATGCAAAACTAAATAAAATGCACCAGTTAAGAAAAGCAATGCCCCTATAATGAATCCAATTATGTCACTAGCTGCATTGGATAGTTAATAAACTGCCAAGGAAGCAAGGCTTGATGATAAAATTTATTATACTAAATATTAAATAAGCCTCTTCCTAGAAGAGAGCTTAAAAATTTGAAATTATTATCCATGAATTCCATCTTTTATCCACTCCCAAAAAGCATGATTCCAAAGAATCTATTCGAATAAAAAATAAACTTACATTAAAAAAAATGGCAAGAAAAATGACATAAAAAAAGAGAAACTAACACTGGAAAATATGATGCTTAGAGATATAATTTAAGTAACTCCAATCAATATCAACATAAGAGAAGATATCAAATTTGACCATTTGAGTAATTCAATTGTGGATGCCATAAAAATTATTATTAATAATATAAATCTATATAATTTTGTGTGTATGTATACATTAATTGTTGTTTTAATAATCATTATTATTATTAAGGTTTATTTTCTCCCAAATCTCCAGCACTTCTATTGGCTTTGTGTCTCGATTCGTAGTAACCAAATTCAGAGGGCAATCTATAGCTTCCTGGAGCAGGAGTGCCTGCTTCATTTATAATATTAAATAATGATACCTTTGCCAACTGATCCTGTTCTTCTAGATTCTTTAGGGAAACTTCTCACATTGGAAGAATGGAATTTCGAAATGAAGTAATTCCCATCCTTTAATATTAAATGTAATTTACTTTTTGAATTCCAGTCTTATCAATGGGATAAGTGCCTGGACCAGGAGCATAAAGGTTGGTAGCTTTAAAAATGGTGTGGTAAATTTACAAAAATCTTTAACAAATCTTTTAGAGTTCTTAGGATTGAATAAAGTAGCGCATGAATTATTGTATTTTGATATAGGGTATTTACCTACAGAATTTACTGCAGGTAAAGATTCATAAGTTCCAGGTCCTGGTATTTCTTTACTTGTTAAGACCATAAAGTTAGTTTTTGGTCTTTGTCTCATTGTATATCGAATATCACTTAAAGTAGACCCCAAATCATATGTTCCAGGGGCTATATGATTCTTTCATGTATTATTACCTGGAGTTTTTAAATTTAAGTTTCCAAGAATGCCAGTGCTAGCCATTTTTTCTCTGCTCATTCCAAACTTATTACCCTTCTATTTCTTAAGATTGGTTTCGACATCGCTTGCTAAGTTATATTATTATGGTGATGGAGTTGCAAATGCTACTTTTGTAAAATCAGTTCTTAAATAAAATAGTTATTTACTTTGTTCCTTTTCCAATTCCTGCAGATCTCTTTTCTATCTAAGTAGGTAAATCGTAAAATGCCTTACCGCAACTATAATAATTTATTCAATAATAAATACTTGACTGGATTAGCTAAATTACCAAATCTATCAGATTTAGAAAAAGTCCATAAGTTCTTAGCTGTACTGTTATTGAGTGGAGAACCGCATATTTATTAGCATGTTGAAACAGTTATTGACATAATAAATTTATTAATATATTTATAATTAAGAATGTTTGATTTATTTTTTAAATTTATGAGTATCAAATAAATACTCACTTCATTCTTGATGAAGCTTTTAAGACTTTTCAAACATCTACAAAAGCTACGGTAAATTTTCTTTATTTAAACATATAACATCAACTAAATCTGCTGATACAAGGTAAGGATCCATAGTTGCAGCCACTCTTCTATCCTAAAAATACCGAAAGTGCCTATGGAAATTTTATACCCTTATTCTAATTACTTTGTTCCTATAGGTATCAGTATTTCAGTAAAAAATTTCTAAATTTATCAAGAATGAGCTAAATTAAGAATCCTTAATTAATATTAAAAATGAATATATGCTAAACTTGATTAAAATTTAAATCATCTATCTAAATTTCTAAAAGGGAAAAAACTAATATTACCCAAATAAAAATAGGTAATCCTTTTCTTAATTGGATTATCTAAATTTGCTTTAATTTGATTACTTAATTAATAATTTTCATTCTTAGATAATTCACTTTACTTTCAATTCATATTCTTATATAATATAAAATATCAAATTGACTATTTTTGAAAATTGGTTTTTGAAAATATTCTATCAAAAGGATAATCCATAAGATTATAACCGTAAAGAATAGTAACTTTCTTTTTATTATTAGATGAATAACTAAATATATTAGTAGAATAAAGTTTTTTTAACATGTAAAAGAGGTATTTTAAATGATAATAAGACTTTTATTTAGAATTTGGAAATTTCGTGATTTTTTTCATCCAAAACTTGAATTCTGTGTTTCCAAATTTAGTTTAATAATTAATGGCTGATTCAGTTCTCGTATTTTGATTATAATTCTTTAGGTTTGTCATTCCTACTTCAGGAGGACTTTTTAATTTCCAGGAAAATAAAGAGTTTCAATAAATAACTTTTACTTAAAATTGTGAAGGAAGATTATTTGTTAATCTTGATCTTGAAGATCAAGTTTGTACTTCTTTCTCAATCGAGTAAAAATTAAATTTATATCTATATATAAAATGAGACTGATTATTAAGATACATATTTGAATATTAGGTACATTTTAAATTTAGTTAATGTGTTAATATCATTTGTGTATTAAAAATGTATTTAAATGTGAATGTATTCAATTTTCTTTTTATAAAAACTATGGATATTATTTTAATTTGAAGTTGCATTAATATTTGACTTTAGATGGAATTATTTTCTTTAAAGATTAATTTTGCGATGAAGCTCTGGTAAATGGGAAGAAATAGAACTGAGATGAAAAATTACTATAATTTTATATTTTATTTTTATTCCAATTCTATATTAATTATTGTTATACTAAAATATTTTTTTTTTAATTAAATTTATTATAAAAATGGATAGACAACGTAAATTAGATACTTAATTAAATAAGACTGCTTTTGATTTAGTTACCTATACAGCTGTTGGTATGTCTGCACTTGTAAACACAATTTAGGGTATTTTTTTGGAGTGGCTGCTTCTGTATTTTTTAAGAGAAAAGCATTTATACGAAATTTGAGTGCAGGTCTTTTTGCGGGGTTTGCATTCAATGAAAATCAAGAGGCCTTTAATAGATAGCTCTGAAATATTAAGATATAAAAATTAATATAATTTATTTATGACTACAAACATAAGTTGTCTTAACTTCTATAAAGGGAAATCTTTATTAATATCTGGTTGTACAGGCTTTGTGGCCAAAGTTATTTTAGAGAAAATCTTAAGAGTTTTAGAAGTTAAGAAAGTTTATGTTTTAGTGAGGGCAAAGAAAGGCCAATCAGTGGCTGAAAGATTCAATAAAGAGATTATCAATTCTTAATGCTTTGATAGGATTCGTAAACAAAAAGGAGCGGATTTTTAAAAATTCATAGAAGAAGTTGTTAAACCAGTTGACGGAGATTTGATTAAGCCTCATTTGGGACTTAGTAAAGAAGTTACATAGGAGCTCATAGAAAATGTCAATATTATCATAAATAGTGCTGCCAGTGTTGATTTTAATTCTCCAATAAAGGTTGCTTTGGAAATAAATTATTATGGAGTGTAGAAAGTGTTAGACTTAGCTAAGTAATGTAAATATTTAGAAAATTTTATCCATGTATCCACTGCTTATGTTAATAGTGATAAATTTGGGTATAATATGTTATTGACTTTAAAAGATTCATTGAAGAAAAGATTTATCATCCACAAAAAGATGTCGAATCCTTTGTATCTATTCTTTACAGATCATCATAAAATTTCGATGAGAAATAATAAAAATTGGCTTTAGACAAATTTCCAAATACATATACATTTACAAAGAACTTAGCAGAATAGATGTTGGCTTAATTGAGACCTCCAAATATGTAGATCACTATTGTTAGACCAACAATAGTTGGATGCTCATTCAGAGATCCAATACCTGGCTGGGTAATATTGATTGTTATAAAAGATTGATAATTTGGTTGGTGGTGCAGCCGTAATCTTTTTTGGTGGAATTGGATTAGTAAAAATATATAAAGGAAAGGAAAACTTAATTACAGATTAAGTTCCTGTTGATTTTGTCTCAGATATGATTCTTGTGGCAGGAGCCTATGAAGCAAATAAAAATAATTTCTAAATATACCATTGTGGTACTAGTGCTAGAAATCCTGCACCTTGGAAATTGACTAAAGATACATGTGTTGAATATTGGAATGCTAATCCACCTAGTGTCAAAGTTTCACCATGTACCATAGAGATTAATAATAATCTTTGTTATTATAGATATATGAATTTTAAAAGAAAAATGGGAGCATTAGCTTTAAAAACTTTTGCCGATACTTTTGGAAATTCAACTTAAAAAAAAAATGCTGATCGTTATGTTAAAGTTATTGATAAAGCTGATACAATCAATAAAACTTTCAAACATTTTAATAGAAATGAATGGGTTTTTTCTTAAGAAAATGTTTTATAATTAATGAATTGTTTGTCAAGAGATGAATAAGGAATCTTTTTATTAGATGTTACTGAAATGGAATGGAGGTTATCATATTTTTTTAAACTTTAGATCTTACATGATGACTTTTCATTATGGATTATAAAAGTTTATCCTTAAAGAAAATGTCTAACCACCTGTTGAGGAAGAACCAACAGATTTATTAAGATCTTGGAAAAGTGGAAACTTCACTGATTTGAAATGGATAGTCGAAAAACAGAAACTTCCTGTTGAAAATAAAAATTATACAATGAATGGCTTATTTAATAGATAGAGAGCTAAATTGTGAAATGATCAAAAATGTATATTTTGTATAAAATAATATTAAATTGTTTTCTAATGAATTCTATAAAAAAAATCAAATATGAGTTGAGGAGTAAAATATATATATAATTCTAAAGTTTATAACTTATAATACTATACGCTAAAGCAATTATGCTTTTCTATACTTAGAGCTATTTTGAATATACTAGAGAAATAGATTGATTTTTTTAACTCTTGAATCAACCCTTATAATATTTAAACTTACCAAAAATTATCAACTACATCCTAGTATTCATTGTTTTACTGCAATATTTTTTTAAATAACAGAGATATTAACAAACTACTCAACTAAAAACTTTTTAATATGATCAAGAAGAGTGAGAGCAATTACACAGAATATATACATTATTAAGAAATGAAATCAACTCTTAAAGATTAAGAAGACAAAAGAGATATTTGAGATTTAAATCCAATAAGAATGTAATATAAAAAATAATACAAAAATTTAAAATATAATTACACTATTTAAATTAGTGAAGGATTAGTTGAATTTAAATAAGAAGAATAAATGAGAACCTAAATGATTTTTGGTGGAAATTTTCTTAAATAATTCTTGCTGAATTTAATTTAATAAAATATTATAATTCAGAAGATTTAAATGAAATGATTGATCAAGATTAAAAGTAGAGTGGAGTGTGGTTTAATTTTGTTAAAATTTAACTAAGAAAATTTACCCTAATCAATATAGCAAATTAGAAAAAATAAAATTGGTGAAAGATTACAGTCTTGCACATTGGAATATGATAAAATTTAAAAATGAATTTAAATTAAATTTTTGATTTTTTTTTATAAAGTCAAAAAAATATTGGATTTTTTCAATAATTTAAAAATCGGCTAAGGAGCTTGGTTGTATGAATTATAAAAAATATGAATAGATTAATTTAATACATTTTTAAAAAAAGTATAAACATAAATATTTTCAACATATCCCTGATTTAATTGGAAATATCTTTTTCAATATTACCTCTAAATCTTTTTAACTTACAGGTTTTGGTAGAAAAAAGTTAACTCCTATTTTTTATCCTTCTACAAAATTCTCTTAAGTATCATAAGCAGAACAAATAATAATACAAGATTATTTACCTATTAATTCTAATATCTAAGATAAAAAAAGAATTTAATACCTTTTTACTAGTTTAAAATCCATTAATTCCAGGCATTTCTATATCCATAAATATTAATTTGTAGGCTGAACAATGTTCCTACATTTTAGATTTAACTTTTTCTATAGCTTAAAATCCATCAAATGCTTAGTCAGATTCTATTGAGTAATTCTATAGCATTAGCCTAAGGGTAATTTAATTAAATGGAATATCATCTACAATCAATACACTTTTACAATCTTTACAAATTTGGGAAAACTTTTTAAATGAATACAATTCCTAATTTGCTATTGTTTAGCAAGATTATATTTGTTTATGAGAAAAGTATTCCGGACTGATAGGTAATTCTATTTACTACGGTTTATTGGAATCATTTAATTTAGGAGTTTCTAAGGATGATTCAGAATCTTGCAAGAAATTATCTGGAAGTTGCATTTCATAATCCATTTTTGAATTCGAGAAACTAGATTTAATTGGTAATCTATCATCAAATTTTCTTTCACTCAAAGTCTATTACAATCCGGATTAATTAAATCGACCTGTCAGTTATGATAATAGATAAGAAGATTAATATTAATCATATTAAGTTTGTAAGTAGTTTTAAATTTAGAATTATACTTTAGTACCTTGATTTTTGGTCGAACTTATTAATAATTAATTATTGTTTGATTCGATCAATCCTTCTACAATTTTTGCAGCTATATTTAATCCTAATCCAGCATTTTAATTAACCTACTAAATCTTTAATCTTGCACCAAATTCAACATTTCCTATTAAACTATTTTATATCAAAATTAATTTATCATCTTCAATTCCAATTCCATTATCTTTTACTTTGATATTAATGTAGAAAAGACTCTTTTATTTAATACTTAATTTAACATGACCTCCTTCTCTTGTATATTTACTGGCATTATTTAGAAGATTGACTAATATTTATAATATTCTTTATTAATCATTATAAATAGTAGCGTCACTTAAATTAGGGTGAATTTTAATAGTAAATTCAATATTTTTTTATTACATTTAAAGTTTATACAAATTATAAATCTCTTATGCTATATTTCCAAAAGTAAAAGTTGTGAGACGATATTAAAATTAAAATGATTAAATTGCAGCATAATCTAAAATGTCATTTATTTGATGAATCAATAATTAAATCGAACATTAAGCAATATCTATATAATTTTATATTTTCTTTTCAACAGACTAACTTTTTATTAAGTTTAACATATGTTAACAACTATTTAAGGGTGTTCTTAATTCATGAGAAAATGATTTTATCAAACTATGATGTATTATTTACTCATTCTTCATTTTTTAAAATTAATGTTTACTTGTAACATTCTTGATCATTATTAATAATACAGGCATTTCAATATCATTTTAGAATTGTATGTTAAGTTTACTAGGACATTTATGATGAGAAGGCATTGATATGTACTCTTATTAATTTCCAGTCATGAATGTTGGTATAATAATAACTTTAAGTTTCTTTTATTTAACTTTCCTATTTTAAGTAGATTCAAATAACCATTCATATATAAACATTTATTATTGAAATGTTAATTGATCAGTTTTAGAATCATCTTAACTTCCAAACTGATCAAACTTCTATTCTAAAATTTAAAAGTATTTTGAAGGTTAAAGTAGAATATCCAAAATATCAACTGATAAATTTTCTTTTTATAATTCTTTTACAATCCTTAATAAGGTATATTGATTAATTTATTTATTAAATCTTGGTGTTTTTAATAGGCTTGTTATATCATTATCATTTTCACTTTCAGGCATTTTGGCACTATTTAAACATTATCTTATTTTATCAACAATTTAATCTGAGCCTGAACATTCAAGTAGTTTTTCGCATTTATTATTTTAGTAACTCACTTATTAATTCTAATTTAGTATAAGTACTCCTTAAGGAAAAGAATTAATTAAATTCTAGTAAAATTAATGGAATTATAATTCCGTAGCCTTATTAGATAAAAATTAGCTTTTCTATAATTTTTGGGTTTATCCTAAATTCGAACATTAAATCAATTTTGATTCATATGTCATTTCCTTTAATAAAATGCTTTAACTTTTGAGTGGTGTTTATCCTATTGAAACTCGACTATAAGATTTGATTAAAGATTAATTTAATTATAATTAATTAGCTGAATCGTGATCATCTACTTTTTTAAATTATGATTCAGTAATTGTTTTTTTTTTATTTTTTGTACATAAACACTCACTGTTGATATATTGATCATTGTATGCTAATGAAAGAAATACAATTATGCATATTATTAGACTTTCAATAAGATATTAATTAAACTCAGTAAATATTAAGACGATATTCCTAAATATTATATAACATGGAAATCCTATTTTACATATTCTATCAGATTTATCTGTAGATATTGATAAATACTATTTATAAGTAACAATAAATAATAAACAATTTGCATATGTTCCAAAAGGATTATTGTATTTTAAAAATAGAAATGTTTCTATATACAACACAGAATAAAATAGTGATACCAGATGTAAAATTGTTTATTTATCACACCATTAATCAATTATTATCTACTATGAAATTCTGAAAATTGTGCATGATATTTATAAAGAGAGAGCCTCATAATTAGTATTATCTATCATGTGCAAAGACAAAAATATCCACCAAATACCTTATGAAATATTTGCTATTAAAATAGATTTTCCAGCTATCTTTTTCAAAATGTTTATGATTAATTCTCCTTTTTTTTTCATTTTATTTAATTAATAAAAAACAATACTTGACTTAAAGTTGGTATGAAAACTATTATTTGGTAAGTTTATAATCTCTAATTATTAATTTTATTTTCGAAAAAATGAAATAATCATATTTAAATACTTATTTTTACTACATAATGTGTATATATATAGATATATTAAATAAAAATAAATTAATCAATTATATCATCATCTTGAATTTTCACTGAAATAATCTCTTCATCTTAATTTTATTAATGAGAAGCTTTTTTCTTAAATTTTGATTTCCCGGTTGATAAAAATAAAATAAATTAAAAATATATTTAATAAAAATAATTTAATTTTTTGCTTATTAATTGTTTTCAATACAATTAATATTATAATTACTTTTTAACAACAAAAATGAGAAAAATCATAGTAAATATATCAAAGGAAACCAAATTTTTTTAAAATTCTTTCTAATCCCTTTAAATTTACAGGTTTAGGTAAAAACTACGACATTCCTACAGCCTCCCCTTCTCTAAAGTTTTCATCAGTATCATATGCAGAACACATAATAATATGTGTTTAATCTAGTGTAATTTTGAGAATCTAATTTAATTTTAGTTTTACATCTTTAGTAGCTTGAAAACCATTTATCCCAGGCATTTCAATATCCATAAATATTAATGTAAAATATTAACAATGTTTATCCAATTGTTTTTTAACTAATTCAATTGCTTAATAACCATCATATGCTTATTCAACCTTTATATTGTAATGTTAAAGTAATGCTTTTAAAGCAATTTAATTAATTGGTATATCATCAACTATAAGTACTCTGGTACATTATTAACATTAAGGAGTTTTAAACTTTTTTAAATAAAATTCGTCTCTATAGACAAAATATTCAGGACTTAAAGGTAGATCAATGTGATATGAACTATTATCTGCCATATCTAAAGAACTTTCTATATAATTAGCTGGCTGCATATTATAAAACTTACTTTTTGTAGTTTTACTTCTTCTAGAAGGGGATTATGCATCAACTTTTGAATTTTCAGACAATTATCTCAAGAGTGGTAAAACTTAACTGCAATTACTACCTTCATATTATGACATTTATTATTTGTAAGTATTATTTTTATTTGTGTATTCAGAAACCATAGGATTTCTCACAGATTCGTCTCTATAAATTAAAAGATTCTCTACTAAAAAGTATATTTTGGTGCCTTAATTTTTATTTTTTGATATAATTTCAAGTGTACCGTCTTTTTTTTAAACTAATCCTTCAACTATTCTTGCAGAAATATTCAATCCTAAACCTAGACTTTTTTTAATTCTAGATCTGTGCAGACTTTTACCCATAGAACTTGTTAATACTCTTCTTAAGTTTTATAATTATTCTGAACCTATTCCTATACCTGAATCTTTAACCTATAATTTAATAAAGGGATAATCTATATATTTTAAAGAAAAAACTATTTTGCCACCTTCAGGAGTAAATTTACAAGAATTATTTAATAAATTGATTAAAACTTACATTATTCTTTACTTATCAGATCTAATAATGCTAACTTTGTTTTCATCAAATTTAACTTATAAATCAATTTTCTTAGAATTTAATTGATAAGAATATATATATTTAATTTCATCAACAATTTCGTGTGATTTAAAATCAATATATCTATAATTAAATGTGTTTGATTACATGGCTGCATAATCAAAAATATCATTTATCTAATGAATTAAAAATATTATAGATATATGAGCAATCTCAACATATTCTAACTATTTCGGATCATTTATCACATCTTTAAGTATTACCAGCATGTCTTGACTGCTATTTAAAGGAGTTTTTAGTTCATGTGAAAATGATTTAAGTAGGGAATTATGCATTTCCTTTTCTTTATTCATTTATTCTATTTTATGTTTCTTAGTAATATTTTTTATTTTTATCACTATAATAGGCTAAGCACTTTCTCCTTAAATTATTGTTTTACTCATATGAACTTTTTAATATGAAGGTTAAGAAAGTTATTCTTATTGTGCATTCGTCATTTAAGTAGGAAGAATAACAATTCTTAGCTTTTTCAATAAACCACCTTCTCCAATCATTATATGTTCATATGTTACAGCATCTTTACTTTACAGAAATGTTTCATTTACAGATTCCGATAAACTGCTTCTTTAATCAAATTCAGAATGGGGTGATTGATTTTAATAGTATTAATGTAAATACTTTTAAGGAAATAGAAATGCATCAAATATATCTAATTCCAATTAGTTTTCGTGATATTATTTAAGAATTCTTTCAAAAGTAGCTTTGTTCATTTATGCTTAATTCTTTGGAGGAACTTATCCTAATGGAAAATCATCATTATCATATAATGATTGAGTTATGATTATCTTTTTTAGACTTTCAACAACTTTTTCACTACCTTTCTAGCCTAATAGTTTCTCACATTTATTATTCATAAAAGTAACTTTTTGATTTTGATTCAGAATAACTATTCCTGCAGAAAAGATATTATTTATTATATTCTAAAAGAATGTATGTAATTGCTAATCGGATTTATCTGCACTTAAAGTAGAAATCTTTTTGTTAAGACTTTTTCTTAAATTTTGAAATTGCTAAGAAGTTTTAATATTTTCTTCGATTGTTTTAGGTTAATTATATAAGGGAATATTCTACAATATATCTGGCTTCTCTTGATATTAAGAATAATGCGTTCTACTTTTCTTAAAGGACTCTCCTAATGATTACCTTTTTGAATCTTATTAGTAAAAATTTATAAATTTTTTTTAATTGAAATTATGTTAATCTTTAGGCTGCCTGAAGTCTTTCCTTGCATTTTAAATTTTTTCTTTTTTTTTTATTAATTCTTCCTTGACAATCAGACTAAGAAATATAAATATTAGTATGCAGCTTTCTAAAATAGAATAATTTGTTTATATAAATGTAATTGACATTGTCCTTAATAAACAATATATAGGAAATCCAAACTTTGATATTAGTTAAATATTTTCTTTTTATTCTTTGTTGGCATATGAATAATTAATTAAAATCATCAAACAATTTGAATGGTTTGTAAAAGGATTATTCATAGGCATTCTTAGGCTTGATTCAGTGTATAAGCAATTATGAAGCAAATTCAAGATTGCTAAAATAAATGAATTGTCAATTTTCCTTTCTAAAATTATTATCATAATCCTAGTAGCAATACTAATTCCAGAAAGTATACAAAGTTTATATTCATAAGGAGTATAAAATATCCATGAACATATTATCCACCAAATGTTTTGTATGATTTGTGTATAAAACAGTATTTAATAATTCATAAATTAATGAAAAAGACTATTAAACTAATTATAGTATTAGATTATTATTCTTTTATGTTTTGAATCTTCAAAATAACCAAATATTTGTGCGATTACATTTCCTTCTTAATAGAACAGTTTTAATTTGAAATACAACAAATATTTTTTTTCTAAAAACACCAATAATTAATTTCTTTATATACATTTATCAATATGAATTATTGAATTTTATTTCATTAGATATCAAAAATTTCAATTTTAGAATAATTTAATTTGACAACTATTAAAAATGCAACACAATTGATTTCTAATTAGACCTTTTTCATTAATGATTCTAAAGCTATATAATAATGCCTGTAATATAAAATAGAAATTACGGATAAATTAATTAAATTAGATTCCTACTATATCAACTTTTAATTAGATCTATAAATATTTAATTAAAAATAATATTCAAATTTATAATGGATATGCTCCTCCCTTAAATTAATATATACAGAGCATCATTTATAAATAAATTATTATAGTTACAATCTTAAATGATTATATTTAAATTGGTGTAAATACTGTGTACTAATTTCTTATTAAGGTTTAAGTGAAATGAATAACTGCAATATAATAATTATTTTATGAATAATACATTACAGAAACATTATCTATATAATTATAGAAAACATCAATACAGACTAAAATAAATAAGTATCAATAATATCTAACCATATTCGCTCAGGAGAAATTCAGAAATTTATTTCAATACATTAGCATAAATTTCAGTTAGATTGATTTTAAGAAGTGATTATAGTAATACTTTTAGATGGAATTAAAAGAAATTATGGTTTTTATTATTTTTGATAAAATTGTTATATTAATGTTATATGATAATTCATGTAGTTTAAGATTAGACAATTATTTGAAGGTATTTTAAACATAATATTTTTTTTGTATAGAATTCATTTCATCTAATTTCTAATGCATATATTAAATAATTATATATATAATTTATTTTTCAATATGGACGAAGAACATAATCACCTTATTGAAATAAATCCTGAGTAAATATCATTATCACTTGATAATTTATCAACTTCATTCAATATTCTCAATCTTACATTACATTACGTTGCATATAAAATTATTTCTCCAAATCCTATGATATTTAACATTTAGCAAACTGAAGGTATTTCATTAAATAAAATTCAGGAATATTGGATCCATGTGACAGTATTGAGATTAAAATTACTGCGATCATAACAAGCTCGATGAATTTTTAAAGTTTTGAAAAAAACAATAAATTGACTATATTGACACAAGAGGATTCAGAAACACAGTGGAAAAATGTGTTAGTTGAAAATATAAAAAGGTAAAGATTAAATTAAATTATCTAATTAGACATGATATTTAAATTAATATTAGTAGAAGTATAAATCCTTTTGTGAAAATAGAAGATAATATTTTAATAGCGTAGATTTTTGATAGTTTAACATTTACAGAGGAAGAAAAGAAATTAATAATTGAGTATATAATGAATAAATATGGTAAGATCACAAATTATAATATATCAAATACAATGATGATTTTTAGATATTAAAATTAGATTTAAGGAGATATTCATCTTATTTAATATCCTGATTCTACAGACTACTTTATATTAAGAACTTACTCTCCTTGCTCATTAGTTAATACTCCACCTAAATATTAAATAGAACCTATGAGTCCTTAAGGAAAGAAGAAAGTAAAATAAATTGAGTAACCAAAAAAAGAGACTTAAAAGTTAAAAAAATCAAAAGATGATTTTAAAACAAACTTAAAATCTTCGGTTGACAAAAATGAATTAAGGTTGCAAAAGAAATTTTTAACTTAATCATAAAAATAATAATAAAGTAATTAAAGTGTAGAAGAAAGATAAATTGAAACAAGCGAATTTTAGGGATTATAACAAAATAATATTGTGATAGAAAATGAATAAATAAATTAAGATATTTTACAATAAGAGGATCAAAGCTTAAATAAAAATAATTCTCAAAATAATCAAAATCAATAATAAAATTTATAGTAGGATAATTAAATTACTTAATAATAATAATAATCAACAATTATTAAAAGTTAACAAGAAAATTAAACTCCAAAAAGATTTTATTAATCAGAGATTATTCCTAAAAATTAATTAGACTAATATCGATAAGATAGATTGGATTCTAGTTCAAAATAAAAAATAAAATAAAATCTCAAAGGGAATTTTAAAAACTTAGCTCCTATAAAAATGGAACAAAAACAATAAATAAATACTTCAGAGAAATAATATATTGAATTAAATCCGCCAAAATTCAAAAAGATTGCTAATTTTAATACTTATTCTAAGTTAAAGTATGTAGTATTATTTAAAGATCATTCTTATTTAATAACAGTTTCAGATAAAGAAGTTATAACAGTTTGGAATTTAAATTTGAATTCTGAAGAAGGTAAAATTAGAGATCATAATGAAATGAAGAAAATTAGAATGTTAAAAATTTATGAATGGGCAGATTCTTAGGAGAAGAAATTTGCAACTCTTGCTACGGATAATTTGATTAGAATATTTAGTATAGAAGAAATGAGATTGAAATACATATGGAAAATAGATGATATTAGCGAAATAACGTATTTCGATATATAAATATAGATCGATAGCCTTTTTATCTGACAAGGATTAAGTCTGTATTGCAGGAACTCCTTTAAAACAATTTAATATTTTTGGAAGCAAATATCCTAAATATAGATTCTTAAGAATATATAATTCGCGAAATCTTAAATAAATGGTTTCTCAAAGAATAAGTGTGAACGAGGGTCAAATATTGAATCCAGTTGAATATACTGATAAGTAAAGAATTTGAATCATTATTAATTAGTGAAAATATGAAACATGCTAGATTAAATAATATATTGGCTGTTAATAAATGTTATAAGGATAAAGATGGAGGGGAGATTTTATTTTTTTTAGTAGACATGGCTAACATTTGTACTTAAATATTGACATTAACTTATGAGTAGATACAGGTTTGGAGTGTGAAGAGTCTTTATTATTTACCTTCTAGAGGAAGTTTTGTAGTAATTGAAAGAAATTCACCAAAATCTTATTATTAAAATGTAATATCAAATCATAACTATTTTTTAAGAAAATATTTGTTATTAATGTTAAATAAATAGATATGGGGGAGGGATTGAAAAATGGAATAGTATGTAAATAATTTGAAGACTCTTCAGTCCTTGATGATGAAATATATGTTTTACCAAAATAAGAACAATTGCTTAAAGTTAAGGGGGATATTGTTTAATTAATTGATTTAAAAACTGAGGTTCAATTAAGTTTATAGATTTCACAATAGATGGGAGAAAATCCATAAAATATAGTTTAATCAGGATAAATTATTAGAATTGATGGAGAAAATTTGTAAATATTAGATCTAATATGTTGAACATAATACATATTTATTTATATACATTATATGCCTTATTTATGTTATTGATTTTAACTTTATTTCTAACATAAAAAAATGAAGATCAATTTTCATTAAAATTAATCAATTATTATTTTTATTATCACATAGTTATTCCTTTATTATTTATGGTGATACAGCCAATTCTCAAGAATCTTCATAGCAACAAAGGATGTCCTTAAGTTACTCTTTTATATTGCCTTTTTGTCTCTATATTAATATCAATATTGGATCACGTATAGAATTTTATTAATCATAGGATGATAAAGAAACAGGAAAGGAATAATATGTTTTAGGAATTATTTTGATTGTATTCAGTGAAATTATAATGACAGGTTCTATGTGTTATAATTTTCATTTAAAAAAGTCCATCTAATGGACATTATTTAGCTTAAAAGTAATAGGAATGGCATTGATGTTTAATAAAAATCCTCATTAAATAATACTCTTTTTTGGTTGTATTTTATCTTAGTTTGTATATCTAAATTAATTTTCAAATCATCAAGAGTCTAATGAAATTCAATAAACTTATAACTAAGTCAATAATATTATTTAATAGTTCTTGGATTCATAAAACAAATGGTCCAAATAGATGAGAATAAGATTATAATTTATATAAGGAATTTAAACAACTAAATTATTAACTATCAAAGAATAATTTTAAATAGAAAAAATATTAACTTATAGTATTAATTCGGAGATGTGGAAGAACAAATTCAATAAATATATTCTCTAATTGTAATCTATATATAAAGAATAATTTATTCGATATTAAATTGTGAATTAAAGATTAAAAAATAATTTTTAGATATTGGTAAGTAGATTAAATTCATATGGGAAAAAATTGGATGATGAACTTTACATAAGTTCTTAAATATCATCACTTACGTTTAAAGATAAGAATCAATTTAATTAGAATAGTTTAAGTCATCTTGACACGTTAAGAAACTCTTAATCAAAAATTATCGATTGGTTAAATAATGAAGAAAGTAATCTTAATGAAACCATAACACTATTATTAAAAGAAAGTGAAATATTAAAAGATTAATTAAGTAATAAAGATTAATTGTTTTTATCTAATGCAGTTAATCAATTTGCAAATCTATTAATGTCACTTAATTTTGATAAATAGTAATTAACTTATAATATTATTCAATAATAATCAGATTTGAGATAGTTAAAACATAAATATATAAGAAGATTAAATAAAATTAAGCATATATAATAGGTAGGTTAATTTGATGAATCTAAAGAAATTGAATTCAATCAGATTTAAAGTCTTGAAAACCATTTCAAAGAAAGACTCAAAGAGTTATGTTAAGATGATCAAAAAAATGTATTGGAAAAACAAATAAATGAAACTGTAGAAGAAATATTATAAATATACAAAGAGAAGTAAAGATTAGAGGATGAAAATATAAGTTTGAAAGGTCTTTTAACTTAAACAGAAAGTTAAATAATGTTTGAAGAGAGCCAAAGATTGTTGACAAAAAATGACGAGTCATTTGCTCAGTCAAAAATATGTACTCATAGATGAATTATTAAAAATTCTTTATTGTTTTTTCAATAAATATGCATTCAAAATTAATAACATATTATTGTGATCATACAAATTATATATACATTATATGATATTCAATTATAGGTAATTTAAAGAATTATAATATTTTTCTTACTCAACTAATGTAAAAATATTGATTTTATATCAATTAAGGATGACTATTATAATTGAGAATATTTATTCTGTTACGAATTATTAAAAATTCCTTAATTCATTATTTTAATATTCCACTATTACATTATTTATGTATTTGATATGATATTTAAAATTAATATATATATATGTACTTTACAAAGTAGATTGGATAAAACATTACAAAGTTGATTGAATAAATGCATAGTTTACTAATCTATTTTATTAATATTTTTACGATATTTCTATTAAATATCTTTATCACACCATATATTAATAAATAAATTAATTATGAATAGCAATTTTACTATTCAAAATATAACGCCAAAGTCTTTGGTTGAGCAATTTGGATCTCCTTTATATGTTTATGATGAAGAAATAATTATAAGATAATGTTAAACAATCACAAAAGCATTATAAATTTCTTTTAATCAAGATGCTCGAGTTTTGTATGCTTGCAAGGCTAATAGCAATCCAAATATTTTAAAGACAATGAGATAAAATGGAATACATGGTATAGATGCAGTATCGCCAAATGAAGTTGAAGTAGCTTTATAAGCTGGATTTAAAAATCATGAAATTACTTATACAGCAAATTATATGACAAAAGAGGAAATTATATATGCAATACAAAAAGGAGTCATATTAAATGTTGGTGAAATTGATACTTTGAATAAACTTATTGAATATTAAGCTGAAGTAATTATTCGATTGAATCTTGATGTTGGTATAGGTCATCATAATCATGTTAACACAGGAGGAAATGATAGCAAATTTGGCATCAATCTGATTTGGAAATAATAAATCTGTGATATCTAAAAGTAAGGAGTTAAAATTATTGGATTACATCAACACATGGGTAGTAAAATTATGAAGAAGGATCACGATTCTTATTTATTGGGAATAGAAAAATTATTTTAAGCAGCCACTTAAGAATTAGAATTACCATATTTAAAATATATAGATATCGGTGGAGGATTTGGTGTAAAATATCAAGAATTTGAAGAAACAAGCGATTTAGAAATACTTTTTGCTGAAGTGAAAAAGTTATACGATAAATATTTCACTACCACAAAACCAATTCTATTAATTGAACCTGGAAGATATTTAATTGCTGAGTCAGGTTATTTATTATGTACAGTTCAAGCAATAAATAAGAATAAATCAAGAATATTCGTGGGCACTGATTCTGGAATGCATCATCTGATCAGACCAGCATTATATTAATCACACCATGAAATTATAAATTCAGAATAGAAATCAATTGAATCAAAACTTGTCACTGTTTGCGGTAACATATGTGAAAGTGGAGATTTACTTGGAGTTGATAGAAATTTGTAAGTTGAAATAAATGATGTTCTTGTCATCTAGAATGCAGGAGCTTATGGTTTCTCTATGAGTTCTAACTATAATTTAAGAGAAAGACCAACAGAATTATTGATCAGAAACAATAAACCATATATAATTAGAAAAAGAGAAACTTTAGATTATCTATTGGCTAATGTTGTGATTTTATGATATTTAAATTAAAATAATCAATTTTTCTTATATTTAAACCCATTTTTAGCAATTTCTTCTATTTATGTATTCCAATGGCTTTTAATTATTGCTGGAGGGTTTTCTTCCAGTATTTATTAAAATTATTCTATTTCATTTTATCCTTGATCTAAAGGAGAAAACAATCCTTTAATAGTACTACTGACAATCATATCATAAACATAATTTCCACAAATCTAAAGATGAGTTATTATAAAGTTTTGATTTGACAAATAATAGACAAATTTGGAGAATGCATTATAGAATGAATTTATTGTAGATGCTAACGGCATGAATGCTCCTCCATTTATCTTTATAAAGTCACCTTCTTCTACCATTTCGCAATAATAATATTCCTTCTTTTCTATAAAATTTAATTATTTATATTTTACATTTATCATATAAAATAAATTATTTTGCTATTTATTAGTTTGAACATTCCATCCCTTAGTTTTAACAAATATTCTTAAATTATTACATTAAAATTTAGAATAGAAAATTGTTTTTACAAATTTGAATCGCATCATTTATATCAATATATGGTTAGGTTTATGAAATTAATTCTTTCCTTAAAAGATATTTTCCTATATATTTATTTTATGTAGATTCCTTAATGCTATTAAGGTAACCTTTAAAAAATGTAGACTCTGCATTTGATTGAATACTTCTTTACACTTTGACAATACCCTAGTGATTATTTTTTAAGCATTATTCGAATAAAAAAAATTAATTTTTCTATAATAGAGATTTCGCTGCATTAATATCTACTTCTATTTCATAAATTTCATATTCTTTATCATCTAGTTAAACATTCTAATCTTCTTTAAATTTATTTATTTTATTTGGAGACTACATTAATTTTTCAATTAAACTACTAATTTTATCATGATATCTATCGTCTTTAATTTGTTTTGATAATATATTAATTATTTATTGTTTTTTAAATAAATTTTCTTACTAAGCTTTTATTTCCTACTCATATTGGCTTATAACTTTTTGATGCTTTTCTATATTTTTCTCATTCTAAATTTTTTGTTCTTATTTTTCTTTTTCTTTTTGTATCAATTAATGTTTAAATTACTCTTGTTAAATTTCGAATAAACTTATTTTATAACTTTTTTCTAATAAAGTTCTTGATACTTCTCCCTTTATTTGTTATAATTCTTAAATTTAATTTTTAGCATTATTAAAATCGCATCTGCATGTTTATAATTAATTATTTAATTGTTTTATTTCTTGCTTTGAATTTTAGCATTAATTTTCATATTCTCTATTTAAATTTTATATAATTTATTTATGCTCTTCAATTTATATCTTGGTGTTTTGCTGATGTTCTTAAATCTACATTTTATAATTTTTAATTTCAGTTCTTAGATTTTCTAAAACTCTATTATTTTTTTCTAACTCTTCTTAATTCTTATTATGCTGTTCTTCCAAACGTTCAATTTATTCATTCATTTTATTCCTCTCTTTACTAAATCTACTTATATTGTTTTACAAATTCTAAATTATAATATTTGATTCAACTATCTAATTTTCGAAGTTGTTTATTTTTGACTTTAAAGTTTTAATATCATTTAAATATTATTTAATTGCTTACTCTTTGCTTAATATTGTCATCTCATTATTTACAACATTATTATCACTAGTAGTAATTTAGGTTTAGAGTTCATTTTTCAGTCTATCTATTTCTCTTTCTTAAGATCTGATTTTAGTCTCATAGTCTTTTAATTTATCTTCTAAATCCCTTCCTACTTTTTATATTTCTTTATTTTTTTATGTCAATTCAACATATTCTTTTTATTATTTATCGATTTTTAATTAAATATCTGTTTAATGTTGATTTTCGATATTTGATAAGCATTCATTCCAAAATGACTATTACTAGCAATATTGATATTTTAATTGTTCAAAATAAATTTACCATTATTTAATCGAAGTTATTTTTTCATTATTTATCTTATCTATTTCTATTGTTTTTTCTTTATTTATCTTATCTATTTCAATTATATATTTTTAATTTTATTATTACAATATATCATTTTCAGTATATAAATTTTTAATTTCTTCTTCTTGTTCTTTAATTTTTATCATCATCAGATTTATTTTCTATTCAAATTCATTTTTTTAATCAATAACCTAATTTAATTCTTTTGTTTTTTATTAAGTGACTCTTTCTATTTCTGCTTGTGTGGTTTTTAGTATATCCGCAATGTGAATATTTTAATAAGAAATTTGCTCTAACTAATCTTAATAATTTATTTCTCTTTTTTTATACTCTTCATGTAAATTTTTTATTTCCTATTAAGTTTCATTATATTTATTTAAAATTTTATTTTTCAGATATATCAATTTTTTATATTCTTTATAAAGTTATTAAGCATCATAAATCTTGTAGTGTAAATTATTTCTCCCTTAGAGTCTAGTTTACTGCAAGGCTGTTGATGAACTATAAATTTAATCTTAATCATCCACAATAATAATATTATCATATGGAATTTCGCTAGTTTGTTTTGATATCAAGAGTCTAATATTTTAGGCTTCACATTTCTAAATTTTAGATACTTTTTTATCTGGCATTTCATAAGTAAAATTGCATAATGCTATCATAAATTTTCTATTTTAATTATTCTATAAATCTATGTATTTTAATAGAATTAGAAAGCTTATTGAAATAATAATCATTAATATATATTAAAGAAGAATATAAAATTCAATACTTCATTTTCAAATATTTAAGAAAATTTAATAATATATTATTAGTACTAAATTAAAGAAATTGAACTTTGATTAATATTGCACTTAAGGATTTATATTATTTGAATCAATATAGATCTAAAAATCTATATTCATTGAAAGAAAATTATGATCTTTCCATCTTGATTCAAAAGAATCTATATTTCATTGTTTAAGAACTTCTGTTTTTCTATATTGATATTTATGAGATAATATATCATTATTTTTTGTAATTGATTATGGATTATTAATAATTATGGGAAATCAAAGCACTTAACAATAAAATAAATCAGGAAGGCAATTATACAATGAGAGACATTTAGATATAAATCAGCAATCGTAAATTGGCGATAAAAATCAGAACAAGAATATCAGAAATTTTCAAAATTAAATGAACAATAGAGGAATTTTAAAGTATTTGAAATATTGAAAAATTTAAGTCGTTTAATTGCATAAGACATGCCTTTATACTCTGTGAAATTAATTCAATATGTTTTTAATTTTCTGAATATTCAAGAAGTTTTATAAATGAAATTAGTGAACAAAAAACTTAAATTTATGGTAGAGTTAAGCAGCAATATTTATGCTAATTATTTGAGTTAATTGTATATTAGAAAGATGCATTTATCAGGTTTTATTGAGTACGGTTCAGATCCAAGATTTTAGGTAGTATTTGGAGAATAACTTTTAAAAGTTGAATTAAATTAAGATGAAAGTTGGTGTTGGATTTATAAGTCATTGCAAAAATCAAAGTATAATTTAAACTTAAATAGATTATTGATGAACTAATTGAATTCAGAGATGAAACTAACCTAAAATTTGAGTGATATTATTATCAATTCCTTAACTGAACCCTTAATACCTATAGCAATTTTAACTGACGATTATTTAAAGTAAGCCACTACTAGTTGGTTTTAACTATATATGGCACAAAATAGTGATGATGTAGATTGCAATATTCAAGCAGATTAAGAGTTAAATGAGAAGTTAAAATAATATTATCTTGAGTGTTTAAGTCAATACTAAATTCATAACTTATAACATACATAATTGTTAATGGAAATTAAATGGGTTATTGTAGATAATTTCATTAGAGATCCTTCTACTATAAAAAATGTGCCCACTTTACTTAATTTAGTAGCAAATATTATGCATATGTTGTATTTGAGATGTTTGTTTAGTAGAAATGTATTAAAAATTATTTCAAAAGGAAAAGTATAAGCGTAAATTATAAATTTTTATATTATTTTATGGAAAACTTATATTGGAACGATTTGGAGATTAAACATTTATTTTGAAGAACTGTTTAAATACATAGATTAAATATTTAATACATTTTATAAGACAACCATTCCTTCCTATAGTTTTATAACAATAGCAGGAAGAATTTGGACTCAAGTTGTTTTGAAAGATACATATGATTAAACTTAAACTAATGATCATATAGAATAAAATATTTTGTCATCTTTTCACATTTTATTAAGTGAAAAAAGATATTAATTACTTTAAGTATTTATTTTAGATTAAGAACAACAAAAATAGCTAGGTGATATTACTAAAAATTAAATATTTAAAGATTACTACTTTTAATAAATATCAAATGCTATAAACTGTTTATTAGGACATTTATCATCTGCTTTATTAGATATATCCATGCATGAATTATCAATTCATTGGATAGGACATTCCAAACTTAAAGTTGGGCAACCATATGCTGCTTTATTATAAAATATAGTTAAAGATACTCATTCAATTTATTAAAAGGCATCATAATTATTTGGATCAAATTACTCTCTTTTTTAGGAATATATTTAATGTAATAATTTATTTAAACATTTTAGGTGATTCTAAATTTATCTAAGAAATTATTAATAGATGGACTGTATAAATAATTATTCTACCTATTGGATTAAATTATTTATAAGATAAAATTAAAGTAAATCTAAAAAAACTGATTATGAATAATATTCCTAATAAAGAATAAATAACTAAAGATAAAGATATAGTTGTCATAGATATAGATTAATTTAATTTGACACCAACTAAAAATTAAGAAAAATCAATAGAAATTGAAGCATTTTAGAATCTATTAAAATAAATAATTAGGGAAGAAAAGTTGATAAAACAAGAATAAACTCCATAAATTTTAGATTAATTTTAAGCTAAATATTCTTAAAGTAGAATTTAAGAAGAAACATAGAATACAAAATATGGTGACCTATCCAAATATTCTTTAAATAACAAATTTAGTTAAGTAACAGAATGGAAAAGTTCTTATACATTAACATAAGAACCAATTAATAATGATTAGAATGAATAAGAATAAAATTTAATATGTTAATTAAGTAGCCAATTTTGTGATGAAATATGGGTTAAGTATTTTAATAAAATTAAATTGATTGAAATCGAGAATTAGACGAAAATTGATCGAAGAAATAAAGAAATAGAAAGAAGGAATTAAAAAAGAAAAATAGATCTCAATATTCCAGAATAACATACTCATTTATTAGATTTTAGTTATGTTCCTGATTTAGAAAAAATACTGAGTTTCTTTGAACATTATGAAAAAAATAATAATTAAGGTACTTAACATATGATGGCTTCCGAATAAAGTAATCACTTTATAGAAATCAATTCAAATGGACAATCTCTCATAAATTACTTAAATCAATAAGAATTAATTTAATGAAATCAAATAAATATTTATTTTTAATCTTTTTTTTTATTTTTGATATTTATAGGTTTGATAATATTTCTTACTAATATTAAATCATTATTTTTAATTCTTAGTTCTTTCTCTAGGAGATATTGTTAATTCATCATCTGAAAATATGCTGCCTACTAAATTTTTAGCTCTTGTACTTAAAGGTTATTAGACTTCAATTTATTGATATTATTACTATAATTTTTTATTAGCGATAAAATAAGGTTATTATGGGATTGTTGTTTTTGTTGTGTTTGTTGTATTCTAGGAGTTTCCAATTCTAGATGTGAATGGTTAAGGTATATTGGTAGGAGATTTCTTACTTTAATAAGCTTATGGTGTTGATAATTTATTAATATTTCTTGCAGTTTCTGGTATGGATTAAATTTTATTGTCTATTATGCTACTTTAGAGTTCATTAGATAATTATTTATTTTCTTCAAACCAAAATGGTTATTTCACAATATTTTATGAATCGAAGAACTTTCTATTTTGATATATCCATTTAATTTAGTTAGAAGAACTTATTGTTGCCCAATATATTTACTGAACTGAAAGTAATTGCTATAATGGCATATATCTAAAGCAATCAAGCAATTTGCACAACTAACAATAAATTAATATATTTACTTCTTAAGTTGAAAACTTATACATAACCATACAATCATTCCATAAAACACAGCATATTTCAATGAAAATATTTTTAGAATCTTATTTATCCGATTACATTTATTAATTTATGCATAAATTTAAAATTTATACACATTGATTTAATAGATTATGTAATTTAAAAAGGTATAATATTTTTTATTCCATTGTAATACAACCTGTTTATGATTACATATGCAATTCTAACTTCTTTTATTAATAATTTCTGTACTATAAATTGGTATCTCTAAAATTATTATTTTTCTTAAATAAATTAAATTGCTAAAACTACTATTCCCTTGTACTTTCTGTATATTATGTAAAAGTAGTATCTTAATCAAAAATAGGATATTACCCAATCTTGCAAGCATAAAATAATTTTAAATTTTATGCTAATTTCATTAAATACATTAAATAGTTTATTACAAAGTTTGTAAACTATTGATTTTATTAAACATGTATTGTAGAGCCTTCTTTAATCATTTCTTCTGCAATTATCTCGCCTATCTAAAATTCGTATAATATTAGATGAATTGTTAAAGTAATTTTCGTTGCTATAAACCCAGCTAATGGCTTTGCAGTGATGGCCTTAAAAAATTATTACAAATATTCTGGTCCTGTTAAATATATTCCGTTGCATTCAGGACCGAATCCTTCAAAACATTCAATTAAATATAGTATATCTGTCATCATAATAGTGGGATTATTTTGCATTAAAGAACAATTTATCAGTTTTTATACAAAAGGTGTATTTTACTTAGATACTATTGAAGACAATAAATTGCTAATTGATTTCATAATTATAATTATTAATTCTTTAAATTTTTTTTTGCTATTTTCAGAAGTGATATAAAAACCATTCTAAAAAACATTTGCTTTAAAAGTTAATCATAATTAACTACTTATATGAATACTTGAAATTGAAAAATTGGTAACTATGAAATGAAAATCAAAAATTTATTTAGTTATTAGTTCGATTCATTGTAAAATAATCATGTATATATCTCTCTTCCTTTAAATCGATGAAATAATTGAATTGTATTCATCCTATAATATTAACTGTCATGAGAAATCAATTTGAAATAAAATTAGTAATCAATATGGAAGATTGAATAATAATATGTAGATTAAAATTTGAGAGTCTTTACAAATGGAATTATCTGGCTTAAATAAAAATAATTATTAGATAAGAATTAAAAATATTCTCAAAAATTAAATAAACATCTAATTTTAATTGAAAATATTGCTCTCTATAATTAAATTAAATAAATAACGAAATTTTACAGATTAAATAAAGAAAAAAACAAATAATATAACATAATAAAGTTTGTGAAGAAAATATCAACCTTTTTTTATCTATACAAATATTAAATAGAGTAAACTTTGAATTTATAAGTAAATTAGATTTCATACTTAATATGAAATATAGTTCCAAATGAGAATATACTAAAATCTTGATGTTAATTAATAAGATAGACTATTAAACATAACGATCACTTTTAAATTTTAAAAATATAGATTAAACAACAAAGCTCAAATTATATTAAATATCAAATCATATTTATATATCTAAAAAAAATTAGATTTTATCTTTTGAGCTTTAAATCTATATAAAATCATATAGGATTTTAATTTTCAACATTTCTTAGGCTACCAATTTTATGATTAAATATTTTCAAAAGTATAGGTAATTATTCTTACTGATTACATAAAAGAATCTTCATGATGCTATCCCTAAGTGTTACAGTTAACATAGAATATTGAAAAGATTTATATATTATTTGACATCTTTTTAAATATTTCTCATAATTTAAGGTACAATGTAGTAAGGGTTTTCTTCTTTTACATAAAAATTTCTTATATGCCCTTAAAATCTAATTTTGATTGCATTATCCTATAACTCAATAAATTTTGTGGTATCGGTCTTCCATTTAGAATTTTAGAAACTTTAGTCCATTTCGGTCCAAATTGTTGATATTATTTCCACAATTTTTAGTCTTCCTATATTGTCAAAGGTCGTTTGTTGATTAGAGGATCTAATGGTTGATACTGCTCTTCATAAAGTTTGTTATTTTTTTCCATTTTAGAAATTGATTCTCTTGAGATATCAAAAAATTTTTTTTTCAATCTTAATATAAGAAATTAAACTCACCCAACATGGAACTAATAAAAAAATATTTATTTCAAAAATAAGGAAATAAAATCTTATTTCTGATTCTTTGATTTTTAAAATTATTCATAGCTAATTTCAAATCAAAAGTTACCTGAAACATGAACTATAAATATATCTTTAATGCTTGTGAATACAAATTCATGCAAAGGATTTTCTTATCATATGATATTTTGATTTTGTATGTTGAATAAAATAGTTTCAAGCAAATTTCTTCTTTTTATAAATATTTCTTGAAAATATGAAAGAAACGTTATAAAATAATTCTTTGTTGCAATTTAGCAAAATATATAAACTATATAAACATTATCATAAATAAATTTAAAAATAAAATTTCATATTATAAATTTTTTACAATATAAATTAATATGGGTAGATAAATAAACACAAAACAACCAAAGACGCAATTTGAATTTGCTGAAATGAATGAAAAAGCGTTCCAAAAATAAATCTATTATAATTTATTGTTTGTGACAAAACAACAACTTTCAACAAACTCTATTCTCGATACTTCAATTTAAGACTAAATAGTATAGTCATTATTTAAATTAATTTTCTAATAATTATTTCCTACTTATTATTAATAGAAAGCCAAAGAACCATTTATATTAATAATAAAGAAGTTACTTTTATATATTCAATTTATACTATAAATTTTTAAATATAGTATACTGTTTGATAAAAATATTATTTTAGTATTAAATTCTTCGAGTCTTTTTCTATTTTACCTGATTCCAGTTTTTACTTATTTTATAAATTTAAATTTAAGTATAAGGAATTTGATATCTAACGGCGATTATTTTATTGTTAAAATATAACTTTTCAAAATTTATTGGCTAATCTAAGAGTAATTGAGTGGAGACTTATAATTAATATTTATATTAATTTAACAAGGGAATCAAAAAGATTTGAGCAATCATAATTACGCATTATTAGAATTTAAAGCAAATTTGGATTTGAATTTTTATTTAAATAAAAATAAAAGTTAACGAAAATGTCCAAAACACTTCTTGCTTTATTGCTCGTCTCCATGCTCGCTTTTAGCACACAAGGTAAACTACACATTTATATCACCACTTACCGCTATATATTATTTATTTATTCACAAATTCATATCTCCTGACCCAACTGAAATAATATACTTTTAGCTGCCACAACTAGCAAGCATGTCGCTTAACATCCACGCTCAAGCTCATCTGATGCTTAATCTTACTCAGAAGAAGAAGAATCAGAAGAAAGTTCTGACCTTTTGGCTTAATCATCATCAGAAGAGGAATCAGAAGAAGAAGAAGAGTCCGATGCTTAATCTTCATCAGAAGAAGAAGAAGAGGAAGAAGAAGAATCTGATGCTTAATCATCATCTGAAGAAGAAGAAGAAGAGGAAGAAGAATCTGATGCTTAATCATCATCTGAAGAAGAATCAGAAGAAGAAGAGGAATCTGATGCCTAATCATCATCTGAAGAAGAAGAAGAAGAGGAAGAGGAATCTGATGCTTAATCATCATCTGAAGAAGAATCAGAAGAAGAAGAAGAGTCCGATGCTTAATCTTCATCAGAAGAAGAAGAAGAGGAAGAAGAAGAATCTGATGCTTAATCATCATCTGAAGAAGAATCAGAAGAAGAAGAAGAATCTGATGCTTAATCTTCATCAGAAGAAGAATCAGAAGAAGAAGAAGAGTCTGATGCTTAATCATCATCTGAAGAAGAATCAGAAGAAGAAGAATCAGAAAGATGTATAAAAGGATTTTAATATTTTAGTGAACTTCCGTTTACACTATGCTGATGCAGCTGCCACAACTACCACCACAGCTAAGCCTGCTACCACAACCGCAACCCCAGCTCCAGCCCCAGCTGCTTCAACCACAGCCACCACAACCCCAGCAGCCACCAAGAATGGAGCCATACTAGCAGCCAGTTTAGTTTTTGCCGCCATAGTTTTCTGATACATAAAAGGAATATTTAAAATAAGTTTATCTTCTAATAAATATATTTCACCTCAAATTACTCCTAATAACAAATAAAATGTATAAAATCGAGATATAGTGGATATTCATCTCATTAAAGGATATCTTATAAAGATACAAAATTATTAAGATTATTTCTCTAATAAAATGATTTCAATAAATTTGTTAATTTCATAAATGAAACCAAAACTAATTTTGCAGGATCATATACCCATCTATATTTGAATTTTGAGTTTGCTGTGATTGAAACAAAATGTTGAGTAAAACAAATTAATTTATTCATTATTTCAAGATAGAATTGTGAAAATGTAAAGTTTTTTTCATTTTATTTACAGAATGTCAGATTTTCTGAAAATAATTTGCTTTCTTCTATCTTAATTTATACTTTATCAAACTATCAGAGCTTTCTTATTAATTCTGAAAAGCTCTAAGCATCATATTGTTGAGCTGAGATAATTTATTAGCTTAAAACCTTTTAATTAATCTTGTAATTCTCTTTGAAAACTTCAAATATCCTAAATAAATGATTTATAAGTGTAATTTGAATATTATTTAATAAAAATAGCTATTTTATTAATAATTTAAAATTTATTTATTTATTATCGAGACTAAAGTATGTCTCTATAAACTTTTAATTGAATTCATTAATTTTTTAAAACTTATATCCAACTATTATTTTATTTGAGTTCGATTAGATTGGATTGCTATCTAATTTAATTTACTTTAATCAATACTTTTGAGATTATGATAAAAAAACATTCAAAAAGTTAATTTATATTAATTCTTCTATTACTATTGATCTTATCTTTTTAAATTTTTTAGAATTTATGAGTTTTGGAATTAATTTTAAGGATTGACATTCATAAATTTAAAGCAGTTATATATATATATCCCTTAAATCCAAGAATATTTATTTTAGTTCGTATAATAATAATTTTTTCCCACTAAAATAAATTTAACGATAAAGACTATAATCATGTAAATTTATTAAAATGTTAAAAGTTTAAATTTTTCATCCTAAATACAAATATCTAATTAAATTTCATCAATAATAAGATTAGAAGTTGAATATAAAGTGGAAAAGTAGCAATTTTATAATAATTTTTAATTTAACTTAGACTAACAAATAAATAACTTTTAAAAGTCTTTAGTACATTTTTATGCATAGACTTAACTTAGAATTTATGTACATTTACTAAAATCATAATTGTAGTTTGAATATAAAATTTAATATCATGATTTATAGTCAATTTAAGCGTACATTTGTACTTTTTATTTGCAACTTATACAATATTATAAATTTTTATAACATTATAAACATGAGCAAGCATGTCCACAGGGAATAAAGACTAATTCTATTTTATTTTATTCGCAATTTAAACATAAGTTTTCTTTTGATTATCCTATTTTTGTAGTTTCATAATTATTTTAAGATTCTATAATATGTTTCTTATATTCTACAATAGGCTTCAACTTTGGTTTAGATTGTTCGGTCAATTTAAATAAAAAGTTTGTAGCTGTAATTTTAGATTCTTACTTTTTTAGTTACATAAGTTCATCTAACTTATTTCTCTATCTGATACAAAAAACTCTATGTGTAATTTTTGAATTTGAAGATGATACATTTGCTAATAATTTTTAAGCCATTTCACTTCTATTGCTTAAAAAATGGCCATCTCTTTGGTGTAAAGTTTGCATTTGTTTTTATTTTTGACTCAAAATTTCAATAACTAAATTAACGTCTTTGCAAGGAACTCCATCATTATTGATTACATTTGTAACTGCCTATCGATCGTATCCTAATTGAACTAACTATTTAATAAATTCTTCTTTTTATTGAATTAAAAATTATGGTATTTTACCACTTATAGCAACTTCTTTTTTTTTAAGTTTCTTCATTTCATCAATTTTACCATGAATAAAATCATTCGTAGCTGATTTAGTATACTTTTTTCCTTTGGCTGGATAGATTTTATTTTTTTCCATATACTCTAAAAATTATCTTGGAATTTCTGCCAAAGTTTCTTTAGCTAATTTGTCTTAATTATCTCTAACAGAGTTAAATTCCACAAATTGTACCAAATCTCTTTTAACATTATCATTATGAATTTTTGAATGTAACTAGATAAATATAATTATTTACTAAATGTAATTAATCATCCCCATCTAAAATTCTCATATTTTCAAAATCTTCTTTCCCAATACCAACAATAATAATTGATAATGGATATTCTTATGCTCTATAGATTTATTCAATAGTTGATTGCATGTCATTGATAGACCCATCAGTTAAAATCAAAAGAATATAATACTTTTAGCTAAAAATATATATTTTCAAACTTACTTATTTTGATCAACTTTTTCGTTAGCTGCAAATTCAATAGCTTAAGAAATAATTTAAGAAAACACCGTTGGACCATGTAATACAACACCTTACAAAATTTCTTTATATAAATTGATAATCTCATCTACTTCTCCGTAAACATAAGGATCGAAAATATTTCCTGTACATGCAAAACAATGACTAACAACATTGTAATATGGAGGTAATTTAGCTCCAAATCCATATACTGGATATCTATTTTCATTATTATAATATTAGAGAATGCCTAGTATTTGTTTTAAAGCACTTATGTAATCGTTAGATGTTTATAATTCAGAAGGTCCACCTTCTTCATTAGACATTTAGTTAGAATTTGTAAAATCTAATGCAACAATTACTTAAATTTTTGCACCTGAATAAATGTAATTCAAAAAACTAAATCTAAAATGCAATTTCACTTGAATCAATTTTAATTATCCAACTATTAAACCATTTTTTGTCATTCTTAGTGTTTTACCAGAATTGTCCATCAATTATTATAAAGTTGTTTCGCATTCACCTAATTAAGTTGTTCCTTTTGTTTTATTGTATTCTTCAATTTCCAATTTTATTTAAGCTTATTCATTATTTCCAAATTTACTAAGTGGCAGATAAAAATCATTAAATTAAACCGTTTGTTTTTTTTAATATTTAATTGGTTCAGTTGCATGTATAGGCATCCAATCCTTATTATCTGTGTAATATGACATTCTTAATAATACTTCAGCTTTTGTTGTAAATTATTGGCATCCAATTTAGAATAAAATTGTATTCCCTCCCATATCATATTCAGCTCCTCTTATATGTAGCATTCCATTTCTCTTTCTATTTGACTTTCTATTAATAATAGTTCTTTAAATTGAATAGGTAGGAGCACATACAATATCTCTAATTTCGCATTCAACAAAACCAATAAATTCTTATCTCTCTAAATTATCTATAGCATCAAAATCATCAATATCATAAATCTCAAATCTCAGTTTTTGTTATTTTTCGAAAATATAATTAACTATGAAAGTTTTAACAAATTTTGGATTTAAAGATTCTGGAATTATCTCTGTTCTGTCTATATAAACCCATTTATTGCTAATTTTCATAAATATGATTATATACTCCTTTTCATAATATGCAACAACAACTGGATCTGTTAAAGAGAATGCATCCATCTTTGGTAAATTTTCACAGTGAACAAATAATTCTATATTTTATGTAAGATCTTCCTTTTATATCGCTATTGCTAAATTAGCAGCATCAATAACATCATCCTCATATTGGGGTTACCTTTTTAATTCTTCATCTATAAAATGCTTAGAATGTTATACTTTACTTTGAATTTTTGGTTGTTTTAATTAGGCAGCTTTCTTCTTTGTTTTACTTTAACCTGAACCCATCTAGAAATACTTTTTAAATAAAACCTTTATAAAGACTTTTCTTAATTTATTTATATTATTAAGTTAACTAATAATGCATATTTATTTGATTTTTACAACTTATAGTTTTTGTTTTAAATTTATGAAATTAGATGAACTCATAGATATATATGATAAGATATCTGGTATTTGATAAAATTTTTATTGTTGCAGCCAAATTTTAACAAAGTGGAATTTGAATCATTAGAATTCTAGATTTAATATTAATTTAAATATCTATTTTAATATAGTAAAGACATAATATAATTATTAAAAATCTGCTAAGATTAATTAATTTAATGTTATAAATCTTTTTTATAACAAATGAAGAAATTCTTAGACTTATTAATTTTTGGATGTTTAGCTAATCTTAGTTTTTTTTAAATCCTTAAAACTGAAACTTCGATAACAAGTAGGTTAAGTTCTTATGATTAAGATTATTTTATACATAATTTAATTAAAATGTCATAAACAGAATTAGTATAGCTTAGTGATTCAAGTAGAACTTCATATACAGTTAAATCAATATTGAAACGTTCTCAAAAAGATGAAACCCAAACAGAGATTCGAATAGATTCAAAAGGGAATAAAATTGTAAAGGGTGGAAATCATTAAATTACTTTTAAGTCTGTTTCTTAAGAACCTATCACTGCAAATCTAACAACAAATAAAATATAAATCGAAAGTGATTCATCAGATTCAGAATGTGAAAATTAATCATTTGGTGTCAACCTAAATAGTTAAAAGACAACTGAAGAGCAAAAGAATAAAAATGTTAAACCATAACCACTAATTAGTAATGAATCAAAATGTTGTATCATTTTCTGACTACATTTTTCTTAATATATTTGTGTCTATTTATGTTTAAAAAACATTTTATTCAACTAATAAAAACTTTTTTTTCTCTTATCATCTATCAAATCTCCTAAAACAATTAAAACAAGATTTACATCCAATTAGTCATATAATTTCCATTTACTATTCCTATAATATGATAAAATGGTTCAATTACTTCAAAGTTAAGTTTCATTTATATAAAATTTAACTAAATGCGTTATTATAATAGGAATATAAAATCTGAACAGATAAAATACCTTTTATATGGTATTTATTCAAGAAATGGCATACTAAATATCACATCATAGTTTTTTGAATGATTCATTTTTGTAAAAAAAGAAACATTTAAGATATTTATCATTTTTCTATCTATACAAAAATGTTTATAACAATTGAATTCAAAAAAACAATATTTTTTTTTAAATAATACTGACAATTCAGGACACGCTTATTCAATCAATATTTAAAGATTTACCTGTATTTAACAAAGAAAAGAAAGGTTAAATTTATCAAATTAAAATAAATTCTGGATATTTGATGAAATAATAAAAGCTTAGAGTAAATTTAGGCAATATCAGTTATATATAGAAAATAAACTTAATTACATCTTTAATCAAATAAATACTATAGACCAGCATTCCTATATGAGAATTTAATAATTTAAGATATAATTTTTATTATATAGTACATCTTTAATAAATTATATTTAGATAAAAATTAAACTGTGGTAATTAAATTCAAAAAAAATTATTTTATTAAGAATGGGATTCTCAAAATATATTTGTTAAACTTTTTATTATATAAAAACCCTTTTGAATCAAAAATCTCTTCATCAAAAGAATTTTAAGTATTACATCTAGGAAGGTTAGTTAAGTATTTATTTTTCTAATTTAATGTTGTTCTAAGAAGTTTATTCTTTAATTTGTCTTTTCCAAATCTATCATAGCAGGCCTTATATTTTATATTCCTTTAAGATTTCTAATTTGTAAATCTATAATTGGAAAATTTATCAAAAAGTATATTGCAATTTATTCTTTTGTTTGTTTAAGTGAATTAAAATAATGAGTAAGTAAATCATGAGTTTGTTCTTAACATCTGCCATAAAATTAAATTTCTCATTTAATTTGTTTAATCTTTTTAATAGCTCGTCATTTATAAATCTTATATTAAGCTAATTAATCTTTTTATTATGATATTTAAAGACTTTAAAAAGGTTATTTTCAATTAATATAATCATTAATTTATGACGTATTCAGCAATAGCACTTTTTGTTTTATTGGCTGTTGTTAAGGGAAATGTAGAGGAAAGACTCGAGAGATTGATGGGATTATAATAGAATTACTAACACTCTCAATCTGAAAGTTTTTTTTACTACACATAAGTAGCCAAATGTAGTTTGAAGGTAATTAGAAATTAATTATCATTAGACTATCACAAATTGGAATTGCGGTTCATTTTGTGAGCATCATCCTGATATGGTTGAAGTGAAAGCATTCTATAAATCTGATCATCATGGTTAGGCATATGTTGGATACAACAAAAAGGAAAATTTGGTGGTTGTTGTTTATAGAAGTAAGAAATCGAATGTAATATAATTTTAGGTACCTAAGACTTTATTAATTGGTATAATAACATTAAGTTCTTTAAACATGATTTTGGAGATTGCAAAAATTGTAAAGTTCATTTAGGATTTTGGGAAACTTATGATGACGTATCAGCTGAAGTATTGGCTGCTGCAAAACATCTGAAAGAGAAATATCCTACTTCAAAAATATTGATAACAGGACATTCTTTGGGGGGAGCTGTGGCTTATTTAGCTGCAGTCGATTTAAAGAAATTGGGTTTTAATGTCGACTACTTCTTTACTTATGGAGCACCTAGAATTGGAACTCATGAATTTTCAGTTTGGTTTACTAGTTTTGTTGGAGCAACAGAGCATTGGAGAGTGACACATTATAGAGATATGGTAATTCATTAACCACCTTCTTCATTCTCCTATAAGCATCCTCCATAAGAAGTTTGGTATGCACATGATAATAAATCATACAAAGTAAAATATTATAAAATTTTAGATATGTTCAAGTGGAATAGACGAGGATAAAACCTGTGCAAATTCAATCATCGGTGATTCTGCCGCAGATCATACTAGCTATTTTAACGTTAGTGGTTCTTGTACAGAGGAATTTACAGAGGAGATTGAAATTTGATTAAATATTAATAATTTGTATGGCAGATAAAACAATCTATTTTTAATAAGAAGAACTTTAACCTCTTTCTTAATAGGATGGTTTACAATTTAAACCAGGAGAATATTTGGCGCGTGATTAATTGAAGAAAAAAAGGATATAACCAAAGGACTCTTAAATGCAACAATTTAAGTGGATTCAAAAATAATTCACTTGCCTAGTTTAGACTTAGGAGTTGGAATAAAGATGGGGCTTTATTATCCATGGCATCAGGGGAATAATTTAATGAAGATATAAATAATTTATTGACTAAATTGGGAGTACTTAAAAATAATGCTATTTACTTGGAGTAAGTAATTAAATTTATAGAGTATGATAAGAATGAATAAGAAGGTACATTTAATGAAATTGATCAACCTGATAGCATATACTATCTACAATTAGGTTACGACACCTAAATAAAAGAAAGCTAAATTATTTTTGTAGAAAAGAAATTTGGTGGTTCATATATACATACGATATAAAATAAGAGTTATTTTGAGGAGTTTAGACAGTTTATAAAAAAAGAAGATAAATATAATATTAGGTTAAATTAATCAGTTTAAATTAATATGAGCGTTAAAATAAATCATTAAATTAAGTAGAACTTCAAATCAGATCATCTTAGTTAGGTTAATAGGGAATGGTTAAAAAAAATTTTTTTGTTTGCCTTGTCCTTTAGAAGACACTTTATTTTTGTAATAGAAGGTGTTTGAAATTTTCCTATTAAGTAAAGGGAATATAAATTTAAGGGAAGTAGAGAGCATGGCTGAAATAATTTTGGGAGTCAAAGAAAATTAAGGGTGGGTGAATTTTATATCATAATAAGATTTGGAGAAATTGTATCTCAAGCTGAATTTAAGTCGAATAAGAATTAATATGATATGAGTAATACTAACTTGACTGATAAAGTATAAGTAGTGAAAAATCAAGTACCGATTCAATTTGATATAATTGATTGTTCAAATTTACCACCAAAAGACTAAGATTCAATGTCTGATCCATGTTAAAAAATAAGAATAGGAAAGTAAATGATGTTACGATGATTTTATATCCGATTAATTGATTGGATAAACAGTAATTGATATTTAGCAAAGATACTTTAATGAAGAATCAGATAGTTAAAATAAATACCTATTGAGACTAGTTAATTTATATAGTGTTGGATTAAAATGATAGTTAATTAGATTGTGTAAGTATGCATCCAAGTTCTTCTATATCATAGGGATAAATCCGTTTATTTTTGGAAATAATACCTTCGAAACAAACATCCATATTAAAGAATCCATGGTTTTTTAAATAAAGACCTAAGGCACAACACTTTATAAGATGTGTTGTTTGATGTATTAGATTTATAGATTATAATATAAATTATTGAGAATACCAACGAATGATGATGAAGGAAGTTAAGATATATATATGCGGTTGTGTATATTGAGTAAAATTAGAAATAAAAAACAGACACTCGTTTTAATGGGAAAGGTCCATTAAATTGGCGAATGGTATCCCAATAGAATTACCTCAATAGTAACCAATAGTTCTTGCATTTCAAATTTTTGATAATGATATTTTTACTTAGGATGATTTTATTTCAGATTGTTCAGTTGATATTAGAGACATATATGTAAACTAACTTTTGAAAATGAAATGAATATAAGAATGTACACTTAAACTGTGACTACTTCAGATTGTATTCTTAAATAAGATGTTAAGATAAAATAGACAAATTAGGGAATATTATATGAGAAGAATGTGATTTAAACAATTAAAACTGATAAGGCTGGTTATAAGAATATTTGATAGAATGGAAAATTAGTGGTTTCAATTGAAGTAATGTTGGAAGAATTTCACAATAAGAATCCAGTAGGGTTAGGTAGATCATAACCAAATCATTCTCCAGTTTGTCCTGAACCTACAGGAAGAGTAGAATGAACATGGAATCAATAACAATGCTTGTAATTTAATTATTTTTAATTAGAACTAAATTTTAGGACCACAAGCAATAAAGTACTTATTATTTGCCTTATGTACAATGTTGGCAATTTATATGTTTTAATGTTATTTGCAATTATTACTGATAATTTGGTGAGTAGAATATTTACAGGTTGATTATTACTTAAATTAATTTTAAATAAAAATAATATTATTATTTCAAATTGATAAAAGAACGATCAGGTTCAATAAAATTAAATGTCCATATTGTTCATCAATATCAATGTCTATACTGATGTCAGGAATGATTTCAACTCCTTATTCGCATAATTTCATATAAGGATTCCAATGACATTCATAAATCAGAGCTTCACATTAATCTTGTCTAATATTCTAAACACACATCTTCCTGCAGACTTTATCTTGTTAACTCCAATAACATCTCTTAGAGTCTAAACATAATTATTCTTCATCAAAAGATGCACAAGATATGGATTAGCATTATCCATTAACAAAAGTACAAGCGTTGTTTGAATTATTACAGATGCACATATCAGTAATTTCTTCACACATTTTACATTTAATCAAATCAATCAAAATACAAGTTTTACCATTAATTTCATTACCATTACAAATAGTGTAAGCAGGCCCATACAATTCACATTAAGAATTAGTACAAATTTTAGTTTCATCTAATATTCTGTATTCTTCCCAACTACATTATTTATTGTCTATTGTGACCATTCGACATATTGAAGGATCTGTAATTTGATTACAACTTTCTACATCAATACAAATTCCGTCAACAAAAGCACAACCTTAAGTTTGGAAGCAGTCATCTTGATTAAAGTCTTAGCAACTCAATGGCCTGCAAATTCCTTGATCGATTATACAGGAATTAATGGAACAATCACTATTGATGCATAGTTCATCTAGATTTGTTGCGCTTACACAATAATTATTTATGCTGATACAAACACTTCCATAAAAATTGAATTGACTACAATTTTAATTTTAATTAATGTAAACTATATCTTCACATTATTTTGCACCTTAACATTAATTGTCTTAATTGATATAACATGTTTCATTGTTTACAATTCCTTAGCATTCATTGAAAAGAAAGTCTGAACATCTCTTCTTATAACATTAACCTTGTGAATAATGACATACATTGGAATTTTGAATGCATGAATCCTTTGGTTATGAATAGCAGACATCCTTAACTGCAATTTGATTGCATTAGCACTTCTTATCATCATTATTCCATAAACAATTACTTAGAATTGAACATGAATTTACATTGACACCTATTTGACTACAAGAAACAAAATTAAGTATTGAATAACATGAATGAGTTGTGATATCATATGCACAAGTGTCTGTTTCTAAGATCTAACAAACTTTACTATTAACTTCTTAAAGTTGATAGCATTTATAGTTCCCATTAATGAATTTTTAGCATCTATTATTTACATATTAACATGCTTCATTCTCTAATTACAAGCATGCACTCTTGTTTAAACCTGGAGTATCGCATTTGCTTTATCTATTGAATTTGTTTGTACATACTTATTTAAAAGAGTCATATGAGCAAGGACGATCTAAATAAGCTACTTAACTACAAGCTAGACTATTCATTATAGTTTTTGAATTGCATTAATCAATGTGATTCAGTGCTTAAAATTATTTGCATTAATTTTCATCCCAAAAACATGCTTCAGTAGATATTGAAGCACAACCTTTTTAAGATAATCCTAGTGTTGAACATACATCAGTTTTTTCAAGATTAACACATTAAAATGTATCTCTTTTGTATTTACAAGCAATGTGGGTTAATTATTAACATATTTTATATGTAATGTTTTAGTAGTCTGAACATTTTGTAAAATTTTTGTTAAATGAGTAGAATTGACAGGTTTCATCTTAATATATACATGGATGATTGAGAATAGAAAGACATGTGATTTTTGATACACTCACAATGTTACAATCATCCAAATCAAAGTTTGTAGGAATACAAGATTATGTCGATTAATCATATTTTGAACTCAATGATTAATCTAATTATTTACAAACATTCTTAGTTACTAAAGCAATTTCAAATTTATTTTAATTCCATGGAACACAAGAATAATCTCTCCAAGAACAAAGTTCATTTTCAAGCGATAAACATGCTTTTATACTTTATTATGAACAACCCTTATAGTCTGAATTAATACATTGATCATTAACCCATTTACAAGAATCATTGAGGTTTTCTATGCAATCTCCATAATTTTTCATTTCCGAACAAAATCCTGTTAATTTCACCTAAATATAATTAGATTAATCAATCTCTTCAAAGTTTTTAATGTACAATCCTGATAATCTATATGTACATGATAAAGTAGCATCATCAAAAGCACAATTACATTAATCACAACTATCAACACCACTTAAGGCTACTGCATTATTTCTACAAGTGTATCTATTTGAACCTTTTGGTAATTAATTACATGGTAGCATATCTGTGAAAGGAAGACATCCCTTCTCATCATCCCAAATACAACTCAAATCAATATAATAACATCCAAATTTATTGTATATAGACTTGCAAGTGTAAAATGTAGATGTCATTCTTGAACATTACCCATTTTACATAGTGCAAACTTCATTTAAAATCTCTTTACATGCTTTCTTACTTAATCCTTCATAACAAGCTTCATAAATTTATTCGGAATCTCTACATTGATTATATCTAAAATCATAATAACAACTTTTGGTTTCTTGTTAAATACATCCATTGAATTAATTATCATACGTTCTACAATTTTATTCAGTTTCTAAATTTACACAACCTGAATCAGTCCATGAGCAATATTGACCTGGAGTTTTTATTGCTGTACAAGTTTTCTAGCTCACATCATTTGAACAATTTAAAGTATACAAATTAGCATCATCACAATATTTTCCATTCCAATAACAATTAAGATAGGATGTTTTATTTATGCACTAATCTTAGTTTAATCCAATAAGTGAACACTTGTAATATGAATCTGGTTAAATAGTAATTGAGAAACAGTGTTAACCATCTGATAAACAACCATTTTCCTAACAAACCATAGGTGATACAAACATTGTCTACAATGTATTACATGTGATATTATCTACATGAATATAATCTTAACATTTATCATCTTAATAAATGCATTTTTTAGAGTTTGTCAATAAGCAAGTGTTCTTGTTACGATTACTACATTCAATATTGTCGTAATCTAATTTAACCATGTCTCTACATTAATCTTCGTCCCAAACACATTTAAATGAAGAATAATTATTTGTTAATTACATGCAGGCTTTAAAGTTAAGAAATCTACAAGATAGAAGTTCAGTATTTGAATCAATTTCATCGCAAGTATATTTTTACATATTAAACATGTAACACAAATTATTCGATTGTGAAGTACATAGTTTGATATTCATAACACTAGTATGACTAGAATTCGAATCTTTGGAACACTAAAAATCTTCGTCAATGTGAATAATATAGCATAAGGCATTAGTAAATACACAATGTACATGTTTAGAAATGGGATCATCACTATAATTTTGGTCTACATCTTAACAAGTTAAATTAGTTTAGGTATATATGGGTTTACATAAAAATCCATCAGGATCATAATAACAATCCTTATTTGAACTATTTTAATTAGCCAATTTACAAGATTCTCTTGAAACAATTATTTTAAATATAGTGTCACAGTCAATATCCTCTGGTGTATCTTAACATTAATTTTCATCGAAATTCCACATACATCTCATATTAGGAAAATCAACAACACAAAAAGTTTGATTTAACTATGAACAAGTGATAGGTTCACCTGTTTTATAACATAGACCTACTAAAGCATCTCTGGATCCTAAAAATTCACAGTTTTCAAATTGTTTGCAAGCAAATTCGGAGAATTAAGAGTCATTATAATTATCATATTATTCATAATTAGGACAGCTTTCAAAATTCATCCAATAGATTTCGCTGCAATTACCATATGAAATTTCACAATTAGATGATTTTTGAAATAAACAATATATCATTTCTGAATTAGAACAGCTTAATCCTGAATTATTTTTTGTATCTAATTATTTTGATTCATAGAACTCACTTACTCTGAAATTTAAACACCTAGAATTAGCTTTATCATAAACACACTCGGGAAATTCTAAACAATAAGCAAGTGACACTTGATTAAACTAATCACATCTATTTTGTAGAGGATCTACACTGAAACAAGTTCCATTTACAAAAGCACAATATTCCTCTTGATTATAATTTTGTATGCAATCATATAAATTCATAGCATTTAAACAATTATGAATTTTAGGATTGAATCCTTAACATCTGTTGTTTTACCAAATACAATTATGATCTTAAAGTAAACAAGTACCAGATGCTAGACTTGCTTCACATGGTAAACTTAAATTTTCGTAATTTGAACATTGATCTACATATGCCCAACATTGAATTGATTATGAGACTGCACAACTCATCCAAGAAAATTATACATAATTATTTGGACAAGCTAAATCTGAATTATAAACAGAAAAGCATTTATTATTAGCCCATTAACATTTTTATCCACCCATAAAACATCCTTGTCTATTTCTCAATTCGCATGAAACAGTTAAATCATTAAAATTTATATATTCGCATGTTCTGTTATTAAAATAACATCCACCAATAGTTTATGTTATACAAAATAATTTACTCAATCCTGGATGATCACATTTTAACTTAAAATCTGAATTTAAATTTTATTAACATTTTTTTAAAGTTAAATCAAAGTAACAACTATCAGTTGCTAAATAACACATATTTCTATTATACCATTATTTTTTACCATTTTCTACTGTAATTGAATCTGATGTATTCATGAGAGACATCTCTTAACATGTGTAGGTTTTACTAGATGAATAATAAGAACATTTAAGATTTGAATTATTATCAACAATCCAACAAGTTTAACCTTAAGTTGTTATTTTACCGCAAAGATTCAAATTTGTTTATGTACAATTTAATGTATTCAATAATACTGTTTTATAATAGTCATCCTACACTTATGTGCATTTAAATTTTTAATCATAATAGCACTAATCTGTTGTGTGAGCAACACATCTATGAACATTAATGTCTCTGTCTGAACCACAACCAACAATTGTTTCACGAGTTGCTGTACATACATTATTTTTTAATTCGCAATATGTTCCATCCAAAAAATAGTTAACAAATTCACTCTGCAAATATTTACAAACTTATGTATTTGCAGTTGTAAACGTAGTACACGTTACAGTATATTATTTGGGATAAAATTTACAAGAACTGTCCCAAACACAAGCTTATCCAACAGTTGTTACTTATTTACATGCATTTTATGATAATTTTGAACCTTCACAATTAATCTAATTTAATATTTCAGGAGTAGTATCCAAACATTTGTATCTTACGTAATCATAATAACATGATGAACTCGATTATTCGCAACCATCAGGATTTAGATTTGTATTACAAGTACTTTCTGGACCATAACCAACAGCACAACTAGCATAGTCAGGATCGTAAAGACAACTTCCTGCACTTGTGAAGTAGGCACAAGAATTTCCATTTACATTTAATAAAGAATTGCATTTATAAGGTAAGATTTATCTATAAATTAGAGTTCTACATTTTCCATAACTCCATTAACAAAATTAACCTTAAGTTGTTATTTTTGTACACTATGATTTATCTAATCCTCTATCTGAGCATTTAAGAGTATGACCCTCTTTTAATTTTGAATAGCAATTATAGGTCTTTTCATCATAGAAACAATAATGACTTTCAGGATATATTGATTAACTACATACTCTAGGATTTACAAGTTTTTATTAATCACATGGTAATTTTAATTGAGCTTCTGCTAAATTCAGACATTTCTGATTATATTAATCCCATTTTGTGTATGAACTTAAAAAATTGAGACAAAAATATTTTGTTATATGTTAAGCTTCTACATTTGTACAAGGTAAATCTTATTTTAATAAATCTTCTTTATAACTTTCAAGTGTTTTATCTAAGCATTTCATTGTGATTTATTTAGTTTATAGACACAATTTAGTAGATGGTACATAATAATAATATTCTGATTCCATAGATACACATGTGATTCTATTCATCATAATGTTTTATGGAATTGATTTGAAATGTGAAAGTAATGGTTACTTTTTCAGATTTATACAGGCTTCATTATACCATATACAATATTAATCTTATCTCGTGATGGTTGTGCAAGTAAAGAGTGTATTTGCATCTTCGCAAGATATCAATGCAATATTAACACTATCTTCACATCTATTTTAATCAGTATTCCAATAACATTATAGAGCCATACGAACACAGTATTTTTCACTCAATCCATAAGTCTTGCAACCATCATAAGGTAAACAATGAATTAATGGACTATCTTAAGAAACTGTTGTTTCACCACTCCAATAACATTATGTATTAGAAGCACAAGCTGTTTGATCATTTCTATTTGAATAACAAGTATTATCACAATATCCTGCTGCATTTTATATATTGAGAAAACAATAATCACTTTCTAAACATTGATAATATGTTGCCAAACCTGTTCTTTATGAACAATCTGTATTTACTTTATATTTCTTTTCATCAAATTAAACACAATCATATTCAGCATTCCCATAAATCATACATTTAAGAGAGTCAACAACTAATCTTTAACAAATATATCCGCTCAACTATTAACAAGTAATACTATTTGATTCAATGAAATTATCATCTCTTAATTAGTCTTTTGTTACAGTAATACATTTATTGTCATGAAAAATACTAAGTTAAGGATCAGTTGGATGTTTTGTTAAATACTTACAATATACATGATTTACACCATTTACAGTATCTCTTAAACTGAATATTGTTAAATAATCACTATCTGATAATATTTCCAATGCTATACAACCATATCTAGTTTGATCATTTATTTTTACTAATTTAAGCTATAATATTACAATTTGAAGCACTGCTCACTTTACTAACTTTATATTCATACCAAATAAATTTCCCAGAAGAATCAATATAATTATTTTATAATGTTTCTGTTGTTGAATATGTTGGAGTTTCTTCAACATATTGTCCTTCATCCTCTAATATCAAATTATCTGATTCCTCTATCATATCTGGTTAATAATCAATCAATGGCCATAAAACGCTATGATGCATAATTAAATAACCTATTTATAAGAACTAAATCAAATACTTGTAATCAAAGGACAAACTGATATACTTAGTTCTTTATCCATAAATGTTGTTTATAATGTATCATAATCTTCATTGTTCAATTCTTTGCAATTATGATTTTCCCATTTACAATGTTAATTAGTAATCTATAAACATCCAGAGCGTGTAATTTTATCACTACACTGCACATAATCCATATTTTAAATCACATGACAAGTTTCATCAAATATACATTATGCCAAGTCACCTAAAACTGTACCAATCTATTTCACACATAACTTTTCACTTAAGGTGGCATCACATCCCATTAAGTAATTATCTGATTTAATGCATTCTCCAAATATGGGCATCCATCGACCTTTATATCATGCAAATTCTTACATTGATCCACTTTTGTTGAAATACATTTTTAAAAAGTAGTAAATTCTGTACATAAGTCTATGCAATGTATTGAACATAATATTAGAACAAATACTAATATTTTCATTATATTTGTAAAATTAATTATCATATATTAAAAGTACATGAAATTCTTATGTACTCAAGAACAATTCTAAGTATTACGATACATATATCATTAAAAATCTAAAATAAACACAATATCATTTGATAAAAAAAATAAAACTATGATAAATCAATTTGCCTTCATTTAATTTTTATTAATATGTCTATATTAACACAAATAATATTCAATCCTATATGCTTTTATTAATTAAATAAACCCCTTAATTATTTTTTTTTATTTTTTGAAATTTGATATTTATTAATTATTATTGTGTTTAGCTTTTATATGAATTAAAAATTATTTTCTTAAGCACAAGATGAATTTTAAACTGAAACTATTTCCTTCAATGTTACCTTACCTATAAAAAATGATCAAAATGAAGATTAAAACAATCATAATACATAATATAGTTAATTTGTACCAAAAAGGAACAGATAATCTACATCTATGGTTTTTTCCATTTAAGCTTAGGAATAATTTGATTAAGATGAATTAACTAAGCAACCATACTTCAAAGAAGATAAAAAAAATACAAAAATACCACCAAAATGCAATAATCTTCATAACACACCATCGATTAAATAAATTTAAATTGATCCAAAATTTTATTCATAGAATAAAACTAAAAAAAGAAAAATCTTATCTGAAAACTCAGCTCCATCAAAACCTATTATTAAGATTCTTCAACCCTAAGTCGTTACTCCAGAAGAATTTAAATATACAAAAAAATCATTAGATATACATTCATATTCTTCAGCAATTACTCGTTCTAATTAAAATGATTCTTAAACCTCAAAATTGTTTAAACTAGAAGATAGACTACATAGACTATCTCAATAGTAAAAAGCAACCCTAAATATCCAATCACAAAAACCAAGTTAATTAGATTTAATTAAAGAAGATCATACAGAAGTAGATGAAGAATAAGAGACCTTTTTTAAAAACAAAGAAAAATTGAAAGAACTAACTAAATTCCATCATTATTTAAAAATTGCTCCACTTCCGAAAAGAATAGTAATTTTTTAATCAGTTATCAAAAAAGTTGGTGACATTGAAATTTGTCTTGGAATTGAAGGAAAGGAAGAAATCACTTATTTCAGAAGAGTTAAATGTGAAAAAGCTAAACTTTATAATAATTCTAATATTTAAGTTGAATGACATAAAATTTAATTCATTAATCAATATTATCTGATAATTAAATTATTACTTTGTTAATACAAGAACTTTATACTTTAACTTAATTTAAAACATCTTTCTTATGAATCAAGAAATCGCTTACTATTTAATTCATCCATTATAAATATATTATTTATGGAAATTTGAATAGATCAAATAAATTACATTTTATCTATTCTAAAATCCTAATGTTGAATTTTCCAAAAATTATTGTAATCCACTCTAAATTATTTATCCTAAGTTAAATCCAAAAAGTCTAACAAACTTTTGACTTTTTTTATATTATATTTTTATAATAATTTATATAAACCTTGTAATTTGAATTAAATAATTTCGAATTTTCTTTCAAAATTCATATCAGATGATTTCAGAGAGTAATTTTTTAAATGATTTTATAATTATTTTTTTAAATAGTTCATTCTATAGCAATATCTAATTATTTAATATACTCGTATCCTACTTTATCAGGATCACTGGATATAAATGAAGATTCAATATTTCTTATCTCATTATATCCTTAATCCAAATAGTTTAAAAAACCATCATATGATGATACAATTGGATCAAATAACTGAGTTCCTATTCCTTAAATTCGAGATACACAAAACTAATAGTGGCTTCTTATTATAGAATAATAAGAAAGAGCCGAAAAGAATTTTCCTTCTTCAGATTCCTCAAATGATTATGTTCCATTAAAATACTTTTTAAATTCTTAATTATTTATATCTTTTAAATTTACTTCGTATGCTACATAAAACTAAAGATTTATTACAAAATAAATACTTTTTAATATGGAAAATCAATATAAACATCGCTTAGAAAATTAGTTAAATAATTAAAAACTTCATACTTCTCTAAATTTGGTTATTTACTAAATTCCTAAAATATATTTTAAAAAGTTTTAAAATTTTTATCTTTCTAATTTAATTCACATTATTCAATAAAATCTGAAAGAAATTATGTTTATTTTTTTTTTTACGATTCATCTTCTTTATTCTTATCATTTTCTTTTTAAGCCTTTGTTAATTATAATTCTCTAATATAATAATAAAATTAATTGGAATCCTCATCCGAAACTTCCTTCAAGAATTTAATGACTTCTTTAAAGGCTTTAGAATCCTATATTGATTAAGACTATTTGGAATCCTCTTTCTAAACTATTTTGCAGAACTCGTTGTTTGTAGAATCCTCATCTGATTAAGACTTCTGAAGCATTTCAAAAAAAAATTTTTTAAAATGAGTTTCCACTGAAAATAATTTGTAGTTTGCAAATTCATATTATTAAGGAAATTTGACTTTTTTCTCTCTTAACTCTTCCTTAAATTTCTCTAAAACTATACCTGCTACTATGTTTCCACATAATAAATCTATAACACGATCATTCTAATTTAAATCGTCTCCTGAATTTTTAAATGTTTCCTTTACAATATATACACAGTCACAATCTTCAGGTGACAATATTTTTTTATACATATCAATTTTTTCCTTTTTTTTACAAAAAAATAACTAAGCAGAATCAGTTATTTCATTTGTTTCAGATTATTTAGTTTTAGTAACAAATTTCTTTTCAGATAACTTACCTGTAAAATTTTATTTATGGGTTTTTTAAATTGTTGATTTAATATCTAAACTTTTTAACTAAAAAATCATTTCATCAGCTTTCTCACAAAACAAATCATAAACATAAAACATCATATCTGTTGATTTTTCATCTTATTTAATTTTATTTTAAAACAAAGGCTCAACCGCAAAATTTATATTGTCTAAATAAACTCTTTCGGTTAATTCAACAAATCTCATTATACGAAATCTATAGTTAATATCTGTAAGACTTTCAAATTAGTCAATTTTAATTCCCTATTATAATATTTTACAATCCTCTTCTGCAATAAGTTCTTTCAAGTTTTTTATTTCTGTTTCTTACTTCTTGTTTTATTTATCATACTCAAATATTTCATTTTTATAATTTTCAACTTGCTTTATTAAACTTTGATTTTAATTTTATAATTTTTCCAATTCTTATTTTGTTTGTTGTAAATCCCCTTCCAATTTATAAATTTTATATTCAAGTTACTTTTTATCACCATTTAACTGATTGATTTGGTTAGAATTTTGTTCTTAAGCTTGAGTTTATGAATTAATTGACTAGTATAACCACTAAGTTTTTAAATCCTCCACTAATTTTCATATTTCTCCTCAGAAGTTTTTGTTCTTTCCGTTTCTCTTTAAAGCTAAGTTTTATAAAACGCATCTTATTCTGATAATTGTTTAATCTATTCTTCTACTTTCTCTTTTTGTCTCTCAATATCTTTTTAAAAACCGATGATTTCTTTTTCTAAATCAATCTTAATTGTACTAGCATTATATGCTAATTTTTTATAATGTTGATATTTATTTTTCAATTTCTAATTTTGACTATCTAAAGTTTTAAAGTCTTGCTATTACTTTTAAAATTACTCTTATTATTATTTATTTTCATTTTCAATTTTCTAAATATTTTTATTCAGTTATAATATTTAAAATTCTTATTTCTTAAGTTAATTTTCAAGTTATTCCTTCTATTATTTTTTTTCTTCTTCAACAATATTTATTTTTTCTTAGAATTATAATCTAGAATTTTAAAGTTCTGTGATGTTTTATTTTAATTCCTCTTTTTCTATTTATAAGTAATTAAAATATCCCAACATTTCTCTTGCATCTATAATATTATATGGTACTTCTGATGAAAGACTTTTATAAAAAAAAAGATTATTACTCTTACTTTTTGCTTACTAATTGATTTGTATTTTGATTTACTAAAAAACATAATTCATAGTCTGGCAAATGATGACCATTTTCTATTATTGATAAAATAAATACCTGTAAATATGTGTCTTAAAGTTAGTTATTTTCCTGCTTATTTTATGTGCTTGTAAATAAGTCCATTTGGATATTTTATATGTATTTCGTTCATTTTTGATAGAATTTAAGAAATAAATTATTAATAATAATAGCATTAATATATTTCTCACACAATCATATTTCAATGTCTTTATAACTTTAATTAGGATTGTAATCATATGCCCAAGGATTCTTGGCTAAAAATTCACTAGCTGCCTATTTCAAATTTATATTAGGATATATAATTTATGGATTAATTGGTTTTCTAATATAATAATAAAATACACTTAGTAAAAGGATCTTAAGTTAAAGGATTTATTTTAAATAGAACAGATTTTTCATATGAATATCCTATCTCTGTTGTATAAGGATCAATAAGTAATTTGTTTGTAATATGACACTATAAATATTCTGGTATTTCTAATTTAGGCTTTTCATTTGTTATGTATTTGTCAATTTATGCTAGCGTAATTTACTTTTCATGTTATGTTAACTTAACATCATTTTTTACTAACTCTTATAACTATTAAACAATTTCTTAATTTTTTATTATTTCTTCTTCATACTAAATAAACCACTTCAGTTTTTTAGCCTTATTAATTTTATCATCTATATCCCTTTCATATTCAGATTTCTTCTAACCTGCACACAATGTTCTAGCTATAAATATTAAGTAATAAATCACCTTTTAATATTCTTTGAATACCTGTATCAATTTTAGAGCTCTCCTATTTCTCTTTCGCTATCATACATATTGATTAACCAGCAATCATATGAGCTTTGATATTCTTTTCATCTAATTCTAAAGCTTCCGTTGCATCATTACACGCCTCTTGATATCTCTTTAAATTATAATAACACATCGATCTATTCGAAAAGAATACACTTTCAGTATTATCTTCAACCTAGATTAATTCACCTCATTACAATTGCTTAAGAATAGTAATCGATGGCTTCTTAATAATTTTGGTTTTGAAAAGCTTCATTTCCTTTTACTTTTAACTATTATGCTTTTGTTTACATATTATTAAATATTAAATCATCAATTAGACAAAATTCTTCAATTTATTTTCTATGTTCCTCTTACAAATCAAGTATTTTTTTTTTTATCTTAATTTCTTTCAATCTAAAATATCTTTTCTAAACTATTTCCTTTTTTTTATTTGATATTAGGTGACCTCCACATTAATATGATTCTTATTATTAAGATTCATTTTAAATAGATTATTAAACCATAACAATTTTTCTTACTTGATTAGTTCATATTATTACTCTACTTTCTATAAATTTGCTATTTAATCCATTTATAATCTTTACTCTAATATTCTACTTCTTTATAATTATACATTATCTGTTCTTCTATCCTTTATCTTAAGATTTCTTTTCATATTCTTGTTTTCTTTATATCCTATCCAATTCTTCCTTTTATCTTTCATGTTTAAACATTCTTATAATTTTATTAATTTATCCAAGTTCTTCTTAATTGTTAAAATTAAACCCTACACCAATTAACGGTTATGTTGCTCCAATACAAGCCTATAATTTTTCTTATCTTCTTATTTTATTATATTACCACATAATCTCCCATCTTTACTTATTCAATCTCAATATAGTATTTTCTCTTTTTTATTTCTTATAAGCCAATTTAATTAATTCCTCAGGCAAAATTCAACATAAATAGAAAACTTCAATAGATTGTAGGATTTAACTATTTAGGTAAATTATCTGTTAATTTTTGGTTACTTAAATGATGCTTAATTAAAGTTCTTCAAAATAAACATAGAAATTTATTGTTAAAAAAATAGTATATTATTACATTATAAAATTCAATTCCTATATCTCTCGATATTCTAATAATATAATTTAAATACTAATATTTTAAATGCAGTATAAAATTTATAAAAATAAATATATTGAATTTCAATTTTTTAATAAAGTTTAGAAATTTTTAATAATTTATTGAAAAGTTTAATTAATAAATTTCTTCCATTATTACTTTTCTTCTTCAAGTGCAATAATCAATTCCTAAGAGATTAGTCCCTTTACTATTTCATTTTCTTCACTATCATCATCCATTTAAGTACTAATGGATATTTATGCTTTTATAACTAAATTTTGTTATTCAGTAGTTTTGAGTGTTTTTTAAACTAAATTTCCATTAGGGTTTTTTATTTTTCTCAACTATGAAAAAGATTAAACTATTTTCTATTAAATTAAGGTTGCAATAACACAAATATAAAAATGACATTCATTTAAATGAAATGGATTCGTTTTTATTTTATATTTTGCTGTATTTTGATCCTATTAAAGTTCAGTTAAAATATCTAATAAAGACGGAATTAAATTGCAAAAAAAATAATATTCCAATGCTATCAAAACTTATTGATCTTAAGGTATCTTTAATCGATCATCATTAAAAAAATGACATCTTTAACCAACAAATTTGGAAATAGGAACAGCTGTTACCTAATATAAACTAATATTAAGTAAACTTTTTATAAAATCTGATATTGTATTTTATCTAGTATAAAATTCTACATTTTTAAAAAGCAATGTAGTGAATTTAAAAACATTTAATTTTCTCAAGTCACTTGAATACTCTTTAGATTGATTTTGAATTTTTAGAGTTTCTTCTATAAATGTTTAATCTTTAAGGCAATGCATAACTTTTTCAGCAACATATTCATAGTATTATTTTTCTTAAGTCACAACTTATCTTTTAGAAAATTTTTCAATACATTATAAAAAATCTTAGTAATTTTAATCAATTTAATTTCTTAACAATTATTGTTTTTTTTACAGCCTTCTATATTTCTTTGATAAACATAGAGCAGCAAATACAGCAAAACTCACAATCTTGAATAAGTTGTATTTTTTTTATTTTTCATACATATAATTTAAATCTTAATTTATTTTTTCAGGATATTCTGATATCTTTTAACTTATTTTCATCTATTTTTTATCTGAATTTAAACCTTCATTAATTTAATTTTAATTATACTCATAAACTGAATCTCTTAGATTTTCTTCATGTACATTCATTAATTTACTAACTTTTTCTTTTCTGGAAGCAATTTTTTAATTCAAAGGTTATTTACCTAATCTTTAAACTTATTCTTAACTCTCAAATGATCTATCACTTTATGGATTATAATCATATGATGAATATCTTATTCTATGCTATTTCTACTATTATCCATAATCCTATTGACTTTGATTGCTAAATTGTGATTATTTTAGTTCTTGATATTTTAGATCTTCATTCAAAGCATTTATTAACTATTTAATTAAAAACTTATTCTTCTAATCAATTTCGAAAATTTCTTTAAAAGTAAGAAAATTATTTTGAGGATGATGTTGTTATTATATTCTAAATTATGGTTTTTCTGATGTTAGAAATTAGTTCCTTCGAGGTATTTAAGGTAACTTTGGATAATTTCCTAAAATATTATTAGAATGTTTGTTAGTTGAAAGTTTCATTGTTTGAGAATTAGGAGGAATCCAACTAGCATTAAACATTTTAGTGAATAATTATGATTAAATTAAATTAATAATAATGCATAATTGAAAAATATTTTTAATCTTTAATGACATCAGTTTATGAAGAGAAATAGTAATAAACAAAATACATAATAATTTTTTTGCTTTAAAATGATAATAGTTGATCATAAAAAGGAGATTCTTTCATATAATCAGAAGTTCACCTTAGAAAAGGCTTTATTTGATGATATCCTCTAATTTAATTTATTCAACATATTTAAATTCAGGTATTAGTAAGATTTAGTTTCGTATTAATTTAAGATTAATATTACTTTCTTTTTTATTGAAAGTCATTTTTTCAAGAAGTCTACAATTTTAACATTTTTTAGTTTGACTTTAGAGCAATAGTTGTTAGAAATTCACGAATTTATTATTTAAATTTTTCAATAAATTCATCGATTCAATAGTTTTGTTAAAGATTTTAAATAATTATTAATTAATGTTGTTTCCTAATTGCAATACATGCAAAGAAACTTGATTAGTTAGCTTTGTTAATGGACTACATATGGCATTTATAGCTATTATATTTATAGTAATAGTTAACGAACAAATGGAAAAGATAATAGCAGCTGCTAATTAATACCAAAATGTAAATGATTATTCAATTTCAGAAAATTGTTTTTCCATTATATTTATTGAACTAACGTTTGTAAATCTATGATATCAATTAACTATACATTATAAGTGTAAAATTCTCTTTTTCGAATTTTTCACTTTGAACATGTACGAATTATTAATGATATTTATTATATAAAATCAAGATTTAAGAATAATAATTAATAGTTTTATCGTCTTTTTTTAATCTACTGACTGCGTGCTTCTCAATTTGTTCCCAATCTGTTTAATTAAAGCCAGTAATATTTTCATTATAAATGTAAAATATGTCAGTTAAATTTTACCACATCTCCATCCCATTATATAAAACTTATCCAGCATAATTGATTAGTATAATATTGTACAAAACATATTCAAAACTAGGATCATTTACTGTAAGTAAAGTCTTAGCAATTCCAAAGAATTACTTTTAAGAATTAAATAAAGAATGAGTTATCGAAAACTAATAATCATAGCTTTCAATAAACAATTTATAAACTTCAGAATAAAAATACAACTCATTTGGATGAGCTTTCATTCCTTTTATATGATTTATATACCTATGTTTTTAAAAACTATATCAATACCATGGTCTTGTTTATGGATCATAACCTTGAACAAGTAATCCAATCGGATAAGTGGCATCGAATTTAACATCAGATGTATCAACAATCTAAATAAAATAAGGTGATTCAATGCTAAATAAGAGATCATATTCAGCCAAGAGGCTTACGCTCTCATATAATAAAGAGATATTTTAATTGTAGTACGGAATTTCTACTAAATCTGAGATTCCATTAAATTAATAACAAAATTTTGGTGTGGAATATTATTGGTTCAATACTGAAATTTCTTAACTTACACAAGCTTCTAATGATTTGAATTTCTTTATTTGAGATTATATTTATTAATATTAGAGTAAGAAGGAGGACATATGTTCAATTACTCGAATACCTAAATGGAATAGGAAAATAATTTACTTCTCTAATGTTTTTGTTTAACATAGTTTGAGACCAATTTTGTTGCTTGATTAATTTATTTGATATCTAAACTATTTATCATAGTTTCTGATGAATTTGTTGAAATGTAATAAAATATTTTTATTTCTAAATATGTTGCTGCTCCTGCTAATGCTATAACAAATAAAAGAATGATAAATTCAAAAATGATTATTTAAGATCTCATTCTTAAATTTCTAAAAGCTGAAATAATATTGTTAAACATTTCTTGAAGAATTAAATTATTTAGCTTTTTTTTATATTAATTATTATTAAATTAAAATATATGAACACAAAAAATAAAATACGAAATTTTAATTATCAGACAAAATATTATTGACATTGATATTTGATGTCATTGTTTAATTATATTAAATATTTGATTATAAAATAAGTAACTTATCATAATCTTGGATAGGTTTTTATACAAAAAGTTTGATTCTAAAAATTATTATAAGTAATTTATGAATACTGTTCTATAAAATTTAATTAATTCCATAAATGTGACTTTAAAATTCATGTATCTATAAAATCAAAGTTTAAAAAATGTTTGAAATTAATTTATATATATTTGTCCTTTTGGCTGTTTCAACAATAGTCAAGGCTGAAATTTAATTCTCTTTCAAAGAAAATAATAACTAGCTAATATACAACATTATTTCAAATGAAGACTTAATTGTTTTAGCCTTCTCTGAATAATAGGTAATGAATTTAACAAATAATAATAGGATGTAAGAGAATATTTGTTTTGCTATTTAAAAAACTGCAATTGTGAAGAAAGATACTCTTCAGGAGCTAGAAGTCATCCAAAATTAAGTGATCAGTAACTAATTTCAAATTACGAATGTGAAAAAAATACTATGAAATTTTTAAGACCAAATACAGGATTCCAACCTTATGTTTGGAAGAATTCATAAGGAAAAGATAAATCTAAGAATGTTGAGAAATAAAAGTAAGCTAGAATTGCATAAGAAGTCACATCAACAATCTCAACATCATCATCTACTGATTATACTGATAGTGATATGACTGCATCATTAACAGTTGGAAGTGTTTTCTAAGTTAAATGGAAGTTTAACACAGATGATACTATTGAAATGTGCTTCATTTTGAATCAAAAATCATGGATTGGAGTAGGCTTCGGATAAGGGGTATAAAATTATATTGATTATAAAAGATGAAGAATGTCGATATGTTGACTGTTAATATTATTGAAAATAAAGCTGAAGTTATAGATTTGTGGTCAGTGTAAGACGACACTCCACCAACAGATTCATAATAAGACATAGAATTAGTTTCCTATAGTATATCTGATACTTCAGTCAAAGCAAGAATTAAAAGAAAATTAAATACAGGAGACTCTTCATAAGACATTGTATTGGCTAAAGGAGCATCTTATACTTGGAGTTATGCTACATCATCGGCCTTGGTGATGGAAGATCATGGTCATGACTTTTAAGAATTTTCTATAACTTTGAATGAGACTGGAGACACGGTAGTCTCTTATTCCCAGATACTTATGATTGTTGCAATATTTAGTTTAGTATTCTGAAAATTATTAATCAATCTAAACTTTCTAATTCCTATAATTCCAAATCTTCAAAATTTCCATTCGGCAAATATCTTCTTATAATGAAAGGAATATTATTTTTCATTAAGTTCTTATTAAGCAAACCATTATCGGATCTGTTGTTTCCTCTATTAAATATTAAGATTTTATTTTATACTTGGATCAACATATACTGGACTATTTTTAGTTATTTATAATGCTCTTGTGCCGATTATTCTAGCTCTCACATATTTTGTAAGAAATGGAGGTGTTATTCTTTCATCTTTATTCACTTTTCTTCCCTTGCTTTGAGTAATTTTTCCTCCTGTATTTATTATTTGTTATTCATCTTCTGAATCTGATTCTGATGTCTAAGATTGGTATTCTGATTTAATGTATCTCAAATACCTTCAGTGTCTGCCATTAATTAATCTTATGATCCGATTGGAGTAAGAATTTCACCATTATATAAATTACTTGGGGAATCTTCATCAAATTCTGAGTTTTCAGCTTCTTTATAACTATTTTCGCTCATTAATTAAAATATTTAATGGTTAATTTTAAGAAATAGAAAATTTAATATTTCTCATTAGAAATTTTTAGACCTATATTTTATCTATTAATTTATTATTGCATAAGTAAAATATTTAAGTTCATAAACATTTAATTAAAATTTAAAATTTAAGCTATTTTGTCATTCTATTTCATAATATATTTCAATAATTTAATTTTACTCACACACTGCTAAATAATATGTTAAGCCCATTTTAAATCATTTTAGTGAGAACTTTAGTCAAAGATTAAAACATTATTAATTAATGATAATTTTTTTAAACTCAAACTCAACATTATAAAATATAAATGATATCATATATTTTTAAGTTATTAATCTAATTTAATTCTAAAATTATAGTTAATTTTATTTATAGATTAAATAGTTAAATGACCTCATGTAGAAGATTTAATTTGTATATTTATTTATTTAAAATAAGATTTTATTGAGAAATAAGAGATCGAAGTATGATTTTTGATGTATCAAGAAATTAAAAATAAAGTGTTAAAGATTATTTCTAATTGATTAAGAGTGAGATAAAGTAAATTAAACAAATAAGTTTATTATATTATTAAAGAGAAAATACATAATAAAAATAATTTAAAATATAAAAGTATAAATAATATATATATATATATAAATTTAAATTAATGCTAATATATATAATAGTGACATATGTGGTTTAGGGATTGTAAAGTTTCACAGAATGTGGAAGTGACTAATACTATAATACAGCTTTAGGAGAGTGTGTTTATTGTCCTGAGAATATGTTTCGATATAACATATCTTTAGTAAGATCTATGTTGTGAATGATTAGTGCGTTTGTGATAATTTAAAGGGATATTAAAGGACAAATGGGAATGTGATAGGATTTTAATATGATCAGTTGTGTCAGAAATAAGCTAGCAATTGTACTTCAGGTTAGGTGAATTTGAAATATTCATTCTAAGGAGATTCATTATCTTAGAGTGCATGTACTTCATGTGCAGTAAATGCTTATGCAAATGCGTATTTATAAATGATTATAAGTATAGTTATCGAGAATCATGTATTCCATGTCCGGACAAACTAATGAATTATACAGGAAGTTGTGAATGTCCACAAACAGGTTATATTAAGTCATATGATCGATGCATAGCAAGTACTCAAAAGACAATAGGAGATTTGAATTTCGACTCATCATACATAGTAGAATATGATACAGATCAAACAATGTCAAGTTCGTTTATATTAAATAGATATTAATATGCAATAACAATGTGTTATTATTATTCTAGTATTAATGCTTGTTAATTACTAACGAACCTTTGTGTATTACAACTATTTGATTTAACAAAACCAATATGTTCAATATTTTTAAAGGAATTATAATCTAAGATTTCAACTTCAGCACCAGCTTTATTTCCTAGCATCAACATGGAAACTATAAATATTTATTAGACAGCCTTACCTTAAACAATGAAATTAGATGATTCAGATTCTAAGAATCGTAGGTATCTTAATTATACCATCTAAAAATATGATTTGGAAGGTAATTTTATTAGTGATACCACATTGAGATCTGAATTCATTTTATGTCCTCATTCTCCAGGAGATGAGATCAATAGTAAAGCTTTTGGATTAAACATGAAGATATCTTGTTCTTTAGATTTGGATGCTTTCATTTAAAATTATAAAATGTATATGTATGAATTGAAGGTTACTGCAGTCAGAGACGATAATACAATTATTCCTTAGGATGTTTATTTTTTAGTTAAAAATGTTAAAGATTAGGATGGAAATAAACCTAATTCTGATACTGCATCATAGAGTAGTATTTTTGTTAAACGTGTCTTTTTGGTTGATCATACAACTTCTAAAAGAGATCAAGCTGGAACTCCGGACTACATTAGATATGCAAAAAATATTAAAATGGTTATTCTTCCTAGTCAAGATTCATATGAATAGATATATGTTCCTTATGTCTACATTGAATATTCAACAGTTAGAAATTCAGGTGAATCTTTTGGATATGCTGATTTTGAATTTGCTGTACAAATCTCCCCAAATCCTACTAATTATTGGATTACAATCATAATATTGTTTGTCATTTACAATGTAATTATAATTCTGGTTTGGCTATTTCGTATTTATGTTTGGACCAAAGCAAATCCAAGTAATTCTCTTAAAGAAAATTACGTATGGTAACTTATTAAGAATATGATTCAATTACTAATTGATTCATGGACTGATTGGATGTTTTATTTTCTATTTTTTATGACTGCTTATTGGTTTGTATTCTTTAAATTTTAGAATACACCTTTTTTATTGATGTTGGATTAAAATGATTCTAGCAATTACTTACCATTCTATGGACTGTTTTATACTATATTTACATTTAGAATATTATAAACTTTAGCTCTCATTTATGTCTAATCTTCTATCAATATTTATTTTATAGATTGGGAGACTACCGAGATTCATAGACCTGTTGAAAAAAGAAGATAAGAAGAATTAGAAGAAAACGAAGCATTCATGTCAGCCAATAAAATTAAAAGCAAGGTTTCAGTGTGGAGAACTTTGTTAGTTGCCAATGAATTCAATGAATTATCTACTGTTAGAACTGTGTCTGTTGAATGGACTCTTATTATATTAGGATTTGTTCTAATAGGATTAGGATTCTAGAAAAGGTTTATTGAATCACCTGACCTTATCGAAACATAACCTTTTGTACCTGAAAATCCCATTCTTAAATACTTCTTAGTTTAGTTTGTATACTTAATAATTGGATTGGCATAATTAATTTTAAGAAGAATATTGAATATATGGCAACCTTATCCATATGAAAATTTTGTAGATCTTTGTACTATAGCCAATGTTTCCATTTTCATCCTTGATGACAATTTACATGGTTATTATATACATGGAGAAAATCCACTTGGGTTTTCTGAAGGTGGAATTCCTCATCTTTAATAGTGTCTGAGAAATGAATCCAAAAATAAAGGTAAGAATAGAGGACTTGTTAAAGATGGATATGATAGTCAATTATGTACATATGAGTTATTTGTTCCTCCTGAATTTAAATATTAATTTGAAACGAATTACCAAGGCATTAGAAATTATAAAGAGAAAAAGGAAATGAAATAATTAGGCATTGAAAATGTTGAATTATAGAAATTTAAAATTGAACAATTCCTAAAATCGAAAATCAACGAAGTTAAGAAAGTTGACAAACGAGCAAATTTTATAAGAACCAAAGAAACTGCTCAAAGATATTTTGATTACCCTCCTGATGAATTGGCATATGATGATTTCAACAAATCTTTAGTTCCATATTTCTATAAAGATCCAGATTTCTAATACAGAAAAGTTTTCTTTAGTGGTTACGAAATGTACTTTTTAGTTACAGATATCATCATATTCACATTCTTTGTTTTACTTACTTAAAATGTTGCCTTATCGATTTTATTGTAATATTTTTGTACCAAATTCTTTGAATGGTTAAAATAAGAATGGTAGAGAACAAATATTAGTGAAAAAACTAAAATAGACAAAAGATTTCTAATATGATACAAAATATATTAATTTTATTTTCATAATATTATTATAATCATTACTATTAAATGTAGATTTAAAACATCTTATATGTTCGATGGTTTAGGCGTTATTGTATTTGATTTTTAAATTCTACAAGGTTAACAAGTATTATTAGTTTAATTATATTAATAGAATTCTAGGGATTTTAAGTAGCAATCTTATTAAGAATATTTAGATAAGTTATTAATTTGAATACATTTTTTAGCATCATCTAATCGACAATACGTTAATATTGTATTGTTATAGTTGTAAAATGGATTGCAAATATTCAATTACCCATAGGTCTTACAAGAATGGTCTTAACATTAACCATTATTCCAAAAACAATATTTCCCATCGCATTTATTTTACTAGTTGATATCCATACATTCTTTAATTTAACTGCATTATTAAATTTTGTATATACAATTACTATTTTATACTCCTTTTGTGCAATCCTCTTAAGTGGAATACTTATCACATTATAAAAGAGGTTAGCAACGTTAATTAATAAATTAACATTGACTATACACTTTACATTATGATTCAACAGTCAATTGGTAACAATTAACATTTTAACATCCCTAAGATGTGACTTAGCATTTGCCATTATTACTGAATGCTGTATCACATTGATCCTTAGTGTATTGATCACAATTTTATATAGTTAAACAACTTTTACCATCCGAAGTACACTTTTTCATATATTCATTACATTATTAGTGAGTAGTTCCTTTAATTTATTCGCATTAAACATCTTAACAAACTTTATCATTCCAATAACATGTTTCTATTTAAACGAAATTTATTTTGATCATTAAACGATTATTATATTAACAATTATCTTATAAATTGTATTCAGAACAGCTTCTTAAATCTTAACATTCGTTTTGATCATCATTTATTGTACAAGTCAAACTAATAGATTAGCATTCTTTATGAGATTTTAACTTATAATTTTCACATTTATTCAAAATTGTACATTTTGAATCTACCCAAGCACATCTATTTTTTTTGTTGTCAATAACACAAGACAGTTAATTATCATAATCTTCACAAGTTGTAATAGGTATACAATTGGTTCCATTTGATGTACATTAATTAAATAAGGAATCATAACATTTATTATGTGTTTCAAATGATATTGATTAACAATTTGAGTATTGATAACATTAATTATTAACATATAAGCATGGTCCATCAAGACCTAAAATACAAGAAACCTATTGATATTATGAACATAATTGCAATTAAGTGCATTTTTTTCCATCTGTTGTACAATTAGATAATCTTTATTAACATTATTCAAGAGTGCTACCATAACGATCATCACACTATTAATCTCTACAACTTTTATCATTCCAAATGCATTTAAATAATGTGCTTTCATTACAGTAAGTTTCTATAGTATAATCATAACAACTAAGCACTTTAACGCATCCACCATTTTATAAAGGAACACAATTTTATAATGGAAAGTAAATTTCACAATTTGTAATATCTTTTGGAGCATCATTACATGAAAGATATTAACATAATTATAAACCATTGTTCCAACCACAAAGTTTATTATCTTTATCAATATTACATGCTTCTTAATATAAAGTATCTAAACAACTAGCTCTTGCTCTACATCTAATACCATCACTAGTACATTATTCATCCTTTTATTTGCATTCTAAATCTTTAGTAAAGATATAATCCTCACAAACAATGTTTCTACATTGATAACTTGGTTATATACATGAAAATGAATAAGGAGAACATTATTCGAGTTCATTATAATCACTGCAACTTTTTTATTTACAAGTTGTATCCCAAAAACATTCAGTATTTTTATTTGTTAAAAAACATTGACTTTCCATAACGTATTAATCACAACTATCTTTTAAATTAATACAACCAGTATTATTATTATTTATTGTACATCTTTTTCTCTTAATTCCTTCAAAACATCTCTAATGATTATATTCTTTAAAATATAATAATTCACAATCTAATTATATGCATCTATCATTTCTCCAAATACAATCAAAGCCATCTAATTATTTAACACATGAATTTTCATTTTTATAATCTGAACATAATTATTTTAATTTTTCACATTAGTTAGTATCAAGATTATACTAGCATTATAAAATTTCTGAGTATTTATTACAATCAGAAAACTGTAAGTTTTCACATATAAAATCAACACATTAATTAAGTACATTCCAATAACATTTTTATTAATTAATTTTCATAATACAGAATTTTTATGATTGATATTTTGTACATTCATCTAGTAAAGTGTCACAACCACCTAAATAAGCAACTGTACAAGTTGATTTGTATTTATTACATTCATAATGATCAAAATTCTAATTTAGAATGTCTGTACATTATCTTTCAAAACAGGACATAGATTTCCATATACATTTTGAATCGTCTAAACATTAAAGATCATTCAAATAATCTTTACAATTATTTTTTTTATTTATACAAGTCAAAAGTTTGTCATGAATGACACATTAAGAATTTTTGAATGAACATTTATAATTTTAGGGTAACAAATTAGTGCATTCAAAAACACAACTATTATTTGACCAAATACATTTTCTGCCATATTTATCATAATTTTATTAGCAATCCAACTATTTTAATATTTTAGAACAATTCTCTTCCAAATTTTTACATAAATTATTTTAGGTCCAATAGCAATAATTTAAATTTTTGCATCTCTATTTAGATACATAATATCTACATAATTTATCATCTGTCTCATCCTTATTCATACATTTCATGTCATCATTAATATCTCTAATACATGAAATTAAATAATCTTCGCATATTTAATTAGTTTTAGTTTAATTATTTATAAAATCATTGCATTTTTTAAGTTAATTACATAAGACAACCCCATTTTTATCTTATGAACATAATTTATTAGAATCAATACATTATGAATGCATCCATGTACATTCTTTTTAATCTCGATTACTAAAACATTAAAATTTAGATTCTATATCAGAACATTATTTTGGCTTTTCAACACATGCATATCCATTAATTTAATTTCCTATCATACAAATTTTACCTTCTAAATAAGATTCACAATGAGACTAAGATGATTCGCCTCTATAATCATTACATTTTATATCCCTACAAACACCTTAATCATAGATGCATTTGGCTGTTTTACATTAATATTCATTCAATAATTTACAATCATTTGGTATTTCCATACAATCATATTAATAATATTTTGAAGTGCATGTATTCATAACATTATTACATTACTAATGGCTATGATATTCCAAAGTTTTTGGTAAAAGTTCACATTCCAACTTTTAACATTTACCAACATTCCAAATGCATATGTGATCTTATAAATCTATATTACATGATATAGAATTTTTATAGGAAGAACAATCTTTTTATAATTATATGCATGTAGTACCATTGCTGGTACAAGTCTTATTAACATTAGAGCAATCTTTATGATTTTAGAAATTGAAGTATTCACATTTAAAATCTAAACATTAATTCTTATACCATGCACATAAGCCTAATCTTGATTAATAACATTATGCCTTTTTATTATAAGAATTGCAAACATATTTTATGTTCATACAACCAATTCCTCTATCATGTAAAGTACATCCTTCCATATAATTAGCACAATCTTGATGATTTATATGTTGAAGATCTCTATTTGCTGTATCGCAAGTCTTTATGTCGCATTTGTTAAGCCATTTACACTAAAAGTTCTATAAGCATTCTTCCTAGACATTTAATGCATTACAATCCTTCTCAATACATTCTTTTCCATTATAAACACAATTACTATTAAATAATTTACAAAAGTCAGCTGATTAATATTCAACTGGTGCCCATAAACATTATTTCTATACACATTCATAATCATTCCAATAACATTATTCCCCTCTAATATTCGTACTACAACTTAGATAATTTTCAGCTTAATCACATTCAGCATTTTATAAACATCCTCCTCCTTCTTTTGTAATACATGTCTTATCTATTTTCTAACATTCTTAATTGTTTTTTCTTAATAAACTAGCATTTTCACACATTTTTTTATAACATTTCCCATTTTCCCACATACATTCCTCATTTTATTTATTTATTATACATGAAATTTCGTATATATACTCCTCACACTCTTATAGATCTATGCACTTACCATCTAAGTCTATTGAACATCCATTTTTAATACAATCTTAATCAATATACTTACATAAATGATCAAAACATTTCTTTCCATTCCAATAACACTTTTACGTTCCGTATTTATTACTCACACACTATTTTTATAAAACCTAATTGACACATTTTATCCCTGAACTGATACAACCGCCTCCTTCTTAATAAGTGCACCAACTTAATTATTCCCTACATTGTTAATCACTATTTAATTAATGAGGTAGTTCTGCACATTCCTTAGAGCTTCGACATACATTCGTATCCCAAAAACAATAACCCTTCTAAACATAATTATCGTAATTCTTTTAGCAAGAATAGCTTGTTTTATATGATTCACATTTTCCTTTTTCCACACACATCTATCCATCAGATATACATTTATAAGAATATGACAAGCAAGCAGAATTTGATTTTTATTCAATTGCAGAACAACCAGTAAAAGGCAGACATATACCATCATAATAACCACAACCTTCTTTTAAGCTGCAATCCCCATCTATCTTCGAACAATAGCTCTATAAATTCGGAAAGTTTATGCGATCTTTGCATTTGTTTATTTATTAATTCCAAAAACAATTCTATTTACAATCCCTCTCATTTGTTAAATCTGAACACTAGCATTTATTATCAACACTTAGTCTTAATCCTTCTGCTTATGATACAATTATTTAAATGAAAATAATTAAAAATGAATTCATTTAGATAATTAAAAATATTGATATTTAAAAATTATCTTTTTCATAATAAACTTCAATTCTATTTATTTTATTATGATATGTATAAGAATATAATTTCATAACACTTATGACACTGAGATTTAGAATTAATGGAAATAAATTACTACTTCTTAAATAAATTATATTTTAGCTAAATTAATTATTAAATCAATGATCAAATTCTTTGTTTCTTTTTGCCATTCTTACTCTGGAAACTACTATTTAAACTTTATGGTTGATTTGATGCCTTGTGTTACTCTTATGGGAATAAACCTTATAATATTAAATTTATTTTACCATTAGATTGTTGGCTTGGAGGAGGTTAAAATAATTGATTTGCCAAATCATTATATTAATTAGAATTTTTCTAAAATAATTAAACCGCATTAAAATTCCCAAGAGGTTACTATTATATTTATTAGGCTTAATTATTATTTCCAAGTTAAGGTAGTACAAATGGACTATAAGAATTCTACTATGTGAGTTGTTATTATGAAAATTAGAATTATTGAGTTGGTTATGCAGTTTCTATGATTTCCATCTCATTATTCATGCTATTATTAATATTCATTAGATTATTATTCAGAAGAGTGTTATTACTCAAAATATTATTATTCATTATATTATTATTCATTATATTATTGTTATTATTTAAACCAATTTAAAATTAATTTTATTATTGAAATTAATTTTATTAAGCATTCTATCCGAAAGAAAAGATAGATGTTTATTGAGGTTATGATTATTACATTTATGGATAACTTTGGGGTTGAAACATAGATAAACCATTTGATTATTGTTTGAATAGATCACCAGGAAATTGTGAAGTTTAAATTTTTATGGGTTTATCCTATTGAATGTTGCTTTACTAAGATTAAATTGAAAAATAAGAGTTAATTTGTTCTTAATCAATTTTTGGAGATTATTATAAAAAGGGATTATCTATTTATTTGCCTGGAGACGCTATTGATTTTACAACTGGATCAGAAGATAAATTCTCTGATTTAGTATTTTCACTTTGTAATACTTTGTTTTATAAAAATGCAAAAGGAGATTATTTTTATTATTACTCATTCTGTTTTGGTTCGCTATTAATATTAAATTATTTATTTTTTTAATCATCAGAAGATGATTTCCATTAACAATTTAATGAAATAGGATTATGTGATGGAGTTTAAATATCTTATTTTTATATATTATTTTATTATTATTTACTATCTTAATTTTTAGGAGTATCAATATTATTTTAATTTCCTAAATTAAATAAATTAAACAATGGTTATGATACAGGAGGTTTAACAGTATCTCTATTTTCTTAAACTTAATTAATTTGTAAATTATTATTTCCACTTTTCAAAAATGAAGGTTAATCTTCTAATTTTACATCTGGATTTTCTTTTTAAGTTTATTTCAAGAGATCACCAAATAATCCAGTTGGTGGTTATTCCTTAGTAATATTATTTTCATTAGGCTATTTATTAAAGAATGAAGAAAAAATGGAAGGCGCTACCTATAATACTTCTTTTGGAGCAACTTCATTATTGTTTGATTCTTCTAAATTTTTGAATAACCCAATTCCTTAAAATATGCCACCCTATTTTTATTCTTCTGGTTTTTTTTACACATCCATATTCTCTAATTACTATTCTTATTTCTTTTCTTCTGGGGGTTCTTATTCTGGGGATTGAGGCACATTAACAAAATTTTGGAATAATTGTTTCTTAGTACGAAATTAGTCATTTGCATTAATTTAATCATTTTAAATTCCAGATAAATTATTAAAATTGCTATAAATTTATTTACTTTCTTCTATCTTAGGTTATTAATCTAAAGATTCTTTTTTATTATCAACATTAGAACTTGATGATTCAGAATTTGAAGGCTATAATGAAGCTTCTTATATGCTTGGTTTATTTTAGAGGAATGTAAATTAATTTTATTACAAATTCTAACCTGAACTTTAATCTGAAGATTATTATTTTTAATTCAGTTCTTTAGATTCGTAAGAAGGAAATAAGGATGATTAAACATTTATTTTACTTAAATTTGCTTATCCTTAAAGGCCTTCATTGATTTTACCAAAACCAAATAAAGGAGTGTCTGATACATTATTAAAAATTTTATCCTATTATTCAGTAACCTTTTTTTCTTCAATAGCTTCTTTCTTAAAGATATTTATCTATGTATTATTAAAAATTGTTTAAGGTTAAGTTGAATCCAATTTTTTAGATCCTTAAACTATGAAATCTATAATTGCTTATTGAGGTTATAATGATGGTTATATTAATTTATCATCCTATTTTTTTTCTTCTTTTTTTTCTAGAGGTTATCCATTTAAGGATTGTGCTTCTTTAGGTTCATTTGATTTATTTATTACATCTGATTATTTTCTTGATTATGGATTTTCTAATTTTTTTGGACTGCACGAAAAAGATTTGATTTCCTATTCGTTCAAATTAATCATAGATTATGATTTCTTTAATCCTTTTGATTAATGGTCTATAATTTCATTAACTGTAAGCATAGGTGGATCATTCTATTTAACTTTTTCATCTCTCAATTAAACCACAATTATTTATTTATTTTATGGCTCGTCTTTTAACCCGCCTGCAAGAAGACTATTATTTTTTAGAGAATCATCACTCAATTATTCCGGAATTTCTTATATTCTACTTTCATTTATACTGTCCTATATTTAATCGTATATATGTTTCTTATGTATGAATTTGATCCCTACAGATTTCTTTTTATCTAAAATAATTTGAAATTCATACCGTCAAGTTTTCTTTTTTTGTATTACTAAGAACTTAATTTTCTTCGAGGATGAGTCACTTTATTTTCTTTTATTTCAGCCTTATCAATGTCTTACGGTAAAACGGGATCAAAACTTTATTTTTAAGCTATATCATAGAATTTCTTATATTTACAATCTAGCTTTCTCAAGTGTTTTTCTTCTTTTAATTATACCTTTGATGGCAAATCACTTTATTATACTATAATGCTTTGTTATTCTTTGAGATGATCATCAAAGCTCGTAAAATTTTTTCTTTTTTATCTTTAGCTACTCTGAGAAGGACATATCTAAATGGAATCTACGATGTTAAATAACCATACCTTATTCTATAGTTTACGCTCCAACTATTTCAGAATTGACAGGAACATATATTGTCTATTAAGATATAAGTTCCCTCTGTATACAAGATGAAGGATTTAAATTGATTTAAAACAAGCTTTTCAATTTGTTGATGATTTTTGTACTTATACTTGACTTCTCTTTTGGATATTTGCTAAATGGATTGAAGCCAACACATGAACTCTATTTTTTGCCTAACATATTATTTATTTGTTTTTAATTATTATACATTTATATAAATAATTTTTATTATCTCACATTTAAACAAATTATAGATTTCTTATATAATTGAGAGACACATTCATTTATCAAATTTTAATGCATTTTTGTTAATAATAAATAATATTTTATGCAAAAGCAAATAGACGAAGTTGAATTACTATTAAAAAAGAGTCCTCAACATAGAAGTAAAGCTGAAATTGATCATCTTGTTAAATTAACCTCATAACTACCCTTTTTTAAATAATACGCCAAATTAGAAAATGGCATTTAGATCCAAAGAAATTGTTGTAAAAATATGTACTGTGAGAAATTCAAACCTAATGAAATTGTATTCTATGTTGGTAACCATTAACTTCTACCTCTCTAGATAGTGTTGGCACCAAATTCTATATTATTTTAGAAGGATAAGTAATGGTAATAGTAAGGAAGCCTAATCAGATAGAAATGGAAGCTGTAAGAACCCTTAATAAAGGAGAATCTTTTGGCGAATTAGCACTCTTACATAAACAACCAAGATTAGCTACGATCCAATGTCTAACTGAATGTATCTTTGCAGTCTTGGATAAATAATAATTTAAGCATATTCTCCAGGAAGAATAATAAAAATAATTAGACGAAGTATTTATTTTATATTATTATAAAAAGAATATTGATTATTTCTCTCAAATTAAAATTTTCTCCCACTTACATAGAACTTAATTGAAACATATTTATCTTAACTCTTTTTTATATGAATTTGAAAAAAATCAAATTGTAATACAAGAAGGATAAAAAGTTGACTACTTTATATTAATTAAATCTGGTAGTTTCCTAGTCAAGAAATATATCTAATCTAAATAAAGTAATGTCAACGTAATAAAATTATTTTATATTAGCTTTTTGAAATTGGAGATCTGCAAGTATTTGGATTTTATCATCTCAATATTAATTTACCCTATGAATACTCTCTTATATGCAATTCAGCCAAAGGATATGCTTACAAAATTTAAAGAACTTCCTTGGTAGAAAGAATGTTTGAATAATAATTTGAAGAATTAAAATTACATAGAATGGAATTATAATAATTTGCTGACCTTAGAACTTAACTCAATACAAAAACAGCATCCACATATCCATAATATTATTCCAAAAAAAATAAAACAAATTATACCATCGAATCTCCTCGTTAAAGTGATAAATTGATAGAAACAACAAAAAAAATTTAATAAATTTAATCTATAAAAAAATAACAAAAAAGCAATATAATCAAACAATAGCTTGAATTTTTATCTTAAAAATAAAGAAAACTTCCTATTAAAATAATATCATAAAATAAATCTTAAACTTAATCAGAAATTTATCTTAAGGCAAAAACATGTTATAATTTTATTACTTAAAATGATTTATAAGAATAAGATTAAATATTTGACTGTTAAACTTAAACTTAAATAGATAAGCCAAACAATAATATAAAAAAATACACTTTAAAAACTCATTTTCCAGAAGATTAACAAGAGAAACAATCATGTTCTAGTCCTTTGAGTACATCTTAATCATAACTAAGAAGTAGAAAATAAAAGAAAAGATAAGTACTTCCCAATGCATAAAATAGAATAAAATCAAGGACAATTTAGTCACAAACTTAATTCTCACCTCTCTTCAAAACATATAATAATCGTCTCTAATTTTTATAAATAGCAACAACCAATAGATATATATGATTAATTAATTTTTATAATTATCAAATTTATTTCTAAAAATTATTATTAAAATCTTAGAGATTATACTAAAATTTTAGTTATAAAATTACAATATTAATATTGACATAAATGGAATATTAACAAAATATGCTTTCAATTATTTTGACTAAAATTCATAATTAATATGGATTGATAAATTAAATTAAATTTTGATTCTAACTCTTTTTTAGATTGAAATTAATTATATAAAAATATCACTTTTAGCAATTGAGACATCCATCACATCTACACAAATGTGTACATGTTAGACCATTTAAAAAACATTCACAATATTTCTTTTGGCATCCAGATTTTTTACAATTGCATCCCTTGAAGCTTTATTTAAATGCTCCTGGATCTCGATTAATTATTTGAACTTTAGCCTCCTTTCTTTATTCACTGTTAAGTGTATTATTAAAACAACCAACGCAATTACAATTTTCAGAGCACATTTATCCGTTAGCAAAGCAGTCGCAATATTGTTTTAAACATTAGGATTTCTTACAATTACATGATCTTAATTTAATTAATAATTTTACTTTGTACTTGTTATGATTTTTGAACTATTTGGAGGAGGAAATATTATTTTAATTGGTCGATAAATATTCTTTTAATCTAACTAAACTAAAGTTTCCACTGTTTCCTCTTCCATTTCAATTCTATTTTATGGTACTAAAATCCTAAATTTAATATTTCATATACCTAAATGATGAGTCTTTACTAACTTAAAAAGCTTTCATTTGGTTTAAAATTTGAATTATTTATAATTCGTTAAAAATTATTAATATATATTAGTAACAATATCACCCATAAATATTTGTACATATTAATTATATTTCATATTTGAATATTTCAGAAATCTCAATTTTCTCTAACTCATCATTTACGAAAATTAAATAATACATAAACCAATAAAAAAGGGACCACCAATCTCTATTAAAAAAATTATTGATTAAAACCATAAAATATTCTAATAATTTGCTATAATATAAATATGTAAATATATCATCCATCAAATATTTAAGTGATATATCAATATTTTCGTCTCCATAAACGAAACTACATACAACATTTTCTTTATACACAAAACCAACATATTTAATTCAAGTTTTAAAAACAGCATAATTTACCTAAAATTCTTGTCATTTAAAAGTTTTCAAAGTGCAATACTATCTTAATTAATTCTAATTTTGACTACATATTTATTCCAAAAATCTACTAAATTACTTAATAATTATAATTTTTTTATAATTGATATCCACTACTATCATTAAACTCTTCATTAGAATTTCCTCTATTGATTTTCAATAATGAATTTTGCTTGCTCTAAAAATTGTTCGCCTTACATTCTCTACAATTTTTAAGACTTTCCGATTTTATGATAAGGATGTTTGTTTGACAATAGATAACACATTTATCATTTAAGTAATGTTTATAAATACTCTTAATGGGTTTACTTTTCTTCTTCTAAATAGAAGGTCTTATATGTTAATATTCTCCATTAAAAATTATTGGATGAATATCCACAATTTAAAAGATATGGATTTGCTTTGAAGTTGTTTGGAGACTCATTATTTTTGTGTATTATCATTAAGTAATAGTTGTTACAAATCAAGATGAAGGGTGTTTTCCATAAATCTGATTATATTAAATGTATAAAAATGATTAATTAATTATCAAACCTCAAAGCAAAGAAAATAGTTCTAGTTTCAAACTGAAATTACCTCAATTAATTAAAAGTCCTTATGTTTAATAGAATAATTATATTCCGACTTAGAGATCAAAGAACTAATCATCTTTTTAAAAATAAAGTTGTAAAGGAGGATCAATTTCTAACGTGATCTCAAATAATTCATTAGAAGTATCAACCAATCTAAGTACCCATGAAAGAATCAAAACTAATAATTTAAACAAAAAGTTGCTTTTATAAGTAGATGATTTGAGTGATAAATTTACTAAAAATGATGGATTTGATTACTAAATCAAATACTTAGATTAATTGGAAAAATAAAATTCAATACTAGTTCATAATTATCTATAAATACATTAACAAATGATAAATTAAAGAAATCGACTTCGCTATCTTAAAAAGTGAATGATTACTTATTTTAAAATTAAATTTCAAATAAAAGGTAATTTTATAAAACATAAAATATTTATAAGATTAATCGATTGTTAAATTTATTAAATATAGTATTAAGGCTAAATTTTCTGTTCACAACCCCTAAATTTTCTTGATTTCTAAAAATCTATAAACCAATCATTCTTACACATTAGTCAATATTTTGAATTTTATCAATAATTTTATCTAATTTATTTAGGTGAAATAGAAATTATTAGAATTATAGCAATTATACTATTCTATTGTGATTGAAATAGTTTTAGTATATGAAATGCTAAAGTATTATTGTTATTTTGATTGTATCTAGACTTTATTCTAAATTTTTCAAAGGAAAAAAGCATTAAAAATAATTTATAAAGATTTATTTAACAGATTCAGTATTACTAATGAACTGGAATCATTGTGTATGATGGATATTTCGAATTTTAATTATATGAATATATTAGGTCAATTTTTATAAAGTAATTAATAATTATAATTTAAAAAGTCAAAAACACAAAATAATAAATATTTTCATTGTAGATATCTGTTATGCAAAAATTGTTAAGAATATATTTTGTAAATTTAAAGATTTTTTGTCTAGTAATCTTTTTAGGAAGTTATGAATATTTAACAATCATCAATTTAAAAAATATAATAATAATAAGAATTTAATCAACCTTTAATTCATTTTATGATTATAATCATATTAATATTATCAATTTTAATCATTTAACTATGTTGTCAATAGAGTATATATTCTTTATCCGTATTCTGATTGCTTTATATATTATAATAAATTTGGATTGTCTTTAATTAGATTTATCACATTTTTTGTATATTCATGATCAAAGACTAATAAAAATCTTTTCATAACGTAATTTCCATATGGATGGGTAGATATATTTATAAAAATGATCCTAAAAATAATATAATATATTCTTACATTCCATTTTAATCTGAAGGCTTGGTTAAAATTTATACTAAACTACTTTTTAGTTTTGGAGTTAATTAATCAAGTATAGCTTCAACAGTATTACTTGCATATTTATTAAAGCATAAAATTTCTAAATGATTAAATATATAGGATGCTATAAGTTCTAGATTTTTTGGTTATGTAATTGCATATTGAATGATATGATTTCCATATTCAGATTTATAAAGGAGGTTTTGATTCTGTAAACATATTAATATTAGATTGTCAACTTAAGATGGATAATAATTAATAAGTTTTTAGATAATTTTACATCCATATTAAGAATCACACAGATAATTACATAAATCTTCAGTTGGTTTCAAAACAAATTTAACCAAGTCTGTAGAAAAGTTTTCCAAACATTTTAATATTACATATCTTCCATTTTAATCAATTAAAAGAGCTTATATATTGAGTTTTATTTCTTTAATGAATGGATGTACAAGATGATCATTATTAGAGATGGTATCAATCAATTTTTAAATCACTCTACAACCAAAATTATTTTTAGATAATTCTAAGACATAAGGCAATAGTTGTTTAAAGATCTATATCTGTTATACTAATGTTCCTTATAATATTTATAATGTTTGATACCTTTTTCAAGTATCTTCTATATTAAGTAATTTCCAAAGATGTCTTTTGAAAATTCTTAACAATTAGTTTATACTTTACAAAATATTTATTGTCTTTAATTAAGTGATCCATTCTCGAATACTTTTTAGACTTTTCTTGATAGTATTTGATTACCACACATATTCTCCTATAAAAATAATAAAGCTTATTAATTTACAATATCATTTTCTAATTGCATGTCTAAATTTTGACTTGGTTTTTGATATTATGGCCAGATAGGATTGGTCTAATTGTAAAATATTGGTGAAAATTATTCAGGTTATTTTTAAAAGTAATCAAAGCAACGAGAATTTCCAAAATTAATTGAATTTTCTAAACTTGTTTAATTATCTGAGCTAAATGATGTGCAAACACCTGGGTATTTTTATTAGACTTTTCCCTCAGGTGAAATAGGACTGCAAATTTGATCTGAACATAAACTTATTTGTTCAAAAGATTTGCTAAATGTATCTGTGGTTTAAAACATATATTAGCTTTAGTGTTTTACTTAAGTCTGGTTTTAATTACATTCAGCACTTACATTTAATTTCTTCACCTCTTAATAATCATTTTCATCATTTACTAATATGTAAAGAATAATATACTTGATAAAATTGATCCTAGTAGGTTTTACTCAGTTTCAAAATCATCATCTGTCATAATTTTAATTAAAGAAAATATTATACAAAAAGAATTATTTATACAAAATAAACAAAATTAATATCTCCTCTTTCTAATTTTAAACATTATTCGTTTTTCATTTTATTGAAACATATTAAACAATATATATGATAGCAAATTGATGATTAAATCCATTTATTTAAAATAATGCATTATGTCTGTAATTTAAACATTTGAAAAAACTATTATTTAACGAGGTTAATATTGAATTATTTTATGAAATATTTTTATTATAGATGAAAATAGATATATTTATAAGAAAATCAATAAATTGACATTGTTTGGAATGATTAATCTAATTATAATTCAATATTTAATATAGAAATGAATTGAAACTCAAAGGCTTATGAATCGGTACTTTTTTATTTTTTTTGTAATTAAGTTTATTTTAGTTTTATAAGATAATGAAAGTAAATATTTGTTATCTTATAATAACTTTATGTTATGCCTCAGAGTGGATAAAGGATATAGAAACTTAAAGACTTTACTTATGTGATAGAATTGTTGGTTTTTATTATGACACAAATAAAGATTAGATTTTTGGCTATTTTTCTGATTATGAAGAATCGTCAAAATAAGATCTTGTGCTTAATCATTTTTTTTATATGATGAATAACTGTATGAAAGAGTTGAGATTGAGATATCCTGATTCAACAATAGATGATTCTTTAGTTTAATCTATAGATTGGGTTGAAATCATTTAGCCTGAGCAATTTATTTTTGATTAGCGTGATTTAGGATAATTGACTATAGATGAAATTGAAATAAAGGGAAGAATGTATACAGAAAAATAAATTGTATATGCTAACATAAATTTAGATTTTAGAAAATTATGAAAGAAACTAAAATAGTTTTACTCAATTTTTAAGATCCTATAATCTAACCGAAAAATCAGTATCAATATATGCAATAGTTATAATTATGTCTATTTTTATTTATAATTTCATAAAAGGTATTAAATGGAAATAATTGTTATAGCAATGAAATTCATTATTTCAGAGCATATTAAAGAAGATGAATTGCGTAAAAATAAAAAGAAAAAGAAGTTTAATTGATAAATATTTTATGTTAATTTAATATAGATTCTGTAAATTTATTATTCCAGCAATTTCTAAAATAAAAGGTTTACACGTAATATTTTATTTGCTCAGAATATATATTAAATTTGTAATTTATTTTAAGAGAAAATAACAATTATTTATTATTATAATTAAGAAAGAATATACTTGTACAATCCTTTATAAATGCAAATTGATTTTTAACAACAATTAACTATTAATAATGGAATTTATAGTTTGTGGTAAGGAATAGATGAAGAAGAATCCAAAAGAGAAAAGAAAAAATAATAAAAGCAAGCTCATCCTCAATTTTCTGAAATGACTGATAAATAAAAATAAAGAAAATAAAATATGATTCTTTAAAAGAAGAAGAAAGGAAAACAATAAAGTAAAACTGATAATATTTAAATAAATGATGATTAATTAGAATAAAATGAATAAATTTAAGTAATATATTTTTTTTCATGGCAAGCAATTAAAATATTAAACAAAGCCTTAATTTGTTCTATTAGTAAAGCCAAATAATGAAGAAATCTAGATAGATTTGCAATAATATATAGATGAATAAGTAAATACTATAATAATTAATTTATAGTATTCAATTAAAGAAGATATATCAAAAATATGTTGTTTTAAGTAAGAGAGTGATTTTGGACATACAGAGTATAAACTAAGATTAGTTGATCCTGATCCAAAGAGATTAACTCATTTAACAACTTAAATGAATTACAGATTATCTGAAGGAAATGGCATGGCATATTATAAAATTGGAGTAGAAGATAGTGGTAATCCTTTAGGTCTTAACAAATCTGATATGCTTGGATCGTTAAACACTCTTTGTTTGATGGCATAATCTTTAAAGGCTGAATTATTGGTTGTAGGGATAAATTAGGGGACAAATGGAAAAACATGTGAGGTTATAGTAAGAAAAGGCTTAAAAGATGGAATAAATTTAGATATAAGAATATTATTATTAGGAGAAAGTGGTTCTGGAAAGACTTCACTTTTGGGAGTTCTAAGTACTGGATAGTTGGATAATGGTTAAGGTTTGGCAAGGATGAAGTTTTTAAAGAATAGATCAGAAATTTGTTCTGGTAAAACAGAAAGAGTAAGTCATATTGTTATTGGATTTGATAGTGAAGGCAAAATTATGAATCATTAAAATTAGCTTAATTTTAGTCCTACTTGCATGGTTGAAAAATTAGTCGATTTATCAACTAAACTGATTACTTTTATTGATATGGGTGGAACAAAAAGAGCACATAATTAAATGATTCAGATTATTAACTCTTAATTTCCAGATTATGCTCTATTAACTATATCTTCATTTTAATAGATTGGAAAACCCACTATGGATTTTCTTAAATTAATCTAAATTTAATAAATTCCATTTATGATTGCTATAACTCATGTAGATCAAATTACAGAAACTTATTATGCCGATAAAGTAGAATAATTAAAAGATATGATTAAAAGTTTATAAATCTAAAGTGTTCCTATTGTTGTTAGAAGTGAAGAAGATGTTGTTTTGTTTAGTAAATAGATTCTTAGTAAGACTCTTATTCCTATATTTTTAATATCAAATTTGAATCAGAGAACTTTAGATTATTTTATTAAATTTCTAAATCTATTGCCAACAACAAATGAATTAACAAATAATTCTAATTTAGATACTGAATACTGTATACATAATGTTTTTGAAATCAACAATCAAAAGGTTTTAGGAGGTACTGTTCTTAAAGGAGTTATAAGAGTTAAGTAAATATTATAAATGGGACCGGATAAACATGGTAGATTTTTTCCTATTGAAGTTGAAGAAATATAATGCAATAGAGTTTAAGTAAACAAATTAATATCATTCTAGGTTAAATCAGCATAATGTGGATAAATATGTACAATTAGATTTAAATAAAGTAATCTTACATAATAATTTGGGTCTGATTAAAATCCTATTAGAAGAGGAATGGTTTTGATTGAAGGGAAAATAAATCCTTAGGCTGCATGGGATTTTTTAGCTGAAATCTGGCTATTTGATGATTAAAAAGAAGCCAAAAAAATCGCAGTCAGTTTTGAACCTGTTATTAATACTCAATGTACAAGGTATTTTAAATTCTATTTAACATTAGATAAATATGTAAAATTATAAGAGAAGAATAATTATAATTCGAAACTTTGACAATAAGGAAAAAATAATCGAAATCTATTGATGAATCTTGCATGTAAAACACTGAAACTCCTCGTTAAAGAACTTCTTTTAGAAAATAAAGTGAACAATTAAAAAAAACAAATAGTTCTAACAACTTAGACAAATCATATAGAAGTCCAAGAAGAAAAGGAAGTAGTTAAATAAAAACATATATGAATGATGATGATCAAAGAAAAACAGATTTATTCGTTATAAATGAGAAAAATGATAAACCATTAGAGTTTATTGAGTTAATTCCTAAGCAACCTAATATAATTAGACTAAAATTCAAATATTTCCCTGAATATGTAACAAAGGGAATGAAACTAATTATAAATGATAATGGATTACAAGCTTGGGGTTTTATAAAACATATAAATTATTGATAAATTAAATACAATTTTGTAAAGTATACATTTTAATGATTGGTCCAAGTTGGTTCTCTAAATATAATATTTAAACATGATTTTAGGTAAATAAGAATTCTAATTCTTCTTAGAAATTAAATTCCATTTAATGAAATTATAAAATTAATGAGCAAAAAAAGTAACAAAATAAAAAGCAACAGATTTATTGAGATTTTCAAATAAATCCTAGACGTACTATCAATCACAAATCTAGTGTACTGAGTATATAGACATAATAAAATGGGATGAAGAGGGAATTAAAATAAAAATAGTTGATAAAAGTTTATTATAAGAGAATGTCCTTCCAAGATTTTTTAAACATGGCAATTATTCAAGCTTTTTAAGGTACTTGGTTTAATATTTGAAGATAATTGAATATGTATGGATTTACTAGTTGTAAAGATTAAAATGGGATTTTAACATATGAGCACCCATACTTCACTTAAAATAAAATTATTCAGAAGTTCATTCAAAAAAAAAAGTAAACTTAGGTGGAGAAACAATAAATAGGAACATTTCTAATGGAATAAGAAGATTTAAAAGGCACTATGACATCATTGAAATAAGAATAAATTAATATACAATAATAATTGGTTGCTTCTATTTAGTAATAATTGAGATTCTAGCGTCATTTTAAATTAATAATTGAAGTATAATTTGATTTTATGACTTGAAAGAAACTTTTAGAGATTAAGACTATCTAAGAGAGAAGAGGAGTTTATTTTATTGAAAGCATAAGAATGATAGTGAGAGCGATGAAACCAGAATCTTGTACTTATGAATCATTATAATATAAATAGAAGCTTCATTTCAATACCTAATAAAATGTGTTTATCCAAAAGAAGAAGATCTTTGGATGAGCGAGACTTTATCTATAAAGGATGAAGAAAATGAGATACCATATCCAACATCTCCTGCTCCTTTTGGAAAAGCTGTTGTTGAGGATATTGGAAATTATTTAAATCATAAATAGGATCAATTTAATCTTGAAACATTGGAACCAGTTTGGTTTTTTGGTTAACAGGAATCAGATCTCAGCTTTTTTGGGTTTGATTTATGAAGCTTGACATAAATTATTGATTATTTTATTTAATTTCGTAAAATATATTTAAATTAATCTTATTCTAACTAAATAAACAAAAATTTACATATCATCAAAAAAAAATATATTATTAATATTGCATGCAATAGAAAAAAAGTCCAAAGTTTTTAGACAAGTTATATGATTTACTAGAAGTAATATATTGATTTCATTTTTTTAGTCAGAATAATATAGATTCTTGAGATGGAGCGATGATGGTACATCATTTGAAGTTTATGATATTAAGAAGTTGGAAAAATAAATACTTAGAGTATTTTATAAACAGAAATCATTTGCAAGTTTCATAAGGTTAATATAATTTTTAGTTTTGATAGACAATTAAATTTATATGGTTTTAAGAGATCTAAGATTAAAAGAAACATAAATGTTTTTGCGCATCGCTATTTTATTCAAGGAGATAAGTATGAATAGTTTTAATGAAGTAGAAAATAGTTGATAAATATCATTAGTTAAAATAAATTGAAGGTGTTTGAAGAACTTAGTAATTAAGATAACAATTTGAAACATTAAATATATGAGGCAGAACATTAACAATTGACTGAAACTCTGAAGGATCTTCGAAATTAGTAAAAGTAAATTCAAATGAAATTTAATGAGCAAATTCATTTATAGATGTAAATAAAACTTAGAATTATTTAAATTATGAACGTAATCAATTACTTATTGAGTAGCAAATTAATACTCATGATATAACCATAAATATCAAGGCCTAACACTCTTATTAATTATTATGTAAGGTTCTGTAGATGATTCCAAATAATGAATAACACAAAGAAGAATTAACAATTATTCGAAGTATTTGTAAAGTATTTAATGAATTTCATTTGGAATCAATATCATCGTATTTGGGTAGTCCAAATGATAGGTGCACACCTTTGCCATTTTATTTATAAGATTCAAATGTATCTTTAGAAGTTGGAAACAAATTATGCTAAGGCTAACTTTACGAATTATTACAAAATTAAGCAACAAAGATATTCGAACCATCTTAAGTAAAGCAATAATTCATGATTTGATTATATAATTTTTTTATAAAATTATGTGAATGTTAGCTAGTGTTGAAAAATTAAAAAAAAAAAAAGTAAGATTTTGATTTTAACTTACATAACAGAATATTAAATTATATATTATTAATTATAATATTTCTATTTTTTTGATTAGTTATTATAAAATGGGAAGTAAGTGTAGTTAATGTGATTGCAGATATGGAAGAAACACAAATTAAGAGAAGGAAATAGTGGTATATAATTAAATTGAATGACTAAGTTGGATAATATTGGAACATAAAAGAATTAGTCTAGAAGTTCAATTGTAAGTAATTAAGGAAATCGAAATGTAGATTAGCAAAGTAAAGGTAAAGATAGTAAAAGAGATGAGAAATAAATATTAAGTCATGGGTAAACAAAAAAAGCACATGTTAAATTTAATGAATATTAACAAGAGAATGATAAAGTTTTGAAAGCTGCGATAAAAATATAAAGTAGATATCGAGGATATTAAGTTAGAAAGAAACATGAATATTAAAGAATCAAAATTGTTATGAAAAATGCAAATGTGGGTGCTAATAAAAATTATATGAAGGAGAATTTGGAAGTTATTAATATACCGTCAAAGATAAATGATGATTAATTGGATACTCGAGGTCCATATGAATTTAAAAGTGGAGCCATATATTAAGGTTAATGGAGAGGAAACTGTAGAGAAGGAATAGGAACATAAATATGGACGGATGGAGCTAAATATGTTGGCGAATGGAAGAACAATAGGGCCTGTGGAAGAGGAATATTTTATCATGTAGATGGAGACATTTTTGAAGGAGATTGGGATTAAGACAAAGCAAATGGAAAAGGAATCTATAAACATTCAAATGGATCAAAATATGAGGGAGAATGGAAGGATGATTTATAACATGGGTAAGGTAAAGAGATTTGGAATGATGGATCAAAATATACAGGAGAATATTTTTAAGGAAAAAAATAAGGCTAAGGTAAATATGAATGGCCAGATGGATCTTATTTTGATGGATAATGGGAGAATAATAGAATAAATGGATATGGACAATATTGTTGGTCTGATGGAAGAGGTTATGTAGGTTAGTGGATAAATAATTGTATGCATGGTTTTGGAGTTTATACTTGGAAAGATGGAAGAAAATATGAAGGATAGTATAAAAATGATAAAAAAGATGGGCGTGGCGTTTATTAATGGGCTAATGGTAGAAAGTATGATGGAATGTGGTAAGATGGTAAATAAAATGGGGAAGGGATATTTATATTTTCAGATAATACTTAGAAGAAAGGTATATGGAAGGAAGGGTAAAGATTAAAATGGCTGGATAATGAGACATGAAAAAGTATATTAAAGAATTAATGAAATTTATATATATTACTTGAATTGTTTATCAAAAAATTTGAAATCTTTTTTTAATTTAAATAAATAATAAATGGGCAAAAAGGAAACAAAAGATAAGAAGCCAGCATAATTCAAGTAATTATCTCGTTGATAATTATTATAGAAAGATTTATGAATTGTTGTCAAAATATACTTAAGTTATCATCGTTGGATTAGCAAATGTTGGATCTAAATAAGTGTAAGACATTAGAAGAATTTTGGCAAAGAGAAATGCCCTATTAGTTATTGGCAAAAATGTAATTACACTTTACTATTTTAGACTCTCTTCAAGAAAGTTTTGGCTACAAGAGTTTAAGAATTACCAAAAGAACATGAATATTATGATGAATTGATTAAATTTGGTAGTGCAATTAAAGAGTTGGATGCCTTGAAAAACTCTGTTGCAGGCAAAGTTGGATTCATCTTCACAGATACTCCAGTCTTTGATCTTAAACCAATCATTGAAGAGAATAAAGTTGAAACCCCAGCTAGAGTTGGTGCTATTGCTCCAATTGACGTTGTCATTCCACCTGGGCCAACTGGTATGGACCCAGCTTCAATCCAATTCTTCCATGCACTCTAAATCCCAACCAAAATTGAAAAAGGACAAATCTAAATCACAAAGGACTTTGTTGTCTTGAAAACTGGATAAAAAGTTGGCTAATCTTAAGCTGTCTTATTATAAAAATTAGGCAAAAAGCCATTCTTATATGGGTATTATTTATTCTTATCTTTTTTCTAGAATGGAAGTTCTTGCTTGTTATGACAATGGATCTATTTTGAACAAGTAATAAGTCTCTGTTAACTTGAATGAGATCGTTACTAAGTTTTAACAAAATGTTAAAAATGTCTCAGCTATATCTTTAGCAAATGGTAATAATTGTTATTAATTATTTCTAGGTTGGGTTAACGAAGCTTCAGCTCCATATTTATTAGCTAATGCTTTCAAGGATTTGGCTGCTATTGGTTTATAATCAGGATTTATCTTTGATTAAATCAAATAATCAAATGCTCCAGCCACCGCAGCTCCAGTTCAAGCTAAAGCAGAAGTCAAACCAGCTGCTCAATAAGCACCAGCTAAAGTTGAAGAACCTGAAGAAGATGTTGATATGGGAGGTTTATTCGATTGATCATGAAACAACAGTATATTAATAATACATACACATAAATAAACAAACATTTTAAAGAATTTCTAATCTAAATTTAAATCTACGAATTTATAAACTTCCTAAGATATTTAATTAATCTTAAAATCTACATAATATTTAGTCAATATCTTTTTGTTTAAGTAATTTAAATTTATAAATATTCATGTTAGAAATTAATTATCATTTATTAATAGAAATATTTTTTATATTGTTGAGTAATCTTGGACAGTATGATCTTTTAAAATTGCTATTATATTTGTTAACAAATAAAATGATGAAAAAATAATAACGAAAACTAAGTTAATTCAGACAGATGATATTCTTCAGATTAATGAATTGAAAATGAGATTTATTCACATTTAAACAAAAATTAAATAAAAAAAAATTATCGTTAAGTTCATCAGTTATGTTAATTGAATGAATCATTTTATATCAATATTAATATGTACTTAGAAAAAGAATACTTAACTAAGTCTTTCTTTTTAAATTAAAACAAAAAATAGATTCTTAGAAATTAAAAAAAAAATAGCTTTATAACATTTTCATTTCTTGTTTTTTTACCTTTAATAGGTTAAATTATTTTGTTAAGGTGTATCCAATTTATTGTTTGATGAAGGAAGAATCTTTAAAGATATTAATTTATTAATGTTTATAATTGCTGTTAAAGGAGTTATCAAAAGTGTATAAAAAAAACTTGTTTAGGATAAAACGAAATGTTTTAAAGTTTATAAAATAAATACGATTTATACAATAATGTACTCAATATCAATTTCCAACTACTTTTTTAATGATTCGAAAGTGGAATACATATTAAAGTAAGATATTTCCTTATGGATTAGATTCGAGGGCAAAGATGAAACATTTCTCTCAAAATATCGTTATTCTTAATTAAAAACTCTAGATGATTAATTAAGCAAATCAAAAGCAGAAAAACCAAAATTTCCAAAACGACTTTTATTTGGAAAAACAAATTAGAATCTTTCTCGAGTGTAAAATAGATAAATCAAGTTAAATAAATATTTTGAGAAATTATGTATGATGAGTTAAACAATGAGTGGATATATAATCTAAGAGTTTATCAGAGATGCGAAGAAGAATATATTTGTTTTATAAGATTGCAATGATTTGATATTAAACTAATGAAAAAAGTGATTATATATATAGTTGTTTATAATAATCAGAATGAAAAAATGGACTCATTGTGGGTTTTGATAATCTCCCAATTCTATTTCGCTTCTTTCATCGTAGAAATTGACAATATTTCTTTGTATTTCCCAATTGTGATTGTTTAAATACTTTTTATTCTTATGATAAAACACATAGTAAATTCCTAAACATGGCAATTAATATGACACAATAATGACGGCAATATATATAAGAATTTCAGTAATATTAGGTTTTTGGAGACAATTCATAGGGTTTAATTCATCGAATGTAGCATAATCATTTAAAAGCATGACAAGAGATGAAGTGATGCTGCAAAGAATAAAGACAATTACTTAAACTTTTCTATTTTATAATTCATCCATCATGATTTTATGTAAACCATCAAACATATGCTAATTACTTGAATCCTGACAATATTTGTAAATCTATATTAAGATATTAAGTCCAAAATATAATTAAATAATATTGGTAAGCAAGAGAAATCCAGAAAGGAGCATCCATACTTATTGATCACATTAAAAATGGGATTGGAAACCTTCTAAGAATATTACAATGAACCAAAATCCTAAGAGAATCAATGAAATAAGCTTTGACATTTTATCGACAATTTTCTAGTATGCTATATACTATTGATAATTACTAAGCACTGCTCATTATCGCTATCTAATTTGATTAGACAATTCAATAGCATAATGTCTTAAAGCATCCTAAGTATACGTAATCCACTAAGCAATATAGTATATTATTTAATTAAGAAAGCGAATAACAACAACTCTAAATTTCAAAATTTAGTACATTGAAATGCCGCAATGAAAAATATAAGTTTATCAGTTGGGTCTAAGATATCATTAACATCCTTCATAATCTTTCTAAAAGCAATAGTCATAGAGATCAATAATATAACAGATGTTGTAATCAAAAGAATCTATGATAGCAGAGAATACAGGTTTTCCATTAAAAATATATAATTATTAATTATAGATAATTAAATTAATTTTTTATTTCAATAATCATCTTGATAAGAATTCAATCCACTCCAAAATTTTGTGAGTCTGGTTAGGAAACTTTTCTAACCAAATACTTTCTATCTTTATTCTAAATCACCATTAATTCTATTTATGTTGTGCTAACATAAGATTTTCTTTTTTTAATAGAAACATCTATATTGTAATTTAATCTATAATTAATAGTACACTAAAAAAGACGAAAATGTGGATAGCAAAGTCTATTATAACTCTTGACAAGAGTAGCAGAAAGGGTTTCTCCTAAGTTTAGGTTATTTAAGTTATAAAACAAGATAACATGCATATTCTTGAAAAATTTTAGCATTATTTGTAATGAATTAACAAATGAAAAAACCAAGACATAATCATCAATATTTTTATGCAATATATTTAATGTCAAAAATATGCATAATCAATAAAAATAAATTAACATAATAATTTTATTTATAAAATTAAAGTCTTATTAAATCAAAAATGGTTTTTTTTGTTTTTGAAAAATTCAAAATTATAAAATTATTTTTACAACTTGTAATTAAAATAAACTCTTAAATCTCTCTATTAATATAAGATATTCTAAATTTAAACAATTTTCTATTAATGATAAATTTAGTTGAATTAAAAAACTCAGTTCGTTTTTTTTATAGCTTAAATTAAATTAAATTTATTTATTTATTTGAAAATAATCATAAGATATTTTTCAAATAAAATGATAATTTGTTAAGATTAAATTTCTTGTTTCTGATTGATTATAATTAATAACTTTAAATTTATCACCTTCTGTCAAATCTATGTTTTACTTTCTTTTCCTAAAACAACAGTAAAAATGTCAACTCAACTTCGAAATAAAACAAATTCTGAATTAAGATTAAATAATAATACAAGTAAAACATGCTTAGATTATTCTATGTAGAAATATCATAAATTCCAAGAATTACATTATCTCTAATATTTTCTAAACTCTTAAAAGAATTAATTACAATATTGGATATCTTAAATTTCGTAATATTAAATTCATTTTATTAGTATAAAATACATCCTCACTTAAAGTCCATTTTTTATTTTTTTCAGTTTTTTAGTTATTTCATCAAACTATCACTTGAATACAATCTCATATCTTAATAATATATTAAATTTTAAATTTCTTTATAAATTTTTCAGTGATGAAGATTTATTCGTAGGTTTTTGCATCAATTAATATTTTTAAAGATCAAATTCATATTCATTTCTTAACGGTTTAAATGGAAATTTAAAAAAATAATATAAAATGAATTGATATGTGATAGTAATCTATTATAAAAGTCAATAAATTTTCTTGTTCGATTTAATAAGTAAATCATAAATAAGAATTTGAATATTTCATAAAAATGAATCTTTATTTTTATGATTTAAAAATCAATTTTTTTGAAAAGAATAATGTTCATCTAATTTTAAAAGATGAAAATCTATAATAAATTACGATTAATAAGATTATGAGTCTTTATTGCTCAAAAATAAATGTGTCTTCTAATTAATAGAAATTAATAAAATTTATTACTTTCAGCTTTTATAATTGATTAATTATTAATCAAATGAAAAGTTCATCAGGATCAAATAAGCTGATAAATAGCAAAAGAACTCGAACATCTTTAACAATTAATTAAGATATGACATAGTCAGCTAATCATAAGAGAAAATCATCAATTTAGGCTATAGAACTTAATAAGCATGAAGTTAGCTAGCATTAAGATAAAATATATTTCTCTACTCGATAGGTCTCTCCAAAAAAGCATACCCATTATAAAAGTAATAAGAATATTAATTAAAAGGCTTAGGTGAAACTTTATTGAAATCTACATCATAAAAATTGTTAAAAACTACATAGAAAGATTTTCAAGACAACAACTAAATAAAAGATGGAGATACATATAAGAAGATATCTCCGAAAGTAATATTTAAGGATGATAAAATCAATGTTTATTTTGTTAAAGAAATCAACAAATTCACTTAATAAAATGAAACGAAAACATAGAACCAAGATCAAGAGATGCGAGAATAAACGATAAAAGAGGTAACTAACTCAAGAGTTTCGATCAAAGGTCCAATAGGAAACATTTAAAATTAAATTTAAGCTAAAATTACTTAGGGTATTTTGAGTGACCCTAAAAACTTATTTACAGGGTCAAGTAAAAAGATAAAATTGGAAAAAGTTGAAAACCTAAATACTAGTGTCAAGTCTTCTTTGTGTAAATTATTGAAATTATATCAATGACTATATTCATTTACTTATCATTAATACTGTATATCTGATTCCCTTTCTGGCTACACAAACAAGATTATTATTAACATAAGGAACTCGACTATTAAAATCATAACTTAAGATTAAATCATTATAATTACCCACAAATCACTGCCCATTTACCTGCATGTTTCGATTCCACACATTCTGAAATATACTCAACCTAGGCTGCTAAGTTTTTCTACATTTATTAAGCATTTTAAATTCTCTATATAAAATAAGTAATACATTCCAATAATCGAATCAAAAACAGCTTAGTTCATACCTTAATCTCTTTATATAATTTCAAATTCAGAATCACCCTATGTTCTAACAATTTCTATTTAATCATTTTAATAACTAAGTCTTAATAATTGTGACAAATAATATGTTCCACAACTTGTAAATGATTTTCCTATTGTTACTCTCCAACATCCCCCATACCTTTCATCCAAATAATCGGAGATATATTTCGATCGATCATACTAGTTATTGAATCTTTCATAAGCAGCTTTAACTATGTTCGATATTTCAAATTCTAATTTAGCATCTATCCCTGAATCTACTTTGAGGATCTAAAACATAATTTTGAATTATAAATTAGTTAAATTAAAATAATTAATTTTGAAAGAATATCAATTATTCGGTTGATAATTATTGCTCAAAAGAGGCACTTCCTTACATCCTTCTTCTATTTGACTCTATGTTCTAGTTTAATATATAATATAACACATACTATACAGACTGGGTCTTTTTATGTCCCTGACGAGTGGATTTTTCTTAACTAGTGGGTTTAGGATGAAAATTGCTTCTTTGACTTTATAAAAAGTTATCTCTAAAAGTGCTTGAGAACATGGAATGATCAGTATGTTATTATTTCTAATTGGATATCTTAATTTTTCTTTGTCGAGAATCAAAAAAATTGATTTTAGTTTCAGGATTAGATTTTCTTTCCTCTTCTTTCTTGAGCAATTAAATTTAAGCTGGAATATTTTTTGTTTTCTTGAAAAAAACCAGATTTGCTTTGAATTATGATTTAACAGATTTCTCACAAAACTTGAGTTATATATTTTACATCAAATAATCAGAAGAATGATTATTAATGTGATAATTACTCTATTTTTTATCTTATTATTTTCTTTTGGTTTAATAATCACTTTTTATATAATGTCTTCCTTATGATAGTAATTTGACAGCTTTTGGATCTAATTGAACCTCTGGAAATTTATTAATATTTTTCACAGAACTTGAATAGGATAACTTTGCAGTTGTACACATAGGTTATTGAGTCTTTTTTTCTGACTCTTCTTAAGGTTTGAAAATCTTTGAATGGATTGGTTATTTAATTGTTTCATTTTTATATTTGAGTAAAGATGTTAGACTTCTGTCTCCAAATTTCGGGAGATAGCCTTTTGATGATTTATGAACGAGTGGAGAGGCAAAAATATCATATTTAAGAAGTCTTACATCCATTTTATGAGATTAAATAATAATTCTTTATTTTCAAAATATATAATCTAACACAGTATCAAGACTTATTTTTTTGCTATTTTTTGCTTTTAATTGTTTTTTTAGCTTTCTATAAATTCTTTCTCTTTCATCATAATTCTAAGTTTCGAGAATGAATTCTAATATTTGTCTAAGATTTTTAATATAGTATTTTTACTTTTCTTATTTTCTATGCTTCTCCACTTATTCATAATCTGAAATATAAGAAGTATACCTATGTATTTCTTAGTAAATCGCTAAAGCCAGTAAAATAAAAAAAACAACGAGATCCATTAAAGATTTAATTTCTTTTTGAATTAGTTGGCTCACTATAATATAAATTATTTTAAATGGCAGGCTTTCTAAGTTTGCTTGATAGATAAAAAATTCAATAAAAATTCCGTATTCTGTTTATTATGGTCTTGGAAAAAATATTCCTATTAAAATAACTATAGTATTCTATAGAAAATAAAGTAATTCGGATTCGAAAGATCTATAAAGAAAAGGTTTTGTTGAAATTAGTATCATAATCAATATAGGACAAAATATCAGTTATTCTATGATTTTTGGGATTTCAGAGCTAAATTTAATTATAACAATTACATGGTTTTATCTTATAAACTTTAAAGAACATTTAGTGCATAAAACCCAAAAAGCCATAATCCAAAATGAGAATAATTTCTTTTCTGCGTGAACATTTTGTAATCTGAATATAAACGATTAAATGATTTTGATAAATATTCTTATTTAAATTCAAACCCAAACATTTCCACAGTAGTTTTCAATAATTAATTCCACAAAGCCTCAACTTCTTTTTCTTACATAAATTGGATATAAAATAAAAATAATTAATGAAATTTTTACCATAAAAAACGAAACTTTTATTCTTTAATTTAACTAAACACATTTGTTGTAGAATATGATTCTTTTAGAGAATAATTGTTCCAACAATTTTAACGTTTTTAAGCGAATAAACTTCTTTGAATCTTGATATAATTTATTTATATAAACAAATCATTTGTTTTATTGATTGACATAAAATACATTGTAGCCAAAACGATTAGTTTAAAAATAAATGTAATGAAATAATAGACTAAATGATTTTTGAAGGTGAAAATATTTCAAAAATAAATATACAAATTACATTATAAATGAGACGAACATCCGATACATCAATATCTATATTGAACGATATTAAAAAAAACTCAACTTCTTAAATTTTATCTAAACACAATCCTAGACTAAAAGAGCACTCACCAAATCTAACTTAATTTAAAAAAGATAATTTATCAATGATTGATGAAAATTATGAACCAAGTTTAGGCATGAGTTTTTATGTAAATATAAATGTCTATCCCTTAGGATCCTAAGGAAAGTGAAAGAAAAAAAAATAAAACAGAATTATAGGATGGTTATAATTTTGGATAAATTTCATCTAGAGTTATAGCATCTCCTTTAGATGAATTAGCTGCTCTAAAAATGAATATCAAAGACAATTCAAAAAATGGTTTGAATTTAATAAGGATGGTCTCAAAATTTATTAGGTAATTAAAAATCCATTCATAAACTTTTTAATATAAAATGATTAATGAAAATATTTTAAAATTACTTGGAGATCATGCAGCAAATACTAAAATATTTATTTATCTAAGAAATTAACACTTTCATTAAAATCAAAAGCAATAGTTAAATTATAATTTTCTAAGTTTTGAAAATATTTTTGATAAGATCCCAATCATTAATCCAGATAATATAGTATTAACTTGTTTTAAGGTTATTCTATTTATACTGCTTACAATGAATATTACTTATATTCCATTTATAATGTTTTTTTATGAGTAAAAATTTAATAAAAGTGATATTCATCATTTACTTGAAACAGTTCCAATAGTATTTTGTATGTTTGATTTTGGCCTAAGATTTATGACTTCATTTTATGAGGAAGGTTTTAATTTGATTATTTCTAGGAAATTTGTATTAGGATAAACTCAAAATAGCAAAGAACTATTTGAAAAATGGTTTCTTAATAGATATTATTAGTATAATACCCATACTAACCGATAATCTTGTTATTTAATACCTTACAATATTTCGAATAATAAAATTAAAATTAACTATTAGAACCCTTGAAGAAATACTATGCTTAAGGTAATAAATTTAAGGATGGTGGGAATTAATAAAATCAGTATTTTTTATAGTATATACTTGTCATTTTTTTGCTTGTATATGGTATAAAATTGGTTAAATAGGTATTAGCAATAATACAAATAGTTGGTTAATCACTAAAGAATTAAGTAATTCAACATGGTAAGAATAATATTTTTTTTCTCTCTACTTTATAGTAATCACAACTTTAACTATAGGATATGGTGATATTCTTCCTTGCACTGTTTTGGAGGCTTTGTTTACTATTTTTATTGCTTTTACAGGATGTAGTGTTTTAGGTTTTACAATTAATAATATCGGAGAGATATTCAAGAATCTAAACGAGAAAGACGTATAATTTAAATAATAGATGAAAAGTATTTTATAATATTTAAAGGATTATAATATTAATAAAAATTTATCATTGTAAATTAGGAAGTATTTTGAATATCATCTTAAATTATAAATTGAAAATAATAATGAAGGTTCACAGATGATTAATTAATTATCTAAATAATTAAGAGAGTAAATGCAAATTGATTTATATAAAAAGTATTTAGTAAAAGCAAGGATAGTTAAGGATTATTGTTCTTAAAATACAATTGATCAACTGTGCTAATATATAAAGATTGAAAGTTATGCCTCAGAATCTAAAATATTCAATTAGAATCAAATCTGTGAAAAGTTATATTATGTTTTGGAAGGAGAATTAGAAATGTATGTCACTTTGGGGAACAGTAGAGATGCTAGTATTAGTAATAGTATTAAAAAAAATGACATAATTGGGTAATGGGAATTTGTTTTGCAGAGCCCTCACTTATATTCAATAAAAGCAGTTAAATTTTCTAAATTATTGGTGATCAACAGAACTGATTTTATGAAAGTTTTGAAAGAAAACAAAGAGGATTTTGAAAAATTTAATGAAATTAAAGATAAATTAATATATTCTAAAAAATCTAGAGGTTACAAATGCTTTGTGTGTGGTTGGATACATAATTTTATTAAATGTCCATTTCTATTTTTTATTGCAGATAAACAAAAGGTTTTGTAATAAGCATTGAATAATAAAGAACAAAATCGTGGAGTTAATTAAAGATTTAGAAAAAAATTCAAATCAAGAACTTTTAATGAATTAAATGATTTAAGACAAACAGCATTAGATTATATATAAGAAGCTGAGTCAAAGTAAATATATATAAAATAATTAGTGATTTAACTTTATAATATTTGGTTGATCTTGGTTTTAATAAGAATGACTCTATTTTTAATGGAAGTGCAGCCTATTTTGACGAAATAAATAATAAAAAAAAATAAAGTTCATTTAAAGATTTAGATGATGATGATGAATCAAATCATTCTGTTTTTTAAACTCCTAAAGTTGTAGCTACTTATAAAAATAGATCAATAGTATTTACACCAAATTCTGAAAATGATAGTTTTTTAAATATCAAATTCTAATAACCTGATTTATTCAATAGATAAAATTCCAATACTCTTTAAAGAACCAGAAGAAAAACAAAAGAGTTATCTCGTATTAAATAATCATAACCTAAAATTCTCTTTAGCACAAATAAGATAGAATCTAAATTGAATTTTATCAAAAAAATTGATGCCAATAGTATCTTTTAAGGTGATGTCAATAATAATTTAAATAATAAGCTTAATACAAATAATAATATTTACTCAAATTAAATTGAAAATTTTGAAAATTAATAAAGTTCCCCTAATCATAAAAATGAATAAACTTAAAGTTAACATCAACAAGTTTAGCAAAATTAAAATAATACAATTGAAGTTAATTTTGATATAGACAAAACTTAAATTTATACCTAATATTTTAAGAATGACAACATTTATGAAATTGTAAAGTAGTTAATGGAACAATAAAAACACATTTCTTTAAAATCTCCAAAGATTGTGTTTGGAAATGCTAAAAGTATTAAACGAAATGCAATTTTTTTAAAAACATATAAAAAAGACAGTTTAATAATATGATATTTCTAAATCGTTTAATTCTAATAAATTTAATAAGTGAGTATAAATAATAAATACTACGAAAAGAAGCTAATTAAAATCAATCAAAGTAATATGTCATCTCCATTTTATTCTTCTACCTTCTACCCATTCTCCTTCTCTTTAATCTCCTAATTCGGATATCATGACTCCATGACCATGTTATTTTCCTTATTTCCACATTCCTCTATAACTACTTCCATTCTCGAATATAAATTCGCCAAATCCTTCTTTCAAATCTAAATGATACTAGATATAATCTATAAATATAAATACGTTTCCTGTATATTTACGTCCGTTTGGCCATGAAAATGTGCCTTTACCATGCATTTAATTATTCATCCAACCGCCTTCATACTATAATATTTTAATTTTATTTATTACTTTCCTTCCATCTACATAAATAAAAACCCCAAATCCTTCGTATCTATTTTTCTGAAATTCACCCATATATTTGTTTCCATCTCCATAAATTATCTCCCCATATCCTGTTCTATGTCCCTATTTATATGCACCTTTGTATTAAAATTAATCATTTATTTCATGACCTTCTCCATGAAATAATGATTATTTCCATTCTCCTTTATATACAAAACCATAAGAATCTTAAAATTCCCCATAACCATGATATTCATTTTCATCAAAATTACCTTCATATCTACATAATTTAATATCAATTACACACTTCCATCACAACTTATTTATCTTCCTTTTCCTTATTTTATATCCTCTTTGAATGTTCCTTCATATAAAGAACCATCCTAATCAATTTATCTTCCAAATCCTTCTTTTTTATAATTTACAAAAGGTCCTTAATAATAACATCCATCGCTCATTAAGTAGCATTAATGGGCAATTTATACAAGAGGTGGTAACTCTTTCAATTTATTTTGCACAGCTTAAAGCAAATTTTATGGCCACTCTACTTTTTATGCATCTTTAGGAATCAATTCAATTATTGAAACTACTTATTCACTCACTTTTGATTAGATTTAAACCGCAGTAGTGGCAGAAGCCTCTGATTTTTATTTTTATTTAGTTTTAGCAAGGTAACCTTGAAATTTAATCATCAATTACGTCTAATACTCGATTATATTTTCACTATTTTTTATTCGTCTAATGATGCTTCATCAGTTGGAATTTACGGTATCATTGGTTAAATATTTAATCTCCCAACATCTTAATTTGAACAGCAAACTATTCCCATTCAATATAAAAAAATTTTATTGTTAATAATCAAAACAGATTCTTAATTTTTTCGAATTACTTATTATTATTAATTCTCTTTATATGTTGAAGTAAAAATGAAATATAAAATGGTTAATTGTATAAATGAATTCATATACTTATTCATTTTTATAAATAAATCTCACTTTATTTTAACTTAGATTTCCATAAATTAATCTTCAAAAGTATATTCAAAGTAATTATCATCTAATTAAAGTAAAATCTGTATAGTATTTACTTATATTAGTAAATTTCTGATAAATTATAAAATCAATATTTCTTTCAATAAATAAATCTTATAATTAAATGACTTATACATATAGATATGATAAGCAACTAATGCAATTTATAAAATGTGTAATTAAATTGTCAAAAAAAATAAATTAATTTTAATTTTTTCCAATATGTATAGTGGTTTTCTCAGTAAAAAACTTGAATACGAATACAATACTATGGTTAATAGAATGATGATATTGTTGATTGATCAATTATCTTTACAACTTTAATTGAGTAAAAATTATTTTATTTCATAGTTTAGATTAGATTGCAAATAAAACATTCTTTGACAAATAATTTTATAAGCTTTATAATCAAATCAAGGAACTTGAAGGCTAAAAGGCATAACCACCTAAATTTAGCAATTTGCTATAACCCCTACAATTTGTTATCTAAAATAATGGAAACCAAAACATTACATCTAACTATTAAAATTAAAATTAACAAAAACCATATGTTCCTCCCATTTTAGAGTAAGATGCAGCCTTTTCTACATAATATACAAAAACCTAAACTATTTCAACCAGAGCTAAATCATAGATTGTTCAAGCAAGGCAATAATAAACTTTTTCACCTAACAAAGTAAGTCGAGTTTGTAGGTATTCGGATAGAAAGAAACCTAAAGTTTAATTGATGAATGTAGGTGAATTTTATATGGATTTTCAAAATGAATCCTAAATATTAGGAAAAAAATAATTAAATAATGGTCAAAGATTCCATACTTTGGATTAAAATTCGATAGTGAAAACTCCTCTTAACCTAGAAGCCCAATAAAATAGAGATGCTTTAAAATTATGATTAAATATATATATAACAATATTAAATAATGAGTAAATTCCATTTTGGTTCATTATTAATTATTAAATTCTCTTCTTTATAATTTTTAACTTTAATTTTTTATTTTATTTGTTTTTTGTTCTAGATGTAAATCTTGTGAATTTATTAAAGGCTAGAAACTGGTTATTATATTATAACTCTTAAAGATTATTTAAGCAATTTTATGATTATAATATAAACATTAAAATTTATTTGATTTTAAAAATCAAACTCATTGAAATTACGAAATATAAGAAAGTAATTTTAAAATCCAAGTTTTTAATATTAAACCATTTGAAATAAAAGAATTACATAATTTTGATGAATGGATCTTTTTGTTTAATAAACTGTTAAACAAAATAAAAAAGATGTTTTTATTATTTTATGGTGTAATAAGTAAAAGTAATATTAATTATATTATTAATTTAAGAATGATATTTTCTAAGGTAGATTGATTATTATAAAAGCCACTATTACACTAAATTGTTTATATATTTTTTTAATTTGGATTTATGAATTCAAAGAAATAGACATAGAATGATTACAATTCATCATTAGAACCCAACATCTAAGTATTTGTGAAGATAATTTTAGATTAACATAGATAATGATGGTAGTGATATATTTTCGAAGATTGATAATATATATATAACATAAAGATTTGACTTATTTACAGCCTCATCTTAATGTGATAATCAAAACAATTACTTTATTTATACAATGGAAGAGTTTAAAATAGATTTTGAACCCAAAAAATCTAAACCTTTGTTTAAAGTAGTGGCAGAAACGGAATGTTATGAAAGAATTACTTTGCCGAGCTCTTGTAGATCATTCAATATGGAAGTTAAACAAAATTTAAGTTCGACTGACCAAAAACTACTGTTTACTATCAATAGAAATTATAAATGTAGTTGCTTATGTATTAACCGGTAATATAAATTTTATAATTCCAAGACCTGAGATTGAAGTAGTAGGATAATCGGGAAATAAAATTGGTTACGTTAGATGTCCTTTATTTTCAATTTAAAAAACAATTGAAATATTTGATGCAAATAATAATTTGTTATCTAAAATAAAAGGAGTTTGGAACTAATTCTAAACATATTATTTACCCCCTTGTGGTTAATGCAAAACAATTTCGTTTGAAATCATTAATAAGTTCAATAAAGTAATAAGTAATATATTTAGAAAATAGGAGAAGTAAGGAAAATTGAACAAAAAAAAAGCTGCTGTTATTAATGTATGTTGAATACTGAATCAGAATATGCAGTTCAATTACCCAAATTATCATCTTATGAAGAAAAAGCACTTATAATCTCAGCCGTATTCTTTTTAGACTATAATTTCTATTAAGAAAAATATACTGATATGTGTTGTTTAGGCATACAAAGATGCTGTTGCTCTTCGTGTATTGAATGATTTATAAATAAATTTTATTATTAAACCCGGTTTTAATATACTAATATTATAGATAAATGATCCATTTATTTTGATTAATAAAATAACTACTTAAATTTTCAAATTAATTTAGATGCCATAGTTTAAATGAAATAAATTTAATAGAATCAGTTTAAGATCTTTATGATTATTAACTTTCTGTAATTAAAAAAGTTAATGACAATCAATTTTAAAAATAAATTGATTGTCATTTTTTTACTTTCATTCCGTTTTTTTGCAATTTCACAGTATATTTATTACTATATAAAACATATCTAAATTATCTAAAACAATTTTAGAAATCATAAAATAGAAATAAAAACATTTTAAATAGAAATCGAAGTTAAATTAAGATGGTAGGAGTAAATTAAGTTAATAATTATTCATTATTTCAATATTCTCAAAAAAAGATTAAAAATTTCTTTATTATATGTTTGATCACATAATTAATTGATTGAATAGATGTATTAGTTTTGTTTATATGAGGTAATAATCAAAGAATACAAAATATTATAATATTAATTTTAAAATGCATGCAAAAGAAGAAATAGAAATGAATGAGTTCTAGATTGAAGATCCATAAGAACTATCAATCGAAGAGCAAATCTCTGAGAAAATGAAACCTCAAATTTCAAACTCAGAACAGAAAGCCATCGTTAGATTTACTGTATTATATTTTATTATTGGAATTCCTGCTGGATTTTATGCCTCATTGACTCTATTATTGTAAGGAAGTGGCATTTCATCAGGCTAGATGGGTAAGATTAATTAAATATATAATAGCATTTTGGGTTACAAGTCTTTATCCATTATCGTTCAAATTAATCTTGGCTCCCTTTGTTGATAGTTTCTATATCAGCTAATTTGGAAAGAGAAAGACTTATGTGATACCTTCTTTGTATATGCTTGGTTTAACATTTTTGACTTTGGCTTATAGTGGGTATTCGCAATGGATTGAAGAACTTAATTTGTATCCTTTGTTTGGGTTGACTATATTACTTACAGTTTTATAAGCATGCGCAACAATAGCAACTAATGGATGGGTTCTAACATCCTTTTCAAAACATTATGTGCATTTGGGGGCAACCTGCTAAATGGTAGGATTATCATTAGGGTATGTATTTAGCTATGCTATTCTAATGAATATCACATCTCCTTATTTTTGTCAGTAATATCTAGGTTTAGACCAACCTATAATATCATTAAATTCATATACATATATTTTAGGATCATTAATTTTATTTATAGCTATTTTAACCTAATGTGTAGCTACTGAAGATTATGTCGAAGAAGAAAAATCTAATTTTTTGTAAGTGTTAAAATTATCTTTTTCATTATTGAGTAATTCTAATCTCAGATTTTTATTACTTTTTTTATTAACAAGAAGGTTTGCATTTGCTCCTGTGATAGCTTCAACTTCATTAAATTTAATTTAGATGGGCTTCCCTCAATCTTAATATGCAACTATAGAAGCAATTTGTACAACATCATGGATACTTAGTTCATTGTTGGTTGCTAAATACTTATAAAGAGGAAGGGAAATGACTTGGGTTTTAAATGCTTATTATATAATGTTCTTGATTATGGGTGCACATTTTGTTTATGTTATCAGTTTCCTTAAAATGGGAGGTTATAACAATCTTACTTAAACTATTTATGTATCAGTTAATATTATTTATTTTAGTTCATTTTGTAATATTTGTATGAATTTAATAATTCATTTATCTCATGCACATTATCTGGATTTTTCTTAAGGATAGCTGATCCAGCTATAGGCGGAACTTATGCTACTTTATTATTTAGCAGTTACTTGTTTGGAACTTAGTTTTCGGCTAGTGTATCCTTATTTTTATTGCATTTGCTTCCCTATAGAACTGTTGTGTTACTTGGTTGGTTATATGGATTGATTTACTTTACAGTGATTAAAGATAAATTAACAAAACTACAATTGTAAAAAAAATATTTATATTCTAAACTAGTTTTGACTTAAAATCTTGGAAGGTCATGTGATTATAAAATATTAAAATTAATTAAAAAGATGATTATTTTTTACGATATTTAACTATATGAAATTGAAGTTATATATATGATGGAAACTATATGAGATTTAAAATCACACTAAAAAGTAATAGTTAAATCTATCTTTCATATTTAATTATTAAACTTGATGCTTTTTAAATCTACATCATTTATAAATAATAAATTTTTTTTTATATTATTAAATAATCTAAAACTTAATTATTGATCATCTTCTTGATGGATGAATTAACATTAGAAATTTATAATATTATTATATTTTGAATATTAAATCACAAAAAATTATTCTACTTAAGATTTTTATACCAATCAACATTGAATATAGTAAATCTAAAAAATAATATATATGTTTCCAGTTGTTACATATTAATTTGATATATTTAAGATTCAATTATAAAAGAATTAGAAATTTAATGAAAGGTAATTCAGTTAATGAAATTTTTTTAAGAATTTTAGAAATTTAAACAAAATATAACTCTTAATTAAAATAAAAGAATTCAATTTAAATGAAAAAATATTATAATTCTAATTGAAATAGTCAAAAATAAGTAAGATTACAAATTAGACGTATTTTGAGAATTATTAAATTATTTGGATTTAAAAAATATTTTTTGCCAAAAATTCAAAAGCATTTATTATATATTCAAAAAAAATTTACTTAGGAGATATTTTAAAATTTAATGCATAAAGATTAGTTAGAACTTTGATATTGAATAGCATAAATATAGAGATAATAAAAGCTATTAGGGATAGATTACTTTATGAGCTTGATATTATAAGGCGGGATAAAAATATTAAAATTTTAAAAAGAGCTTAAAGAACTAATATACTTCTTTATACTTTATAGTTTGAATAAATTAGAACTATATAAACAAATAGAATATTGAATCATATTTTTTACTAATTAAATACTTCATCTAGGATATTAGTTTAAGATTAATTGTTAATTAGTTTAGGATAAACAAAAGTAATTAACAATAATGAAAATACAATAATTCCAATCGTTAATAGTTTTTTGTATTTCGAATTAATTTAACTTGATGATTCATTTTCGAATAATAGGACTGTCTTAATTTAATAATAAGTTCGTTTAATAAAATTTATAATAATGTGCCATAACAACTTATTTCCTGTATATAATCTACCTAACAATGCTAATCCACTAATTCTATGTATAATTAATTTAGGAAAAAATACCCTAAATTATATAATCCTTATGTGTTCATTTCTATCATTCTTGCAATCTCACATAGACTATTAACAACAAAACCAACGCTATCCAAATATTCTAAAGCCTACATCATTTTACTCCCCTATTACATATTTGCACCTCCCATTCCAAATCTATTCATTCCTTATACATATATTTTACTTACCATAACCACCCATACCATAGCCCAAACCCATTCCAAATCCTCCATATCCACTTCCATACCCTCCATATGCGCTTCCATATCCTCCATATCCTCCATATCCGCTTCCATATCCTCCATATCCACCCATACTGCCATATCCTCCTCCATAACTGTTTAATCCTCCATAACCAAGTCCTGAAGTAGAACCTAAATTGTTAATTAATGATCTATTTAATCAATATAATTTATTACGAAGTCTAATTAGTTGTTCCTTAATTGGCTGCTTAAACAGATACTTATGCAGCTTCTTCTTAAGTCATTTCTCCAATACCACTATCTTATATTTATTAATCTAGTTATTTGTTTATAATTTGATTCTATTATAATTCTTATGTTATAGCTGTTGCTTTTTGAACTCCTTTTTTAATTATTTAAAGATCTTACTCTATTAGCTTTCCCAAGGTTTTGGTGGCATATTATTAGACTAATAATAAATAAAAAAATAAATATTATATTCATCAATTATTTAATTTGTAGATAAATACGCAGGATAATTTATTTCCTTATTTTGGTTATTTTAATTTGGTCTCCTTAATTATTGATCATCTATTCGGAAACTATTTGTTGAATTTATCAAAATTCTTGAATCATTTTCTTTATTTCTTAACTTCCTGATTTAGAATTTACTGTTAGACATATAACATAGAATCAGAAAAATTAGGGATTTTAGATAATAAAAAGTTAAAGTCCTGAGATATTAATTGGAAATACAAAAATTTATTAAAATATTTTTAAATTATAATTAATGATTTCATGATGAATTTATACATATTTTTTTAGTAATATAGATTATTAGTCTTCAAGATAAGCAATATAAGAAAGAGAAAAAAGAATCTCAGGACTTTGATTTTAAGAAAATTAAGAACAAATAAATATTCTTTATATTTTAAAATGCATTAAAATCGTTAATTAATGTTATTAAAACATGAACGAGCTCCAATTAAAATATAAATGTACTATACAAAAAGTTTATGTTAATATAATAATTTAATTACTCTCAACTATTATAAGTTTGAATTTTGACTATGTTATTTGATTCGGTATCAATTTTTTCTAAATTTTTTGAATTTTTTGCCTCCTAAAGATTTGCTAGTAAATAGAGCAAAAAAAGATGGTTTAAGTGAAAATTCAGGATTAGCATTGAGTTATAATTTTAAAAATGGAGAACCTGCATAATTGGATTTATAGAATATAAATTTAACATTTTTTTGTAGGATCCCAAAAGAATTTATTCAAAGACTCATTAAATTAAGATGATCTCAGCTTTTAATCCAATTTTATAGATCAATTATAAAAGTTTCTCAATTAATTAATGTATTAAATTATTCATACTATTTATCAAACTGATGAAATAGTAATTCAATAAGCAAAGAATGGAAATATACCTATGGTCTCTTTAAGTGTTAATAAAAGGCTTGATTTGATGCCTCTTGCATAATGTGGAGGATTGTGTTTAAAAGTAAGCAAAGAATTAGATGCTAAATTGGAAGTAATAAATCAAAAAGTAGTTCTGATAGAAGATTTAAAGTTAACAGACAACAAGACAGATCTCTATTTTATTGGTGAATTATATCATTTAAATGCTTAAGATTAAATGGAAGGTTATAAAAAGGAAAGTGTGAGGCGAATTTTAATTGATTTGTACATGGCTTATAATTCTTTATTGAAATAGAATAAATAGTTAGATTTCTCTCTATACAATCTATTTTAAGTATAGGATCAATTAAAAGTGCTAGACATAGGTGTTATGAATAAAAATGTCTAAAACGACTCGACACCAACCAAATAGCTTGCATTATTAATATTAAAACTGTTTTTATCAAGATAAGAATTCAAACCATTAAAATACATGAATTGTTAATAGCAAATTGACTACATAAGAAAATTAAATGATTATTTGATTTTAATACCTATGTTAGAAGAAATTCAAAAAAGAATTTCATGGGAAAATCTCGGCTCTTATCTTTTATCAGATAGGAGCAAACAAGAATCTCCATTAGTTATTCCTTTTAGTGTTTATTATAAACAACCATACAAATTAAATTCATCTTTAAATTCCTATAGTTTGGCAGTTCAAAGAATGCAAAGTAATATAAGATCCAGAAGCAGAAGAAATGTGGGATCATTATATGAGCGTTAAAAAACGCAATTAAATGAGTAAGATGAAGAATCTTATGAAAATCAAAGAGTTATGCGTTCAAGAAAAATAATTAATCCAAATATTAATATAATTAAGCCAGGATTAATGCAATCAACTCAAAATCAAAAAAAATCAGAATATGCGAAAAAAAAGTCACCTTCGATTATTAATGGATAATCATAAACTTAACATATTAAAACTTCTTTTAAAACGGAAAACTCTTTTTAATCAATTGCTCAAAACATTTCCTATGATAATTTCTTTTTAAAAACATCATCCATGACTCCGGAAGATTCAAAATCTAAATATGTATCAATTAATACAAGTCTAAATTAAAATTATTGTTCTCAAAATATTTTAAATTAAAATGAGTAATTAACAACTCTTTAATAAGTACAAGAAAAGACTACAATTTAACATGAGAAAAGAATATTTAAAATGCCATAACATAAATAATTGCCTCCTGAAAATGATGATTAAACTATTAAGGTGATCAAATTGGAAGAAGACATTAATATGGAATTTGAATAATATTATGAAAAGTATAAAAGTTATGTTGAGTGTTTAAATATGATTGGAAAGACTGTTGCTAAATGTATCAATATATTAGATGCGAAGAATAACTTATGGATGATGCCTTTATTTATTATTTTTAAACGAATGTATTAATTAAGAAGAGAATTAGAAAATAGTATAAAAAATAATAATAATATTTTTAATATCTAAAACTATTCTGAATTTATTGAAAGTAGAAAATTTCAAGAATTCAAAGAGGAATTATTTAGTTAAAATAACAAGGTTCTAATAGAGGTGCAAACTATATTGTAAAATTGCGAATTTAAGATAGAAAATTTGGATAAAAAAAATTAATAAAAAATTACTCATTTATTGAATCTGAATTTAGATTAGAGCATTAGAGATGTTTCTTTTATTTATTTTTACTAATAGATTTATAGTTATATTAAAAAGTTAATGGTGGAACGTCCTAAATAAGCTTAATAATTAAGGGATTTAGTTGTTAAAATTTAATGTTCCTTGTTGATTATGGATGAAGATATTGGTGATTTAAAATTTGATTTAAAAGATTATAATAATCGTAAGTCAGATGAATTATATAGATAAGAGAATGAATTAAAATTAGAAAAAATAAAATAGAGAATATAAAAAAGTGGATATTAATTTTGATTATTTTTAACTGATACTTTATTTAACTGATAAATTATTATTATTATTATTATATTTTTCAGTTTATATGGGTGCTTAATAATCTGTAGCAGAGGGAATAATTAAATCAAAGAACTTCACAATTCTTGGATATAAGGAGAATGATATTTATGGATCATTCAAAATAGTTGAGTCTTAGGGAAGGTAATATGCAATGGTTTCAAAGACTTGTTAAAATCAAGAGGACTATGAAAATTTATACAAAATATTAAAAGAAACTTAATAATTGAATAAGATTTAAGAACTTGTCAAGTTGGTTGAAGTAGACACATAAGAAGAATCTAACTTATGTAGTACTTTTTATAAGGTTTCTGCCTTATATGATTACTATGACACTACTTTGAGGGAAATAACTAAACAGGCATCAGTAAATTGTTTGTTTGTTCTTAAATCATTATCTGAAGGATTAAGAGAATTATACACAAATAATTAAGTGCATGGAAATCTTACACCTGATTATATATTAATTGATAAATCAAAAGGAGAAGTAAAGTTAAATAATTGTACTTAACTTACTGGATATAATCACTACAAACGCATTCTAGCTAATGATGGATTATGGTATTTACCTCCAGAACTTGTAACAGCATTAGCAAAGAAGGATTTAAGACCTTAATACAATCATGAAAAGAGTGAGGTATATCAATTAGGTTTGATAGCCTTAGACCTTTGGGGAAATGGAAATATTTAATCATTTTATGATAAGTAAAATTGTACCATAGATTAAAGTAAATTATATTATTTTATCATTAGATATTATTAATGAAGCAATCAATGAATTTGGAGTAAAAAATGGTTATGTTTTGAAAAATGTTATCAAATAGATGTTATAATTGGATCCAAATGCTAGACCTACTATGACAGAATTAAGTACTTCTTTCGCACAATTATATGAAATTTAATTATAAATAACAGAGGAACAGCCCCAATTACCATAAAATAATTAACCAGTTACTCAATAATAAGTGATTACATTATGTGAATTAAATCAAGAAGATGTATATCACGATTAACAATAGAATCATAAAGAATCTTTCTAATTTTAAGATATAAATAATTCAAATGAAATCTGCAAATAATAATAATTTGAAGAATCACCAAAAAAAGTAGAAAAATAAAATGTTGAAATTCATCCTTAATCTGTAAAATCTTCAGTATCTTAATCTATAAAAGAATATTACGTTACTGGATCAATAGCTGCTTAATTTGGTTAATTGGCTCTTCTTGAAAACAATGTTGAATATTAATCTATTGGAACTGCACAATTTGAAAATCATCATGATTTAGATTAAGATGTCTTACAAGAAAAGCCCTTAAATATATAACCAAATTCTGCTAAAAGCCATGAATCCACAGTAATAAAAAAGAGTGTCAAAATCAACAACAATCCTCCTCCAAATAAAAAACCAATATCCATTAAAAGACCAAAGCATGAATCAATAGAAACTAAACTTCCAAAATAAGCTGTTGTTGTAAATAAAAGAAGATGAGACTATATATATATTATTAAGATTTATATACTACTTTCATATTGAATTATTAAAACAAATTATCATCTAAGCAATTTCTATTCACTCCAAAAAATTTTTATTATAAAAAGTAAAAAAGAATATATATCCATCATCTTCATGCTATATCTCTTATAGAACTACTTTTAATATCAAAATAAGCAACCCATTATTTCAGTATGGAAGCAAGATATATATATATTTTATTTGATAATGATTTTAAGCACTTAAAAGAATTATTAAAATAATTGATCACTTTATGGTAAAGATAAATCTAAGATCAGAAATAAAACCCAATTATAAACCTAAAGAACATTAACACTATTAATAAATAATCTAAAAAGAACAATTCTCATTAATTTAATCAAATAGGATTCTTTATTAAAAATAGGTAGAAAAACTTTACTATATAATTTTAAAAATAATTAAGGCTATATTTAAAAGAGCATTTAAAATTTAATAAGAATGTTAATAAATTGATCTTAATGTGATTTAGAATAATAAATGTTTATTGTATTCAAATTTGATTGAAAAAAAATGATCCATAATCAAAAAGAATCAACTTGATCTCATAGATGAATCAATCAAGTTTGGCTATTATTATATTTCAATTGATTAAATTAGAAATAAGAATTCTAAATTTATATTTAAACAACATGATTTCTACATACTCTCATTAAAGTGCCTTTTCCAATTCTTTTTTAAATTCATCTGCTCCTTACTTGGTTGCAAACATCAACTTAAGTGTGTCGATGATCAAATTCTTTTTATCGTCAACTGATTATGATTCTTTTTATTCAACTTATTCTTTTTTGCTTACTGCTTTAAGTATTAAATTTTCTTATTTCTAACCTAAAGGCTTAGTTTCTGAAAGTCCTTTTAACAATTATCCAGAATAGATAATCTATTAAGTTTAATTTCTAATTGTTATTTAGTTTATATACCTATAAACAAAGAAATAGTTTTGTTCATTTTTTGCTTTTTCGATTGAAGCAGTTCCTTTTTCTAATATTTCATTTGTATTTCTTCTAAATTTTTCCAAATCTTACTTTATAACATAATATTTCAATTTACCTTTATAATTTAATCTGTATCAGAAGTATATTCATACTTTAGGTCTACCGATAAATGTTATTAACTATCCAAATCATCATCTTCCTCTAATTATAGAATATATGAATAGTGTTACCATCTGAATTTTCGTCCTTTTTCTATGCAGATTATGATTATTATTAGTTAAGTTTAGCTTCAGTATTTCCAGATTTAATTTCTATATTTGTATTATTGAATAATTAGGATAATTATGATGGTTATTATTAAATCGATGTATTCAATATACTTCCAGTAAATAATTAACCAGGTTTTAGGTTGATTCCACTATTATTAAACAAATTCAATTGAGGATTCAAACCGCTAAATAGTGATTAAGGTTAAGATTAGATTTTAGGTTTATCTTCATTGTTTCCAGCGTTATTATCCTTCTACTAAAAGACTGATTATTCCTTTTCATCTTTTTCTCCTTTAAGGGATTCATCTACTTTGCCTTTGAATTCTTCTGATTATTAAGCCATTAATAATATTTAATAATATTTCAAATAATTTCAAGATTATAGAAACAATTTAGAGAAAATTTTAACAAATATTAATAATCTAATTGATCATGAATCACTTAAATAAATCTGATTATCATCTTAATATTCTTTCTATTGAATATCTTATTGATTAGAAAATTGACTATAATCATCAATAGTGTTTTCAAAAAACAATTAGGTTAGTTACGTTATAAATTAATTAATCCTAAACGAATTCTAAGAAATTAGTTATTTAAATAATTGAACTAGTTCTGTATCTTTTTATTTATCAACAATAGATTCCAACTATTTTAATTTATCATTCTTACTTTCTATGATTAACTAAATAAATAAATTCTTGACTATGGTGTTAGCTTATGATAAATCATCTAATTTATCAGTAAAATCAAGTATATCTTAAGTAATTTTTTAGATTTATTCTTAAATTTTTGTTTCGTTTCCTTCAAGTTATTATAAAATAATATGTAGCTCCTTATAAAATACATTATCAAGCTAAAATTTAATCTAATTTAAATTTTCTTGCACTTTATTGTTTAGAGGTACAAGATCATCATCTTATTCTGGATATTTTGGATTAATTGTTAAGTCATTTCTAAAAAAGGATATAATCATCCTTTCTTTTTTCCTCAATTTCTTGGGGAATCCCAAGTAAGTTACAGATATTTATTCTAATACATCATATAATGGTTTCATTTCATTAATTTATTTTGACAAGGCATCCTTTTCTTAGTTTTTCAGTAAGTTTGATTCATTCTTTGTTCCTGCAAGATGAAGAAGAACATGCCTCCCTTATTTGACTAGAAAGCTGAGTTATGCAATATAATTTTGCTTGGAAGCCCATATATCTGGTATTTCCAAAGTTGTAGTTTTTTAATTTTTAGGCTTTCCCAGATCTTTATTTTCAGTAAGTTTTTTAGCAATATTCTTTTTGTTTTTATAACTTTTTGAAGTTCTTGAAATGTTAGCTTTAGATTTATCACAGTTTTTATCTTTCATTATTAATTCTATTAAGAATAATTCAAAATTAATTTAAAAAGAAAGTAAATTTAATATATTCTATAAAATATTTATATATAAAACATTTGAAATCACATTATATGAATTCAATCGAATTAAGTTAATTCCTAGTATAGTGTTTTTGTTAATTTTCGTCTAAAGATATTTATACATAAATACTTTTTTGAAACTCCAAAACCAACCATTTCAAATTTAAAAATGTTTTCGCATATTTTTATTTCCATCTAATCTTCAATTAAATGTGGAGAACTTAGTTTTTATTTTGAAATCAAAAGAGGTTGTTCATATGGTTATAATGATTGCCAAGTTCCATTTGCTGATTACCGTATACCTTCTCCATCACATATTTCCCATTATGTTTTATTAAATTTAATTTGAGTTTGTTTTCTAGAAATAGTATTCACATTAACAATAATATCACAATCTTAAGATCTTCCGATTTTAAATATTTGTTCGCTTTATGGTTAAGAAATGAAAATTGCTATTTACTTAAGTAATGGTCTTTCAAATTAAATTTTAAGAAAAGGTCTTTGACAATTCATTAAGTGATATTGTTTCCTTCCTTTTTTTTTTAATTTTCTATACTCTTGTAAATATTCTAAGATTAATAAAATAAATTACATTAGAATGTTTCCTATTCTATTTTAGATAAGCCATGAATTCGAGCTCTATATTTTTCATATTCTCTTACAAGGGTCTAAAAAAAGTATTCATTCGAAGTTTCTTGATCTTTCTTCTTAAATTCAAAAGGTTTTGGTATAGAATTTAATTAAACCACATGAAAATAGAAATCAGCTCCAATCAAGTAATTATTGTTTTCATTCATTACCCTTGGATTTTCTTTTTAAATTCTGACTAAAGTACTTAAATTTGTTCCACAATCTTAAATGTAAAAATTTGGTTTTTCTCTAAATAATTAAATGAAAAACTACTTAATAAATGAGTGAATGAGTTTGAAGATATTTAATGGTAATTTTTTTAATTTTGAATGGCAATATTTCAGTGATAATAAACAGAAAATTTGTGGAGTTATTCTACTAGAATGATAAAAACCAAATTCAGTTGAAATTTTACAAGGCACTTATTCAACACTTGATTCTTAAGTGGAGAGACCTAAGATCGATTATCTAAATTATTTACCTAAATCAATGTTATTATTATCATTTAGATTTGATTATTTTTTACGACGAATAATTGATATTTCATTTTTCTATATCTAATTGCTTCCAACAATTCTAATAAAATGGAAAAAAAATTTACTTGTCATCTTGGAGAATGTAGATTTTGTGATTAGCCATTTGGTGTTATTTGAAAACGCTGATCTTGACATAAGGAGATTCTCTATTAAATTCATGACATATCCTTCTTGGAGTTACAATTTTTGAAATGTCTTCCCCATTCTAGATACCCTAATTATCAAGAGGGTGGTTTTGTTACTAGTTTTTATAAAAAAAAAATTTTACCTATTTTTCTTCTACCATTTATGAATTTTCTTGCAAGCTAATTGATCTAGCCATCTATTGAAGATTATTAATTTCTAATTCGCTTTACATTACTGGTATTACTAATTGTGGTATGTTCATAAAACCTAACCATCAAAAATTATATTACTATTAAATTAGGTTGATAAAATTTAGGTCTAGTTAATAGGATTCTACATCAAAGAGGTTTACGATTATGTTTAAAAAATTATTTTAAAATTAATATTAATGGAAATATTTCTTCATTTCACTAAATTTCAACTTTGAGATCTTATCAATTTCTTATCTTAAAACTAATATTTATTTATGTAAACAATACATAAATTCGTAATTTGCATATTCAAAGAAGTTACACTTGCTTAAATTTCTAAATCATATTTAAATAATTACTTGAACTGGGGCTTCAATCTCAAAAGAAAATTTCTTTTCATTAATTACTTTAACTTATTTTACGTCCCCACTTATATTTGATCATCTCATAAAGTTTAAAATGATAACTCTTTTATCCGTTTATCATTAAGATTCAAATAAACCCAAACAGAATTTTCCTTAGAAATAAAAAATAATGTATATCTAATTAAAAAAAGAGTATGGAATTTCAGATTTCATTTTAATTTCAAAGTGTTAAATTGTTATTAAACTCTCCTCAAACTACTTAATCAATGTTATTATTATTTTGTATCCATTTCCTTTTGGGTTCATAAATAATCTCAAAATAATTTGTAAATATTGCTAAGTTTTAGGATTCATTGTTATCAGAATTGTATTGCAAATGGTTTCTGAATGAAATATTTTATTTTCTATTCAAGGAGAGCATAATGATAATGTGCAATTTAATATTCATGTATTTAATTCAGAAGAATTTATATTATTATATTGTATAATATTAAGATTTAATAAATAATTTAATAATATAATTAATTCATATTTATTAATTAAATAATAATAATATGATAAAATTGAAAATGAAAAATCAATTCTTTTTTCTCTCTTGACATATTTATCATATCTAAATAATCATAGCAAAGAATTAGCTTATTTATATATACCAAATATTTTAGCTTAACATAAGCAAGCAAATCGATATATAGTCCTATACTTTAGCTCTAGAATGCTTTTTTTTTTAATTTAAACTTTTTTACACAAAAAATATTCTTTATATTATTAAATCAAGAGAGTATCTTAATGAATTCTTAAAATTTAAATATTTAAGTGCATGCCAATTTGATGGAATAAATTATTTAACTACTCAAGAATCAAAATTTTATGATTCTATTTTTTATAAATATTTTTTAATGAGTGACTACTAAAGTGACACAAAAGATTAAAGACCTGCAGAAGTTGAGTGGAAATAGAAAAAAGCCACTTTGGAATAAAATCAAAGAGATGAAATTGTTAGACTTTCTGAAAAGTATGGTTTTAAAGTAATGAAATCAAATTCAAAATTTAGGAAAGTGAAGTTTTTAACATTGCAAAAAAACATTTCTATAAATTTGAATTAGTCGAAAGAGATATCGAAAATTTATAAAAGGAGGATGAAAATGATGATGCCGATGGTGACTGGATAACAAATGAAAATGAAAAGTCTCGATCACAAAATAAGAACAGGAAATACTCAAACAAAGATGAAGATTAGAAAAATAATAGAAAATAAAGTGACTAATACTATAAACAGCAAGAATAACGAAATACAAAAAATAATCAAAGACAAGGATATAATCAAAAACCATACAAGTAGTTGATTTATTTAATTTTAAGTAATTAGTAAAATTACAATAACAGAAAGAATAGAGAAGATCAGGGAGATAGGGACGAAGATTAAGATCAATATGAGAGTTAATAAAATTATAGAAATAATAGGGGCTAATAAAATTATTAAAAAAACTCATATAATAACGACTAATGGAATAAAAGAAGACCTAATCACAATTAATATTATAATAACAAAGACAATAATTAGAGAAAATAATTTAGAAGTAGAAATGATGAATTTTTTTAGTAACCATAATATGTTTTAAAAGATTCTTAAAATGAATAATCAAATTCATAATAATCATAACCAAACTAAGTTCATATTAATAAATAACATTAAAACGACTCATAACTTTAATAAATTTAAGATTCTTAGAATAAAAAAGAAACTTAATAATAAAATTAAAATCCCACATAATAATAATAAACTTAACATCAGTAATAATAATAACATTAATAATAATAATAATAATAATAATAATAATTGTAGTAATAACCAAAATAGAATCAAAATTAAATACCATAACAGTAATAAAAAATATAGTAAAATAATTAGCAATCAACACCTAGCGAACCTATTAAATAGTAAACATAAAATTAGGTTGATTAATCTGTAAAGACCTAATAAGTTGTTCCATAAAAATAATAGGAAACTTTATAATAATAATAATAATAATAATAAATTACCAAATAAGTTAATAATAATTAAGCTCCATAATAATAATCAACAAATTAGAATACAACTATATAATAATCCCAAATAAGTCAACCTTAAGTACCATAATAATAAATACATTAATCACATGGTTACTCTTAAATTTCTAATACAGCACTACCCTTATAAGAGTATAATTAGCAATAAGAATAAACAAAATATCATGGATAAGGAACTTAATAATTTGTCAATCAAGTAGTACCATAGCAATAAAGATAATAAAAGCCTATATCTTAGGTTCCATTATTGGCACAATTTTTGATATATCCAAATAATTGTACTTCATCGACAAATCTATTTCCCCTCACAATGGTATAAAATAAATTAATTAAATTAGCAAAATTTAAATAACGCTTTTGAGCAGTTACGTGCGATTGCATTGACTTATGAATAACAGTAATAGTGAGATATTACTTACATTTTTAAACAATACAGTATAACATATACAATATAGTCAATAAGTAAATTAAATTCTAATTGTTTTTGATTGAAACAAATAACTTTGTTTTGCAACTAAATTCCAAAAGTTTTATTTCAATATTTAATTCTGATATCTTGTATTTCTTGAATTTTATCTTATTATGGATAAAGAAAAATCGATTTGATATTCTTGGTTTATAGATAATTTATAAAAACCCAATAAAAAAATGAGATTTTATGAATAGATATTTAAGTTGAGAATTGAAAAAGATAATTTTAAAAACAGAGAATTGGATAAAAGAATTGTTTTGTGACTTAAGTTAAAAAAATGAGATAGAAAAAAGCTGGAAAGTTTTGTTTATTAAAGTTATGATAAATATTTAATCAATTAATTCAAGTGAAGACTCTAATCCATTGAGTAGGTCAATACACTCTTAAAGTGATAGTTCTTCTTCAATTAATTAGAGTTTACCAAGCAATTCTAAAAGCGAAAATAATTTAGACTTGAGAAAATTAACTTGGGATGATTTTTAAGGAGTACCTCCTGAGGATGATCCAGCTTTGGCTCATACAAGATGGAAGATTGGATATAACTATTAAGTGCATTAAGAAGCTGATAAAATTTAGGTGATGGTAGATGTTTGGTGTAAGATTGACCCTTCATCTTGGACAAGAGAAAAAATAGATGAATTGTTACATCATCAATAAGGTTAATAATAATATAAATTTAAATAGGTCATTTTTATATAGGGATGATTTGTGCATTAGAGTTCAAGAAAAGAGTGCAAGAATTCAACTTCAGCAAAACCTACAAATAGGAAATTTCAGAAATATTCAATAAAACATTATAAGAATATTTGGAGATGGAAAACAAATATAATATTGAGACTTTGAATATGTTAAATACTGCCAAACAACGTTAATGGGACATGAAAATTATGAAGCAATTGAATTCGCTATCAAAATATACATGAATATATAAAGAAAAACTTTAGAATGTATAGTTGTTATGATATATGTTTAAATATGTTATTTTCAAATAACTTAATCTAATCTTCTGAGAACTCCGCAAGTATTTCCGCTTTAAAGCCAAATGTGTCCTTTAAGTCCCCATCCTGTTCCCCAAGAATTTCTGATTAACCAGTTTCCTTATGCATCATATCCAACTGCAACGACGGCATGATTAGTTGAAGTGTTAATGCAATCATTGAAGACACCATCAGCATATCCTTTCCAGTTTGAAGCATGGACACTGACAGAAATTGGATATTTAGAAATAGCTTCATATGCTTAAGCAGCTGTGCTCCATGTTTTTCTTCCATTAGCTTTGGTATGTCCTGTTGCTTTTGAGCATTTGTTAGTTGTTGCAGTGTATGGATATTCTGTTTCCAAAAGAGCACCATTTTTATTTAAATAATCAATGGCATTTCCTGCAAAACCACCATCACATCCATAAGAATAGGTGTCACAATCAACTAATTATTATTCAGCATAAATTTTTGATGAACCTTAAGTAACAATGAAAAAAGCTTCAAAAGCACCTATAGCTGAGAATGACCAGCATGATCCACATGAACCTTAATTCTTAATTGGATTCAATTTCTTAGACCAATCAGCAGTCTCAGGATAATTAAAAGAGGTAACTCTTTCATCAACTTCGACATGAGAGTCATCAAGTCCTCCTAAGTAAGTAGATTCAAATTCTTCGTCTGTTAAGGTTGCGAATTGATTTAAACCAAGTTTATAGCTGGATTGTCTGCTATTTACTTCTTGATAGTAGTTATAATTTTATTTGAAGATTTCAAATCTGTATTCATCTTCAAATTAACTTGCAAATCTGGTTTAATATTGTTATTTCCATTCTTAATACAAGTTTCTTAAGGGGTCTTCCTAACTCAAGTAACTGGTTGCTGTAAGAAGAACTGTTGTAACAAGTGCAATCAATGCTTTATTCATTATAATTATTGATAATATCTTCTAACATTTTTCATTTATAAAGGACTGCAAATGAAGTCATCAAAATTTATATAATATGTAATCGCAATTTTCCAATTAATTCTGCTTTCCTAAAATAAAAACACTTCTCCAGACTCATTTTAAGTATTACATAAGTTACTTCTGACATCATCTAATCTCAAAATCTAGTTTTCTCTTAAAGGTTAAGGAGAAACCAATTTTTTATGAAATATTACGAATTATACCTAATATCTTATTTTGATATAGTGTTTAACAAGAGTTTTAGAAGAAGAGAAACAGGAGACTCAACAAATGTACATAAAAATACATTTTTACTTACATCCTTGATATTTAAATTATATTAGAATCTTCAAGATGTAATTCATTCTAGGTTATATTTCTCTTGTTTAGGATGGAATATCATTGGAAATGAAATGCTTGAAAAAGTCCTGAAAAAAATATGAAAATGATTATATATGACGCATAATTATTAAAAGATATAAAATTTACACATACAAATAAATAGATAAAAATAAGAGGCTACTTTATGAGGAAGAGGTTGAAACATGATTATTAATTTATCAAATGTTCAAGTATGATTAATTTATTTATTTTATATGAAATCATAATATGATTACTCTAATATTATATTCGAATGCATAATGGTTCGATAGCATTTCATAAGTGATGTGAGGTATCATTGTTATGTTCTAAATGACTACATGTTAATGAGTAGAGTAAGTTAATTTTAGTTATACAAGAAAGCTAAGGATGCTTCTCCAAAGTATGTTTTACCATTGTAGTTGACAAATTAAGTAGGATGGGTTATTGAGAAGAAAGATAAGAAAATACTTTACAAAGCTTTTACATTAAAGTATATGGAAAAGTTTAAAGACTTTATGGGGAACAGCAATGACTTGTAGAAGTAATGGAAATAAAATTAAGTAGACTGAAGGAACATCTTCGAAATAAAGTGACATTCTACAAGATTGCTGATTTCTATGAAGCATAATATAACTTAGGAAAAGGGAGTTCAGCAAAAGTTATACAGATTAAAGACTTAAGAAATGAAGAATAAAAATTGGCAGCAAAAGCAATTGATAAAAGTTATCTCTAAAAAAGTGAATCTGGAATGTAAGCATTTCTAAATGAGGTCAATATACTAAGCCATTTAAGTAAGTAAAGTAATTGCACAGCTTTCATCAAATTACATGAAACTTATGAAGGCGATCACACATTTTACTTAATATTAGATTTGATGAAAGGACGTACTTTGGCTGATGAATTGGAAGTGTTAAAGGTATAAATCAATTACAAAATATAAGCAAAGAAAAGAGATGTTTCCTATGAAATTAGTAAAAGTTATAATGAAATAACTTTTACAAGCCGTTAAGATACTTCATGAAAATAATATCATCCATAGAGATTTGAAGCCAGATAACATAATGTTTCGTGAATTAGATTCTTATGAATCCCTTACTATTGTGGATTTCGGATTATCTACATTTACTGATGTTACTAAATATTAATTTCCAAAATGTGGTACTCCTGGATATGTTGCACCTGAAATCTTAAATTTAGTCGATAGACACTCCAAATACGACAAAGTTTGTGATTTATTTAGTTGTGGTTGTGTATTTTATAAGCTACTATTTGGCCATAGTTTATTTATGGGGAATACTTTCAATGAAATTTTGGCATAAAATAAGAAATGCAATTTTATTCTTGATGGGCCTGAAATGAATTCTATTCCTTTTGAGGCATAAGAACTATTAAAAAGAATGCTTGCTAAGAATCCATCTGATAGAATTTCAGCTTAGTAAGCCTTAGAATCTGATTTTTTTAACAAACCTTCATCTCCTTTGCTATCAAAAAGTAGTGTTCAATTATTAATTAGAACTTAAATCATTTAATGTATCTAATATCAGTAGTCGAAATATCTTCCAACCTACTACAGATGGAATATTATCTGAAGCAGAATCTCCATTTTAAAGAATAAGTTAGAAATACAAAAATTAGGTTGATTTTGATGTAGACATTTAAGAAAATAAATGTTCATCTATTTAAATTAGATAATTGCCTTCTGTTAAAAAACCTACATGTGTAAGATTGGAAGATTCGACAATTGGTAGTTTCTATGCAAAAGATCCCTTAAGTAGTTTCAAAAAACTCAAAGGAAGTATAAGATTTGTTATATTAAAGCATCTCAAAAATAATTAAATGAAATAAAAGAAATAAAAATTAATCAGTTCGATGTTGATTAAATGCAAAGAATCTAATTATTTAACAGAAAAGAAGATAATTGATATTGCTTCTATTACTTCAATCGATTAAAAAATATCAACTTAGTTTTTCTTTTTTTATTTTTCTTAGTTATTCCGATCTAAATAATTATAAATATTGTAATTAAAAAATGAACAGGTAACTTACACCTGATGGTACCAAATCAACAATGCGAAGTACTATATTACCAAAGATTGGGAATAAGCAATCTAAAATAGAATAATAGCCGAGCATATACTAAAGTGTGGATGCAGAGAAGTTTTAAAAGAAAACAAGGAACTTTGATTTTTCTAACTTATAGAGAACAGTTCAGACCAGCTATTCAAAGAGTAGATAAAAATAAAGGGCTATTCTATAACCATTATCAAATACTATAAATAACAAAATACAAACGAAATAATAGCTAAACAGGATAATAAATCAATTGATAAGAATAATGTAAAATGATGCTGAATTTATGAATTCTTGTAAACATATACATGTAAATTCATAAAAGCTGTCATAATTATTATTGATGCTTACTCCAATAAATTTTGAGACAGATGGATTTTTTACTATTCATCGTAAATTGAAATAATAATAACAAATTAATGAACACTCTTATTTTATTGAAATAGATAGGATGTTTTTTGCTGTTTCTAAATTAAACATTCCTGTTCCAATGTAGCATTTGATGTAGTTATCTCAATATAGTGATTGCCTCTATCAAGATACCACTTTTGGAATGATTGTAAATTATCAATAAATGCTATCTATATTAAAGTAAGCTTATCAAGTTTACAAAAATATGTTGTCTCAATAAGAATTGAGTACAACAACTGCTAGTGATGATGAAGAAAGAATGTCTCCATCAACAAGAAGTATTACTATGTTTTATTTGATTAGTTGTTTAAAGATTATTATCTAGAAATACAGCGAGAAAAGTTCAGTTTAAATAAAAGAGATTGGGTTATATCAATGATTAGAATATGGTAGCTTATTATGATTCTTTTACGGATTTAAAAAAGAAGTTAGAGAGAGATTGGAATGCTAAGAATTATATTTTTGGATGTATCAGATTTGGATACATAGATTTAATTAAATATCCATAATATATAGATCAATAAACAAAGAAGGAACTTAAAATTTTTGGATAATAAAGATCAAAATTACCTATATCAATGTAAGTTGTATATAAGCATAAATCTCAAGTGATGAATTAAGAAAAGGCATTAAACAAATTGAATCTATATTAACCAAAGAACATTTATTACGAATCATATACTAAAGATCCTGATTTTATATCTAAAGTTTTTTATTTAAATGTAATCTAATCGATTTACTTATTGTTTAGGTGTATAGTTTATCGAATAAATTTAATTCTATTTACACATACAAAAATGATTAGATAACAGATTATCAAATAAGCCATATTGATGATATCTGCACTAAAAGTTTATTCATTGAACAAAAGGAAAATGTAACTAAAGATTACGCTTTTGATGATTTATAAGATGGTTTTCGTATAAAAAAGAAGGAATATCGTCCTTTAGATTTGGAGTAAGCAGATTCATCAGGTTCAGAACCAGATTTAGATGTTTATGATCCTCTATATGTCAAGAGTATTTAATCATATCCATAGTATTTGATTGAAACGTAAATTTAATTTACTTTTCCATTACTTTACAGATTTTATTACAATAAAATGTCGACGAATGCAAAGATTATTAGAGATAATTATGTTTAGTAATTTTATACATTTATCAATAAGATTAGTTGATCAATGTAAGATTAAACCTGAATAATAATTCAAAGAGAAATTTGTGAATGTTCCGAGTCCAGACAATTGCAATTATCAAAGACATAAATATAAATAGCCAGAAACAGTTGATTTAACTGATGAAAGTGATAATGAAATTTATGAGTAACCACTCGAAGCTTTAGATAAATAAGATCTGTCACTAAGTTTTAAGGTATAACCTTTGATAAAGGAAGAAGATTAAAGAGAACACACTTAATATTTAAAGAGTCAATCTTCAATCATTATTTAAGATGAATAAAAAGTGAATGATAAAATTCAATTTGCTCATTGTGTTGCTAATCCATTTATATGTTTATAATGTATTTTATTTATTAAATTAGAAATTAGATTCTTATGCACTATTATTATAGTTAAGATTTCCATTATAAATTCATATGCAAATAATCCCTAGCATAGTTGAAAGAGAAATACCACTAAAAGAGGTAAATGTAGAAGCCAGTACAATAATTATTGATAATACTTTAACAATTGATTAGGGAATTAAAGATTTAGAATTATACCCTTTAATTGATATAGATTCTGAAGAAGAACCTAGTTTTGATGAAATGCCGCTTGAAATTGATTTACCAGAATAAGTAGAATAATAGACAATAGAATAAAAAAACGAAGATGATGAAGAAATTACTATTGATAAAGTCACTGAGTTTGTAGACTTGGAAATTAAAGAGAATTTAATTATTGAAGTTAAAAATGATTATGTAAGTAAATTAGTGATTGATGGATATCCAATATATTTTTATTTAGAAGAGCATATAAGAAAAACAGAACCAATTATTCACAAGGTGACGATGGAAGGTAAGGAAATTCAGTCTGTTTAAATATGTTGTGAATAGAAAGGATCAAAAATTTATATGAAATTATTTGCAATCAAAGCTCTATGTGATTAAAGATTGGAAATTAATGTTGATAAAAAATAAAATTATGAAGAAGAAGACAGATAAATTAATATTTATGAGCCAATATCTCTACCTGAGTAATGGAATTAAGGTTAATTTGTTATTAATTTATACTATTTATAAAGAGAAGATATAAATTACAATGTTGAATGGCTCAAGAAGGTTTTAACTACTTATTTTCCATCTATTATTATTGTAGAAGATTATAGTGAAACTTTTGAAGCTTATATCTATGGAGTTGGACCTAAAGATTTTAGAGATGCGAATGGAAGAACTTTGCTTTTTAGAAAAGAAACTGAAGATTGGTATTATTTTGGAATTATTGTTTAAGGTCATAATTTAATCAAGAATTTTAATTCAAGACTCTTCTAATTTATGATACGATCTGTTATTTAATTAGTCTTTATGGATCAATTGACTAATTAAGCTTTGTTCAAAATAAATACATTTCTGAAAATCATTCAAAACATACAAAATCAAAATTTGAAAAACTTCATTTACATCCATATAAATATGTAGAAAATGTTGAAAGAGAACGAGTTAGACCAACAACTGGTTATAGCAAGGCTGGACCAAGAAGATAAAATTATTGATATTATAAATATATCTATATAGATACAACATAAAACGATCTTTCTTATATATCAATTATATTCTGACAATTATTTATTTTCCTTAATTTATAACCAAACAAAATTGAAAGAATTAAAATGCCTATGAACTTGGTTTACTCAATAATTTTACAGAATTCAATTTAATGAATAAAATAAAAAAATAACTTTTATATACCAATAGTATTTAAACTATTGATAGATTACTGAGATTGAATATCAATGAATCAATAGCTATCAAGCATTTATCAAAATTAAGTTTAGCTACTAAATATAAATTACTCAAAAAAGGCTCTACAGAATTATAGTAATTAATATTAATGGATATGTCTAACTAATCACTCCCATAAAATTACACCATAGGATTGTTATTTAATAAATTATTTTAAAATATTCTAAACTTTGGAATTAAACCTGAATAACCTCATTACAAAGATAACCTTTTAGAATATATAAGTTTATAATAAAAAATAAAATTATATTGTAAAAATCACCATAAATATTTTAATGATAATATAAAAGATTAGATTCTTGAAGATATTGAAAATTCAATAACAATCAATGTATAGTCAAAATATTTATTGAAATGGCTTTATTTATAAGATGATCTTGCTTTTTAATAATACCACCCATTAATTATAAATATTATATTGAATTAATAAAATGGAGAATTAGATTATAGATCTCATAAATATATTAGTTTATTATTTGAAAAACTCTCAGTGTCTTAATATCAAAATGTTAAATTATTTTTATAAATCTATAGAAATCTAGTTCTAACATTCATGAATACCAAAAATTCAAGAAATAGAATTTTATTAAAGATTTAACTTAATAAACAATTGGGATTAAATTATCCCCTCAACTAAATTGAAAAGGATTCTCAAAAATACAAAGATTTAGACTGTTTAGATCATATTAATTTCTATCTCTAATACGATGGTAATTTAGAATGGTTGTTAAAATTGATCATTTCAAAAAAAGTAATTAATCATCCACATAAGACTTAAGTCTTGGAACTTATTAATCATATCATATAGTCTAATTAATACGAACAATATCATTAATAATTATTTGAATAGATTATGGATGCTTTTGAACCTGAAGAAGTATTTTATCATGAATTATAATCAATATTTCGCTTTTTATTAATTGTTAAAGATTATCCTGAAATGATATTAATTTAATTATTTAGAATACTAGCTGATAAACATATACTCTTTGAACCCTAAGAATTTTCCAACATCTTATTATTAATGAATCAATTTTAAGAGGTTAATATTCAGGATCAACATTAAACTTACTAAATTTCTATTTATGATGAACTACGAGATTACTATCTTAAGAATTCATTATAGATGAGCAAGGAAATACACTAAATTTTTGTTAGATAGGCATCTAAAAAGTTGAGTTGATGAAAATATTTCCAATTTTATAATATTATATTCTAATTTATACAATAGTAACTAAATTAAATAGTCATAATTTAAATTATTTATTAAAATTATATATGTTTATTTGGATCAAGTAGCTCAATTATATCTGAAAACTGGGTCATAAATCATTAAAATAAAGGATGATTTAATGATTTATCAGTAACAACACATTAAATGATTTAAAGAGTCAATTTATCAGATGAAATTACAACTAATTAACTAAAGATAATTGTAATCTGATTCAAAATATTCACCAACTATGAGCCTTCTAATAGAATTATGGTAATATTTAATAATATATTAATTAGAAATTTAATTGAGATAGCTTAACAATATATCTTTTTTATAATTAATTTTAATTTTCTAGCTATTATTCATAATGATATATTCTGGATTACTCTTAGTACACACTTTTGTTATTGCACTATTTAGGCATCTTTTAATCAATGCTTTTTTATGGATTTCAGTGATTAAATTATTAAAGAGATTTAGACCTGAATCATAATTTATCTTTATTTCATTTTAAAATCACATTCTTACTCAATATTTCATTTACTTTTATCATAATTTATGTTTAGTAATCCTAAAAAGTTAATTTTAGTTAACATAAAATTTATTCTTTCCAAGTCCGTTATAGGTAGATAAGATGGTTAACCTTTTTGCAAATTATTAAATTTTTTACTGTATTTTTATCAATTTTCAAGTAAGTTTAATGAACCAATATTTTTAGCTTGAATTAAATAAGATAACCTCAATATCTATTATTTACAATAGGATTTTAAATGGTTATCTTATTGCACAATGTTTTATACTAATAGGTTATTTTAATATTATGGTAGATATATTATGATGAAATAAATTATTTATTTATGGATTTAACTCTAAAAATGAATAGGAATTAAATTTAATGAATAAAATTAATGTCTCCAAAGTTAATTAGTAGGAAATTTTAAATATTTACTAATAATCAATTTAATCATTCGATTATTTTTATAAAATAAATTTGTAAATAATTATTAATTTTGTTTATGTATTTATTTTTATCTTATTTGCCTTCTAATTTTCAAACTAGAAAACTGAAATATAAATTATTCAACAAATATAGAAGTCAAATAATTTTTTAGTCATTTTATATAAATTATAATAAGAATTAATTTTAACATTTCATAAATTATTTTTTTATTTATTTAAAAAAATATAATTACTAATAATGGAAAAAGTAGAAAATCGTAAAAGTATAATCAGCTATTGTTCTTTATTTAGTCTAAATAAATTAAAAGTAAGAACTTAAGTTTTAATAATCCAAGTGATTATTCAATTTTTAGTAGGAAGCTTGTTAACATTAATAAGTTATTTAGCTTTCTAATACATTATAGATATGTACTCCAATATCTCATTACAATTCTATGTACAATAATATTACAAAAAAACTGATATGATTAGTTATTTATAAGTGAGAAGTTCTTAAGAAGTATTGTTTAGAAGTTAAACTCATCTTTTAAAGTCTGATTTTTTATATCAATTCTTATAGTCTATAGATTTATAGTATGTGTAATAACCATTGAGATGTCTTAATTATGATGATAAGCATGATAAATATCAATACTAATAAACATTTTGTTACGGTTTCTTTGGAGACTAATAATATCCTCTTACTTAGAATGATATGTTAGCATTGAATTATTCTGCTTTTTTAACTTAAGTCCTACCAATTATAGATATGGATTTAGATTTATTATTTTCAACGATTGGAGATTAAATGTATTTTTCGATTTGGCCTGGTGATCCTTTCCCAAATTATAAACCACATAGAAGAATATGGTATAAGAATCATTTGAAGTAAATAGAAGAAAAAAATTACAATTTGACATATTTTAGTGATCCCTATATTGTTTGGACGTGGTTTTTATTTATGGTTACTTAGACAAGAAATATGACTAATTTGAATGGTTCACTTGATGGTGTTTTTGGAAGTGATTTAAATTTTAGTTTGTTTCACACTCTATCATTAAAGCAAGAAAACGTAACATTCTCAATAATAGATTAAAAAGGGCAATTTTTATTGAGTTAATTCAATATTAGTGAAGATACTTTTATTTATGATACAGATATATCTGGTTATAATAATGAGGATTTCCAATAAATAAATAATTCATTGTATTAAAGAAAGTTTATGAATAATTGTACTAAAATAGATTAATTACTTAATAAACAAAGATTATGTAGATACAATTCAGTAGCTAAGACAGAAGAGTTAATTGTGGCAAAGTTTTTGTATCCTACGGATTTAATTTTGTTAATGTAATTATTGTTATATTTTTATACATTTTAGTTAAGTGGATTTACTAGAAAAGGAGAAAGAATTATTAAACCAGCTGAGTCAAATAAAAAACAATTTTTAAGATTTCTACAGAATGTATATTCTAATAGGAATATTGACAGCATTGTTATCAATTATTTTGAGTTCGCTGGTTATATATGTAACATTGAGTCCTATAACAAATCTGATATTATATACTAGTTAATAGATTACGAAGGAATATGATCTTATGCAACAGTAAATCAATTAGAAGGTTCGACTTAGATAAAGCAAATATTCTTTGAAGACTATTTAAGAACTTCATTAGGCTTTTAGGAGAATGAATGTGAAATTATTTAATCATAAGGAAGGTAGAAAAAATAATACTTGTACAGAACTTGAATAGATTGAATTTCCATAGAAACCTTTGGAAACTTTGTAATTTGACGTTTCCGAAATAAAAGTAAGAATTGAATTTAATTTAGAATTACAACTTTAAGAGAGAAGATTTAAATGCATTCTATCCTTTTGATTTTTTAAGACTTTAATAAAAGAGAATAAGATACTCATATAATTATATTTCAAAATGAACAGTAACTTGAATATAACTTTATATTTTATTCTCATTTGTTGTATTTAATAGTTTTAATGTTGTCTTAGAATTGTATCTTTTTTAAAATAACAAAATTAGGAATGTTGATATAATCTCGATTTGAATCATAAGTAAATAAAATGTTCTGTTTAACTATAATAAAATATATAAAAATAAACAGAAATATTCAAATTTGAATGAGTAAACATAAGCATAGAAGAACCTAATCTAATTCAGAAGTTGATTTAAGAAATGCATTATGTCAATAGGATGATAAGAAACACTTCATCGAGATATCGAATCATGTATTTGATAATAAGATTATGATTACTAGGTATCTCATATTCAACCTTAAATCCCAGAAAAAGAAGTAATAATAGAAAAATTGGAAGATGATTATGCTATGCAACATCTTAAAGAGAATTGCGGTTTAACATTTGGAAATGCTAAACGAAAATCAAATTTTGGATCTTATCAAACCAACAATTTATTTTTGATTCCCGAATAGAATGATTTATTGTCAAGTGTAGAGTAAACTTAAGAATCAGGTAAAAAAATAGCATCAGGGATGAAATTAAATATCAATGCATAAAAAAGATAAACATATAGTGTAGAATAAAAAAGCAATAATGATCAAAAAGAGAATTAAAAAATTGAAACCAACGTGCAAAACTCAGCATTAATTAGTTAGATAGTAACAAATAATAATAAATTTTAGTAAGCGTAATTAAGAGATGTAACCAATTTAATGAATAGTGATAAATTAGATTAATTCAATAAAATGAGTTTTACCAAAGAATTACAGAAGAAAACAGTAGTTCATCCTGTGCAACTTCCATATAGTCATTAAAATAATTTGTAACCATCATTGAATCATAATTAATCATAATAATCGTAATCTTAGCATCAATAAACATTAAATCAATTAAATAATAATATACTTCAATAATAAAATTCAAGTATCTAATCATAATCAATAATTCATTAAAACTCTTTAAAAAATGTTACTAAACTTAATATCACTCCTGATAGAAAAAGAACTCCTTCTATGGCTATTAATAAACCATCAGGAATCGAAGCTCCATTTTAAAAATCAGATAAATCAATTGTTAATAATGAAAATGATAAATTGAAAAGCAATCTTTCAGTCTCAATTTTTAATAATCTCTTCTAATAAAATAAAAAAATTTCAATTAGTCACGTTGCAAATAAATAAGATTTATAAAATGATTCTTTTAGAAAGTTAGAAACATAAATGAAGAAAATTGAAAGAGAGTTATTGATTGTAAAATAAAAATAAGATTAATAAGAAGAAATAAATAAAAACATTTAATAATAATTATAGTAAATTATGTATGAAGGCAGAAGACATAGAGAAGTAAAAATTTTCTTGTATTTAAGTAAGGTCATTTATAGTTTAAAAAGTTGGAATAACTCGAAATGATTGTAAGAAGAAATGAAGAATCTATAATGCAATTTAGATAAACTTTAGGTTGTCATAAAAGAATGGATTCTACTACACATTAAACGTATTATATTTTATCATTAACAAGTGATTCTACTGAATTAAGCGATTAACATAGAAGATTTACAGATTTGAAAAGTTTAAATAGATACATTTGAAATACCTATTATTTTTGTAATTAATTTTATAACATTTAAATTAATATAATTTTTATTTATATCTAATCATAATAACAAATACATTTAAACTCATTTATTTCCAAATCTAAATGATGTTTGAGATACTCCTTAAACCTAATCTACTTTTGTTAGTTTTTTTAAACTCTAACCTTAACATAATTTAGAGTAATCAAGCTTAACTTTTTATATTTAAGGAGAAGTAGATTGACGTGGAATATCATCATCTGCAAAGTCTTTTGATAATCTTTTTTAATCATCTTCATTTTCTAAAAACGAGGATTTCTTTTATTATCCAAATTAAAGTATCTAAATTTTGCTCTTCAATTCCAATTCTTATTCTTTTAAATATTGGATTTCTCTTTAAGCTTGCTCCATCAATATAATTTTATCTTCTTTGCATTAAACTAAAGCAAGGGATAATTCATTGATTTTGATTTCTAACAACCGTGTTTCTAATGAAAAATCAGTTTTATTATTGCACTGGTCTAGGTGTTGATTTTATTGTTATAATTCATTAACCTTTTCTTTATATTGTTATAATTCTTTTGTCAAAACTTCTAATTATTGCTTATCTTACTAAGTTTATTAAATAATTTTACACCTTCTATTATTCTTATCTTGCATCTTCAATTATGAATAATGCATTAATAATATCGTTTGGATCAGATTCGGATCCTAATTTTAAAATCTCTTCATAGTCTTCATCTAATGCTTTTTAAAGTTTGACCCAATATTCTAAAAGTTTTTACTTTATTAATTTATTTTCTTCATTACAGTCTTTTTAACATGATTAATTATCTTGCATTAATTATATTTTAATAAATAAAAGTAATAAAACATGCATAAATACATTACTCAAAACTGTTAAAATCTTGATTCTTTAGGTAATGAATATTGGATCACCTTTTTTACTCTTTATCGAGATTCTTTATTTACGGATAAAATCGAAAAGTAAGCATTATCTAAGAAGGATCTACTTGTATATTCTTTTTGTTTGTTCTTTTTTTACTTCTATAACTCTACAATACAATATCAAATAATACATTATCTTTAATTTTATTCTTCATTTTATCTTGTTTTGGAAATTGAATTTTCACAAGTTTAATTTCGAAATATATCATCTAGTTTTTCTCTTCTTTTTTTATGTATAGCATAAAGACTTTCTGGAAATTTTATCCCATCAATTTTTTAAAAGTTATAATTTCTTGAGACTGATATGCATTGATTTAAAACATCTTCCCTAGGAGATTATTTTATAGAACAACAATATTTTCTATAATAATAACTATATATCTACTTGAACTTTTTATAATTTGATTCCAAAGTTGACAGTTCAAGGTTTCTCTAGTTTTTAGATAAACTTATGGATTAAAGTCCCAAATCAAAACTGAAAGATTGTTTTTTTTTCATTTTTGGACTCTCTCATTATAAGTATTTAAATACTTGCAGGTTTTGAATGGTATTGCTTTGTCGTTATAAAAACATCCGGAAGTTGGAAATCTTAATTTTATTCCTCAGTGAAAGTTAACTATAATCTTTTGAAATCTTCTTTAAATTCGTTTTTAATCTCTTAATGCCTCCATTTGGATTGAATAGCTTTAATTTACTCAAAATCATCCTTAACGATAGCATAAGCTGATTTCATTTATATAATTTATAAAGCAAATTATATATATATATATGTCATTAAAAAGTAATTCTCTTCTCAAAAAGACTTTTTTTATGAGAATTCATATTTAAACCTTGTTCAAGCACTGGCAAAGTTATGGTTTACTGGGATAAAGTTTTTCTTATATGTTAATAATCATTTTATAAGGGATTAATTTGAGGGGACTTAAATTAAGGACTGGCTATTTTTTTTTAAGAGGTTATCATATTTTTTTTATCATGATAATACTCAAGTTGCTTTTAAATTGGATCTGTAATTTGTAGTTATAATGTATCTAGATATTCAAAAATGGACTGTTGATCCATGATTTTGATTAAATTAATAAACTAAATCAAAGTTAATATCATTTAACTTTATATTACTCAAGAATTCTCAAGCGGTTCTCATATTCTTTTTTCAATTCTTAGGAATTCATTCTTTAAATTCAGTTTATTAAATTAATTCTTGTGATTATCATTTCATTGAAATTATGCTTCTATCAATATTTCATATATCACAAAATTGTAGATATATTTGAAAACCTTCATTTATATTATATAATTATGAAAATATTTATTTAATAATTAATCATTTGATAATCAACTTAGACAATCTAAAATAAAATAATCCTATTTTAAGTAGATGTTCATCTATAAAAATATTACCTTTTATTAAATTCAGCAAAAATATACAAATTTAATTAATAATTTTTATTATTTTTTCTATAATTTTTAATTACTTATTTGAAATAGGTGACTAGTTCTTCTCGATTAAATATTTTAAATTTGACACAATAACCTATCACATTATAGATCAATTTTTTTTCAAATAAATATTATTAATTAATTAATCTATTGATATCTAGGTGGCCAACTTACTTCTATTCATACCCTTTTTCTGATGTAAAATTGATAATTGGGAACTTTGATTTTCCTTTTGAACATATTAAAAAATTTTATCACTTCACTTTCTATTGCATATATATTCTTTAGGAAATGCTATATTTATGTTATATTTATGTTTTATTATAGATTCTAAGCTTAATATATCTTCTATTTTAAAGCTATTATTCTAGATAAAATTTACACTTTTTATAATCTTAATGTTACTTTTACATAAAAAGACTCTAAAAAATACTATTGATTTTCTATTATATATATTTCTATCTTTACCATTATCAATTTTATTTAGGCCTAAAAATTTGAAAACATTAACATATGCCACTTAATTTTAGTATTTTTTTTAAATAGATTTAATTATTATCTTTTTCTATCTGCTTTATCTGATTAATTGACAATAATTTTCTTTTCAATACCCCCTAGTTACATCTATGATTTCATAATATTAGTTTAAGCTCTTAAATAAGACTAATTAGTTACACTGGCAATTTTTGAATAAAGATATTAACAATTGTATTAAAGAAATTTAAGGTTGTATTTAAATATTATTAAAATAAATAAAAATCAGATGGAAAGAATTTTTCTTTCTTTAATTAAGAAATCTTTCATAATCTTAAGTTTATCAAGGCTATTTAAATAAAATAGAGATTTATTCTACTTTTTATAATCCTATTAATAATTAATAATAATACATACAGGCAGTTTTTCCTATATAAGTAATAATAAGTTTTCGTTGATTACTACATCTTGTAGTTAAAATGGAAAAATATCTTCTAACTCTTTTTTAGTTTTATTGTTATATGCTTGTTTAAGACGATTATCGCAACCAATTAGTTCTGTAAAGGCGTTAACTAATCTATCTATTGTGTCATTGCTAAATTGTTAGAAACTTAATTTTTAAAAAATTGTTGTAAGCTTTAAATTGGGTTTTAAAGATAAATTCATTAATTTATATAATGGTTTTTCTAAAATAAAAATAGTTGACAAATAACAACAACCACATAAAAAAAGAGATGAAATTACACCAAGCATAAAATCTTAAATGATTTTCTTACTTGTTGTATTTATTTCATCTGTCATTACCTCAACATTTTATTTATATAATTATTAATCAAATTTACTTATTAAATAATAATTTTCCTATTCTAACTTTTAGACTTTTATATAGTATTCTTTATTATTTGATTTATCATGTAGACATAATGTTTATTATAGAGGTATTTCACAATAATTTGTGTAGTTTAATCCCTTTGTAAAATTCAAGATAGTTTAAAAATCTTGATTATCAAATCCTGAAACTGATTAATTATAATAAAAGTCAACGCTTGTGGAATTTTAGGTGTAATGATTACTTAACAATATTTTTCCTAATTAATCTATAAGTATGAAATCTATTGGACCTGTGTTATTCTGAGCAAAAAAGATCTGCATTATGATATCAGTGGCAATAATGCCTTGAATCTTATTTCCAAGTCCTTTTAGATTAAGGGTTTTTGTTAAAGTGATACCCCCACTAAATGCAATATAAGGTTATGAATTTTAAACTTCATCAACACTTTAGTTATGGTTTAAATACCATGGTCTTAATTGAGGATCATATGTGGAAGGATAATATTTACATGGTTAGAAAACATAAAATTGATCTTTAGCATTTGCTGCAAAGTAGGTTCTATATAAACTGTTTTAAATAAGAAATGTTTACAAAAGTAGAGTACCTAGTTACATTTTATCTTAATGTTAAGAATAATCTGTTATATTATTTGGCTATCCATAACAATAACACGAAGTATTAGCTAGATATGAAAAAAAATTAGATGGGTTATAAAACTCATTGCAATTTTCAATATGATTTTTATTGGTTATATTCATTGCCTGTTAGTATTCAAATAATGAATTTATGACTTTTAATGAGGTATTTGTTAACATCAATCCTTATTACAATTATTTTTTATTCAATGATGAATATATACAACTTTGTTTACTAAGAATTCTTTATACCAAAATGATAAAGGAGTTATTAGATATCTCTTGAATGAGATAACTTTAAATAAAAATAAAGTATCCTGAGCCAATTAAAGTTACTATTATTATAGAAATGGTTTGAGCGCATAAGACTTGGGATCGAAATCTCCAATTCTTAATAAAAGCTATTTAACTTTTATTTTTTTTTGAGGCTTTAATATTAATCATTATAAAAATTATAAATCTAGAGAAGAAAATAAACTTATTAACTATTATCTTTTGATAAAAACACAAAAATGATAATTAGACTAGAGTTTTTTAGAATTAGATGATTTTAAATAGTCCATAAAAAAATAAATCATAATTAAGATTAGCTATGAATGCTATATTCTCGTTATCTTTTCAGACTTAGATCTTATTGTGTTCTCATAGTGTATAATTAATCATGAAGACTACTTAGATTTTTTTACTTTTAAGTTGTTTCTTCGTTTTTTTCTTTTATATTTTTAATTAATTAATGCTAATACTTGAGAAGCCTTTGAAAGGTTTCACGTTAAGAATTTCTTCTAATTTAATCAATTTAAAGTAATTGTTATCGAACTTTTAAAAAAGATTAATAAGAATTTTATCCTTAAGAAAGATCAAGATTCTTTCTACTCTACAACAATTGTTAGACTTGTTTTATTCTTTATTAGCTATTTTTCTCTTCACTAATTTATAGATTTTATTATATCTATTAGCATTATTAAATTATTTATTTTTCTTTCTCCTAACTTTATCTCAAATCTTTGTATTAAACAGCGAATTATTGCTTTTGAGACTATTTGAAGGCTGATAAAAATTCACTTTCAAAAATTCTGCCATCGTTATCTTTGTCGAGAAATCTAAAAAATGCAGAGATGTAGTCGTTAGATAAATCTGTGCATTTTTTTAAAGTTCTATGAGTAATATATCCTTTGCCAAACTAATCAATCTAATTGAATAATTGAGTAGGATTGAAATTACAATCTTCTTTGAGTATTTATACTTTACTAAAATCTATGGAAAACACAAAGAATTTACTTAAAATTAATGGCTTCCTATTACAAAAGTTTGATAAGGACCTCTTTGACATGATTATTGTTATTTAACTTCAGGGAATTAATAAAACTACATAATTATATGATGTAATACTCGGAATATGTAAATCTGGAATCAGAGTTAGAATTAAATTGGCTAATAAGATGTTTAATTTCCTCATCATTTAGAGAGACAAACCGTTTGATATCAGCTAAATCGATATCGTGTCCATTGGAGGATAACATTTAAAAGGCCATATGGGGATCAATAAACAATTGCTTAATCTATTCAGAGTTTATTTGGCATTCAGCTATTATAGTTATTAAATTGTTTAACATATTAAATTTATTAATAAAAATGGATTAGAAAAATAGTTTATAACCTGGATTGATAATTGATCAAAGATTCAAATTATTAAAGAGAATTGGTAGTGGAAGTTTTGGGATTGTTTATTTAACTTTTGATATGGAGGAAAATGAATATTGTGCTACTAAATTCGAAAATCGTAATATGTAAATGAGAATGATGAATAGAGAAATCTTAATATTAAAACAATTGAAAGGCATAAATGGTATTCTGCATTTATTTCTATTATTTTTATTGTAGGATTTCCAGAAATTATTCATAATGGAAAAGATCGCTAATATTCCTATTACATGAGTACATTGTTAGGAGACAATCTTGAGAGCTTGTTAAAAAAGTCTGGAGGAAAGTTTTCTCTCCAAACAACATTACAATTGGCAATTTAATTGATAGATCGTTTGGAAGGTTGTGTAAAATTTAAACATTTAGTTTTTCATAGCATGAATTTTATTCATCGTGACATCAAACCAGAGAATTTTTTGATATCGAAAGAAGATACTTCCTTAGTGTATTTGATTGACTTTGGTTTATCTAAATATTATAGAGCAAATGATGGAAAACACATCGAATTTTCTTAAAAAACAGGTGTTATAGGAACTGCACGTTATGCTAGTATAAATACGTTATAATGTAATTATGATATGATTTTGAAGGGATGGAATAATCAAGAAGAGATGATTTAGAAAGTCTAGGTTATATGTTGATTTATTTTGTGAAAGGAGAATTACCATGGTCTAATGTAAAAGCAATTGATAAGGAGGATAAATATGATTAAATTTTGTAATTCAAAATGGGAATTCCACTTAATTAACTTTGTTTCAATTTACCAAAGGTTATTATTTTAATTATAAATTTTAGTGTTTCATACATTATTTTTAACACGTAAAGTCCTTACTATTTTAATAATAACCAAACTATTCTCATTTGAGAAATCTATTTGAAAAGCAATTATAAGATTATGATCATCAACTATATGATTGGGAATTAAAATAAATGGAAATTCAAACACAAGACGATATTCTTATTGATCCTAATTCGATTCCAAATATTAGATTACAATCTGAAATTGATTTAGTTCCTCCTGTTGATGAAGAAGGAGAAGCTTTTCATTTAAAATAAGATAATCAACACAATGTTAAATTTATGAAATAATTACACGAAAAATATTTTGATCATAACACTCACAAGTAACATGACCAGATCTAATAATAAAAAAATACATCGATAGAACCTAAAAGTTAAGCTACAAGCAAATTGAATAATTATCAAATTAGCAATAATACTTTAATTCAAGTAGAATCATAACCATATATTCATAACAATAATAATTAGTTTACTAAAAGAAAAGATTCAAAATCTTACACATCATTTAAATAAAGTTAAGAACATAAAGAAAATAGAAAATTTCGATAATCAAATGATGATTATGATTTAGATATGGCTAATGATGATGGACCAAATTTAGACTTAAAAAATCTCGAAGTCAATTACTTTTTAAAATGAATATAGGTATTTCTATAATATAAATCTAAGAATAATTTTCGTAATCATCTTTGATTTGTTAATATTTGTCTTATACACAATTTTTTTTTCATATTAATCATTCCTATTCTACATGTAGGCAATTTATAAAATCAAATCAACCTAAAGTTTATATTAAATGTCATCCAAATATTTTCAATCTAAACTATAGAAAAAGATAAATATTTAGAAATACTAAACAACTGTAATTAAATTTAGTTTATGATATTTGTCTAAGAATGAAAAATATAATTTAATTAATGTATTTATATTGTTTTTGTTATTAACATATTCATTAATTCAATTTAATTGAATTTGAAAAAGGATTAGAAAAAGAAATTGATAAAAATGATTAAATATTCTTAATATCAAGAAAACAATTATTAAAAGTTCTAAAAAAAGTTAACATCATAAATCGGCAATTATTTTGGAGAGTCTGATTTTAATCTAACTTTTATAATGTCTAGATCATTATTACTTAAATGAGGCAGAGAAGAATTTTATCCTTATAAGATATCGTTCTGCATTATGAATTGATTCTTATTCTAATCGATAATAAACTTGTTTAGTCTCTATTTAATCTGTCGAGAAGCTGTATTTTAAAATAGCTTTCCTTAGTTTTATATTGGTTTGGGTAAATTAGGTAAACAAGCCACTACTTATTTAGGTTAATTTTCTTCATTTAATTTCTTAATTATCCAATTTTTTCCTTTGGAAGAGGAATGTTATTTATGATTTTTAATTTATTCAGTATGAGTGACATTAGATTTGGATGGATTGACTATCTAGATTATTTCAACAAATCTATACTCTTTCCATTTTAAGTCTTTATTAGTTATTTTGGATCTGAAACTTAAAGGCCTGATGATACTTTTTGTTCTTTTTCTTATTTCGGTTGAACATCTTCTACTACAAATTCTATCAGGCTAATAGGCTCACATAATTCTGCTACATAGAGTTGGCTCTAAAAGAATAAACTGTCTTAAATTTGCATTATTTATTTATTTTATTTATATATTGACTCATTTCATAGGTATTTTAACATTCTTTTCAGCCATAACATGTTTACAAAGGAATGCTATTGTTCTTCTATCTTTCTTTCTTTTCAATTCTCTTTCATAAAGATCTCTATATCTGGATGGTCTAGGAAGTTCATACAATCTTGTGTTTTTAAATATCCATTATTTGTCATGTTTTCTATCTAATGGAATATATTTCTTTAATACTATGTTCTGAAATGATTCTTTCAAAATTCATCAATTATTCTTCTGAACTTTTTCCTTGAATACTAAATCCTTTTTGGACTAACTCAACTAATTTCAAATTTGCTCTTGCAATTCCTTTAATTCCACTCATAATTAATTATAAATAATACACTATAAATTGTTATTAATTTTCATAGAACTTAATAGATGATAAAATACTGAAAGTGTAATTATACAAATAGTTGATAGCTAATATAAAGAGTTTAAAATTAATGCTATTTTTGTCAATATAAAATTTAATGTTAAAAATCAATTTTAGGGAGACTAGTTAAAAAAGGAGCAACGTAAATCTATTACGATAACAATCCAAAAATTCAGAAAATAGAAAATGTTTGAAAAGGCATTCTAGATCTTTTGAATTGCCCCTAAATTCTTTACTTTAATCTAATCAACAACAGAAATAATAACCTAAATTTAGAACCAATCTAAATATTCCAAACACATAATACTTTCAATAATCAGCTAGAAGATCTTCTAGATCAGAAAAAGTTGAATTTGCTGATGTAGTTTCAACTACCAGTCATATTGTTACTGAGACTCCCAATAAAAAATGTTTTTTTAGAAGAGTCAGTCAATATGAATACATTAGCTCTAAATAAAAAAGACTCAATCACCTTGCTCCATCAATTCAAGTTTTTTAGCATTCAAAAGATGCAGCAGTCTTAAAAAAAAAGAAAATGAATAGATTAAAAATGCAGTATAGTATAATCATAAACTAATTAGAATTTATGTAAAGAGCAAATCAGAAAAAACATTATCGAAATCAGAGGAGTCGAAGTGGACCTTTACCAACAATTCTTAAAATTACTCATAAGAGAGCCAAAACTAATTGTGATCAATAATATTAAGGTCCAATGACTAAGTTAGATCCTTAATTAGAGAGAAAAATTAATTTGTTACTTCAAAAAAAAAGAAATTCTAATCTTATCTTAAGAAGAAAAACTTGTATACAAGAACCAAAAAATAGTATTTTTGTATCAAGAGATAAATTATTAAAATATCATGAAGTCATGGCTAAGAAATTTGTATTATATTTTAATCTAATTATTAGGACTAATTTGATTCTTCTTGTGAATCTTCTCCTGTAGCCATAAATAGACTTTAATTCAAAAAAACATAATTTAGTAAATTACAAATGAATGATTAAGATAATCCATAATACCTCACTCCTAGATAATATATCAATTAAAATCATAATATTTTTACGAGGAAGGCATCTCATAGTGTAATAGCTTAATATGTGATTGAAAAAACTAAAAAAAATAAAAATAATAATATATTTGAATCAAAATTACCAAATATTAATCAACCTAATCTAAATGAACTTAATTAATATTTTCTAGCTTAAAAGAAAAGTATTGAATTTAGTAGAAATACATAATAGTTAATTTAATCTAAATCATCAGATAATTTACCTAAACAAATTTAATTAACTAGTCGATAAAGTTAATTTATAAATAAATAATTCAATATGATTAAATAGGACTCTTAAATATGTAATTCTACAAGAATTAAAACTTTACCTAGTGACACAACAATCTCAAGAAATAAAATTAATTTTTAATAAAAATTATGGCCATATTTTTAATGACTAAATTGAAATAATTTTGTTTATATTTTGATTAATAAATTATATTCTAATAAATATTCTTAGATTTTATTAAATTAGAAAAATACAATAAATTGTTTTAATGTAAGCAGATTTACCACCAACATAGAGAATGGACTCTTATTATCAAATTTACAATTAATTAAATTTTATAAGATTACCAAGTAATACATATCAGGCTTGAAAACAAAGTTCTTTAAAAATATTTAAAAATTATGATCACCTTAACAAAAGAAAATAATAGGTTTATTTGATCAAAGTTTTCATGGATATTTTGAAAGTTTAGAATGAATCCATCAAAACATCAAATAAAAATTTTAGTTGATTAATATGTTTTCTTTAAAGATATAAATAAAGTAGATAATTTAGAATATTATTATCATATGGTAGTTAAAATTTTACTAAACTCGTCTTCTGATATTTTTCCATCCTTATTGAGGTCGCAATCATTTAAAAATTACTCCCATATTTCAGGTTCTAAGAATCCCATAGCTTCTTCTAATTCTTCTTTTGAAATGTACCCATCTCCGTTCTAGGATTAAATAATGATATTACAATATCTAACATTCGAAATGCTTATCTAATTCTTTCAATTGAAACTAATTTTTCTACTCTCATTGCTCCCATAATAAACTCTGAATAATCAATAAGATTTGAATGATTTAAATCTAAAGTATCTAAAATTTAATTCACTTTCTCTTCAGCTTATTCTTTATTCCTTAATAATACTCTATATCCAGCTATTAATTCTTGCTTACTTAAGTTGCCATCATTATTTTTATCAAGGGCATTAAATGTTGCTTTGAGTTCACTGATTTCTTAACTATGTAATGTTTAACTGACCATGTAAGTCATAACAGCTTTCTTAAAATTACTTTAAACCTAATGATTATATTTATTAAAACCTAAAATTTCTCAATATTGCTTAGTAGTTATAAGGATATTATTTCTTATTTGGCATTTTTTTATATCCAACAATGTTTCAAAGCTTATTGAGCAGAATACCTTTTCGATACATCTAAATTCAACATTTTACTTATCAAATCCATAGCATCACTTGATACAGTAGACCAATCACTTCTATCAAAAATAAGTTTTCCAGCTTAAACCTTAGCTAATGTTTCTTTGTCAGTTCTTCCTGCAAATGGAGGATAGCCACATAAAAAAATATAAAGAATGACTCCACATGACCAAATATCTACTTTTTCATTATACTTTTGATTTAAAACTTCTGGGGCTATATAGTAAGGAGTCCCCAATCTTTTCTTCATATCAAAGTTTTATGTAAAATGACGAGAAGTTCCAAAATCAATCACTTTAATTTCTTCTCCTTATCCACTCAATAATATATTTTCTGGTTTTAAATCTCTAATAATAAATAAATATAATTACCTATGAACAATTTATTTTTCATGACAATAACTTACTGCCTATAATATTTACTTTATATAATCAGCTGCCATTCGTTCACTAAAAATTTAAAGCTTCTTTATTCTTTCAAATAATTCTCCTCCTGGAAGATATCTTAATAAATCAAATAAAATACTCTGTAACAACTATGTATTGTTCATCTTCTTAAAAACATTCAAAAACTCTTACAATATTTGGATGATCTAAAGATTTAAGAATGTTTAACTCCGATAACATTCTTTATTAATCTTCAAATAATAATGAATCCTTTTTTATTTATTTAAGTGCTCTTAAAATTCCTGTTTTATTATGTTTACCCAACCATACACATCCATAACTTCCCTATCCTAGTTTTTTCAAAATGCTATATTATTCATTCCATTCTCCTTATTTCATCGTGATAAAGTTATCATAACTTATTTTAACTGATTTCCGAGCTGCTGGCAATTATATCGTCTTCTTCATCTTCGTCTAATGTGTAACTTGAGTGTAATCAAGTTCTATTTTTGATACTGCACTTTGGGTTGTATATTTTTGCATTGGCAAAATTAGATCATCATCATCTTAAAAAGAATCCCAATTATCATTAGATATCATCAACGGTGTCAATATTTGTGTATGTTTCTATGAAGAAGAGTGAATCATTTCGTGGTGATTACAACAACTACTCCCCATTTTTATAAATTAATAATTTATAATATAACCTTATTCAATTTAGTCTTAATCAATACTTTTTAACATTCATTCCAATAATATATTTCTGAATTCAATCAAATTTAATTCTAATCAGATATTTTTCTAAATTTTCTGTCAAAATATTTTAATACTTCCTCTCAATTCAATGTTCTCTAATTAAAAACAATTTCATCTAAATTATAACCCTAAGTTCTCCCTAAAATCACAATTGTAGAAATCCTTACTTTAGTCTAAATTATTTTTATTTTTTCTATTAATTCTTATGATAATCAATTAAAAATATTTTAATTATTATTAATCATCAATATATATATAAGTTTTTGTTAAATTCAAAAATGTAAAAAAGTAAACTTCACTCAAATTGGCATATCAAAAATGATATTTAAACATCTAATAATAAAAGTTTAGAAAATATTATAAAATCAATTTTTTAATTAATTAAATCATAAAGCTTAATTGATTCTAAGGGATATTTACTATAGATAATTAAACGTATATAATTACATTAATTTTAAGTGAAAAAATTTGATTTATAAGGGTTTTTTAAGTATTAAAGCAATTACTTTTAAAATGAGAATTTTAACTAATTTATTTAAATAAAATTACCTTCTTCATTCATCAAAATTTAATAGTTTTTACTAAAACTAATCAATATACTAAAGTATTTTAAGATTAAATAAAAGCAAAAATTATTATTTTGTTTTCTATTTAGTAAAATTATTATTTGCAAAGTCTTTCTTATGCGATATTTGGATTTAACTGTCTCATTTTTGAATTGTATGTTGGATATAAATAGTATTTAAGGTCACAAATTAAATTAACCTAAGTTTATAATAGATTGAATACATTTTTTAACAAACTATAATTTTATGAATTTAAAATATAGTGATTAGCATTTTAAAATTACAATGTAAACTTAGTTTATGATTAATAGGATGCAATGAAAGATTTAATATAAAATGAAATAAAGATTAGTAAAAATAGTATAAATCCGAAAGAGTACAGTATATAAAAATAAAGATTCATTTTCTTTAATTGATTATGCATAATGTAAAATATGAATAAATGAATGTTTCAACATATTAATAGAATATTCTAGGATCAAAAAAATTAAGATAAATTTTCAGATTTATAATTTAAGGTATTGTTATAGAAAAGTCATTTTTCTTAGAATCAATTATTTTATTAAGAAGAAATAATATTGAGAAGGAATGGAAGCATGCATGGGATTTGAGTCAGATGATAAATACATTAAAGATTTATATTTTAACATTTAAGGGCAAAAATTAGTAATTAATAATTAATATCAGTAGATTTTTCATAATGGATATCTTTACATAAGAAAAGTTTCAGGAGTTTAGACTGTTTATATTATGAATTATTTACAATAAAGGTTAGATTTAGGAAATGTGTAAGAAAATAGGAGCAATAAATTTGAAAGTAAATATTATAAATATTATTATATATAGAGATTATAAAAGTTTATAAATTTAGAAATTAGATATTCATTTAATAATATTATGTAATATAATAATGCGTAATTAATTAATAATGAAAAATTTATATAGTAATTTTTTTTGGTTCAAATCAAGAATTTCAGAAAGAATATAATATTTGAATTAAATCGAACAGAAATAGATGTAAAAATACCCAAGTTTGAATGGAAATTAGGAGTTTGATAGAAGCATAACAATATCAAATTTGAAATTAAGCCATTTGGAATATAAGAATGTAGAAGGAAAGGTAGGATAATTTGAATGAAAGTAGAATTTGTTTGAGAGAGTAAAGGGATTTTAGAATTTAGTGGGATCATTGAGAAAATAGAAAATAATTCTTTATGAGAGAAGAAATATGTCTCCACCAGCTCAAGAGTGTTATGGAATGGATGATTATGGAGATATATTCTATGGAATAAACTTTGCATCAGCTGATTATTTGGGGTTGTGTACAAATGAATAAGCGAAAGTATTAGAGTTTAAATATAAAAAGGAAGCAGCTGAGACTGCAGCAAGAGAATATTCAGTAAATTCATGTGGAGCTCCTTTAGCATTTGGGGCATCAAAATATTATATGTAGTTAAAAGAAGAGTTAAAGGATTATTGGGGAATGAAAGAGGTAATTCTTTATAGTGCAGGATGGTTAGCAGGATTCGGAGTAATAAAAGGATTGATAAGGTATGAATTTCACATTTATCCAGACCTTATGATTTTGTAGTTATGGATGAATTATGTCATAATTGTTTAACAGAAGGAGCATTTGCAGCTACAAAGAATGTATAAAGAGTTCCTCATTTGAGTTTGGAAGCTATGGAAAAAAAAGTATCAGAGATTAGAACTACAAATCCTGAAGCCTGTATTTTAGTAGTGACAGAAGGTTTGTTCAGTATGGATAGTGATTATACTGATTTGGTTAGTTTATAAAAAATGACTATGAAATATGAAGCATTTTTGTTAATCGACTGCGCACATGATTTTGGATGTATGGGCAAAACAGGTATTGATAAGAATATATGAAAATAGGAAAGGGAGTATTTGAATTATAAGGGTTATAGGATTTCTCTAATGTATTATTAATGTCTGGAGGATCAAAGTGTTTATCTACTAATGTTGGATGGGTGGCTTGCAATTCATTTGAGGTTATTGATTATCTTAAATTCTTTTCATCAGCGTATATGTTCACTAACTCAGTTAATCCTGTTTAATGCGCAACCGCATTGGCTTAATTAAGAATTCTAAATAGCGAAGTTGGAAATAGATTAAGAGTAAAAGTATTGGAGAATTATCATTACATGAAGAAAGAATTAAATGCTAGAGGATATTAAATAATTGGTTATCCATCTCCAATTCTACCTTTACTGATTGGAAATGAATTAGTATGTAGGGTTGTTACTAGATTAATGATTGATGAAGGTATTCATTGCAACGGAATTGAATATCCAATTGTGCGAATGGGTTAAGCTAGGTTAAGAGTCAATTTATAACCATAACATACTAAAGAGTAATAATTATTATATAAATTATAGACATATGGACACTTTCATTGAAACTTTTCATTTCTGTTATTAAAAGGCAACTAAAATTGTTTAAGACTCCTTAGAAAAATATTAATTAGCATTAGAACAATAAGAGTAGTAATAATAAACTTAGAATAAATCTAACTTTAAAGATAATAGGATGGAACTTAAAAAACCAAATTTATGAATTAATTAATTATTATTATCATATTAATCAAACAAAAATTTATCTAAAAATCATCATATTTACTTTTATAAATTTAGAATTAAAATTTGAAATAAGAGATATCCTAAAACATAGGAATATTAGATTATTTATGAATATAAAAAATAAAAGAAAATTTGTTATATAATTAGATTGATGAATTTCAGTATAATATTATTATTGGATATAAAGTAATAGTTAATTTTCTGTAAGTATAAAAAAATACATATTAACAATAAATTCATCCTCTTATATGCATATTGATTCTTTATTCAAACTTTTTTTTTGATTCATCTGATTTTATTTATTCAAGAGGAATTGTAAAATAATATTTTTAATTAATTTTATTTTTTCTATTACCCACTTTTTATATCCAAATTAGATTCAAGACTTCTTAGCTTTTAACATCCTAAAAGAGTTTCAAAACAGTGATCAAAGATAAGAATTGAAGCATAGCAGAAATGTACAAATAACAAAGAGTTCCTAAAATAAAAAATCAATTTAACCTACAGATTATTTTAATAAGTCTGTTAATAAAATAACTACAGATAAGGCTCCAAAGCATATTTCTAGAAATACTCCAGCATAAATAAGTATTTAAATTTTAACAAGTACTTTTTTATCAGCATTAAGATTTGCGGTTCTAATCTATTTTTATTAAGCAAGCATTTCAGCTTAATAAGTTTAGGTCAATTCGATTTTGACTTTTTTATCATCTTCAATCTAAAAGGAATCTAAATTAAATGGTTCTTTATTATTATTCTTTAAAGTTGCTTTCTTTTATCGTTTAATTTCTGAAATTTATTATTTAGTTTTTTCCACAATTTTAATTTGATATTTTTTGATTTTTTTTACGTTAGTTCTTTCTTTTTCAATATTCCATTTGAAGTTGCTTTAATCAAAATCTTCTTCATTTAATAAACAAGAATTAATTTTTTAATGATTAAGTGCTTCATCAACATGATGTGAATTTTAAGAATCTTCACTAATAATTGTTTTCATTAAACTTTTTTATACTTCCTTTTTAATTTCAGTATTTTATTAAATAGGTATATTTTGAGGAGATTTAAAAGTAACCTATTTTTTTAATAGAGATGGAATTTGAATTTTATCAACTTAAATAATTGCTCTTGAAGTTTCTTTATATTCGTGACTTTCATCACTTGCGCTTACTGAACTTAATCTTAAAATTTATTAATCAGGTGTAGCTGGTGATTATAAATGATCTTCTTATTAAATCATTAATTATGTTTTTGATAGAATAGTCTATTACTTATTATAAGTAAATACTTGCTGATTATTAATAGTTAACTTAAGTTTTTCTTCTTTTTCTTATTCTCTATTATCTTAATCCAATCTTTTTAATTATTTCTCGATACATTAATTGAGAGATCTACCATATAAAAGGAATTCAAAAATAAAGGAACTAAAAAATTTATATACTTTGTAAAATTTACATAAAATTAAGTAATAGTACTGCGTAAGCAATATATAAAAAAGTTTTATATTAATTTCCTAATCTTAACCCTAATTAAAGTTTTAAATTTACCATTTAATGTACTAACACTCAATTAAATTATTAACACAAAGAAGAGTCTTATTTTCATAACATCTTTATAATAAGCGAGAATGAATTTTCTATTGTCAAGTTTTGAACTTGATTACTATTCTAAATTATTTTATTTCTTCTCAGAAATATTAAATGAAATTTCATCATACATGGTGTACCAAACCATTAGTAAAATTCCATAAATATAAAATAGAATTGTATAAACTACTTCTGCTAAAATTCTCTCGCAAACTCTCTCTTTGTAATCCTATGAAATAAGCATATTTATATCATCTATACATATAATTAAAAGGGGTCTAAAGCCAACCATAATATCTTGAGTACACTAAATAGAATAGTTAGACATAAAATGCAATTCAATGGTGATCCTAAAACATTCTTTATATAATTAAATCCTCTATTGAATAATTGAATCTATTTTCATACTTCTAGTACGAAGGTATTTTATTCATTTTCAGAGATAATTAAAATTGTTTTATAGTAAAAAGAAGTAGCATTGTAAAGAGTATTAAAAAGAATCCTATGAAAGTGAAATAAGTAGCTAGATGGAGTTCTTCAAGTTTCAATTCGCATTCAACCCCAAAATAGCCCAAATCACATTCGCATGACCCATCCTAATAGAGTCCACGATCGCTACAATTTGAAATCTGCAATTCTTTTTAAACGGAACTCATATTAATGTTATAATAATCATAAATATTAGCTATTTTCAATTTTGAACTCACTTCCTTCTAATCTCCTTAACATACTCTTAAGCTTTTAATGAATCGCCATCATATTTACTCTCTCAGTTCTAAATTTTATTAATCATCTTAATTACCTAGTACTGATCTATCTTTGTTCAGTGCCCATTCCCTATCTTTTTCCATTATTAAGATGATTGCATCCATCATGTACACTAAATAAAATCTTTTTTTCAAATGTTTTTATTTATTTATCCTTTTTTGTTATTTTTTTTAATATAAAGCAATATAATTTTTGGTAATGTAAATAAGATTTACATAATAACTACATAAAAATATATTTACAGTTATATTCGATAAAATAAATAGAGTTTACTCCCACTATCTTTAAACTGATCAAACCACTTTGAAATGAGTCTACTAGTATAAAATTGTAATCCATTTTTTTTCTAGCATGAATCAAAATGACTTCAACCTACATGATCAAAAGAATTTTTTATAATATAAAGCATCCCTTTATTAATTATTATTCGGCAATAAACAGGGTATCTCATATTTATTTGTATATATGTATCTTCTTCATTATAATTATCTTAGTATAAACTAATTTTCCTATCATTAAAAAATCAAAGTATATAGAAGCACTGCTTTGCTAATTTAAATCAAGCAATAATTTAAAATCCCTGTTTATCATTTTCTTACTCATAAACAATAGATTCTATATAAAACATCCTTTTAAGCCTTTTTGCATATAAATTTATGCTATTGATGATATAATATGATTTATTGTTGATTAAATTCAAACAACAACTATGGACCAGAAGAGAAGATACTTAAATATCATTAGTTTTAACTTTTTCAAAAGACTCCAAAAAAGATATTTTAATTTGTTTGAAATTAAATGTATTTAAGATAATCTGCTTCTTATGGTACTCCATCTATGATCCTCCTTTATTTGTTATAATCATAATAAACTCATGATATCCAACATGCATACTTGCACATGAGGAAAACTATAATGAAGTTTTTTCTTAATTTTCTTTGTCAATAAACAAGTTTATTAATTAATTTCTTATTATGATTAATTCTAATCATTTTTTTTATTTCTAACTATAAAATCCCTCATTCTTATGATTCTTAATAGCCTTTTATAATTCATGTTTTAACAAATTAATTTTGATTATTAAAACTGATAAGGAATTTATTATTTCTTTTTCAATATAAATGTTCCTTATAGTTGATAATACATCAGAATCATTTTTCAATTAGATTTAGCTGAATAGTATTGATTTGATTAAGGAATTCTTAAAACATATGTATATTTATAGTATCAGATTAAGACTAATCATTTTACTAATTTTTCATTCTATTTAAATCTTTGGAGAATTATAAAGTTATTATGATCATCCTATATGATTATTGAAAACTTTAAGGTTTTATTTAGGTATATATGAATACAATCAAAACGAAATGACATTTATTTTAGAATCATTTACATCTCCAAGATTGATCTTAATATCTATTTTTAGCAGAGGACCTTTTAAATTAAATATTCTAGTTAAACTTCTGTTGGTTTTTATGTAATATGATTCTCTATCATCTGAATTAATTTTAATACTATTTTACTTTAATATAATAATTTATTAGTATTTTTCAATAAGTATTAACAATTTAAATATTTAATAATTCGATTTTTATTATCTAAACTTTATCAAAAGATGGGTTGTGGTTCATCAAGGAATCAATATAAATAAAAGGAATAAAATAGTTCAAAAGAAAACAGACCTATTTCAACATAAGTTTCTATTGCTTTGAATGTAATACAATAAACAGAGTCTTTAGATTCTGACTACATTTTACATAAACTTGATCCGTTAGCAAGTAAAGATTAAAATATAAAAAAACTAGCTGTTCGAAACTATATAAGGAAGGGTATCTCGAAAAGTAATAGTTAAACAAGAATAATAAGGTAGTTTAATTGTACAAATGCCAGCGTTGAAAAAAAACAACAATTTTTAGAAACTATCAATAAGTTAATATAATTGGTATGATAAGTATCGTTAATTTAGAAACATCTTTATATTCAGAACACTCAAACCTATTACTTCAATGAAGGTAAATTAAGTTTAATTGGAGAATATATTGATGGTGGCAACCTTTTAACTTAACTGGATAAATTCAGTTAACTATAGTAATATAATTAAATTGATATATTTTGTTAATTAATGGCTGCAGTTTAATACTTGCATGATAATGAAATTATCCATGGGTACTATATTAAATTGAAATTAGCGATATTTGTTTAGAACATATTATGTTTACAAATAAAAATTTGGAAAAAATTAAGTTAATAGACTTTGCAATATCAAATTCTACCAAATAAGAATTTTGTTCTTGGAAACCAAAAAGCTCTATGTAAGAATTATCATTTAAATCACCTGAAATTCTCAGAGGACAGCCAACTTTTAAATCAGATATTTATTCATGTGGTTGCCTTTTATTTTTCATTTTAACATCTCATATGCCGTTTTAAGCAAACAATTATTAATCTTTAAAAAACTCCATTTTACGCGGAGTTCCTAATTTTGATAGTACTGAATGTGCTAAAATGAATTCTTAAATGAAATAATTATTAAGTAAAATGTTAGATGCTAATCCATAACGAAGACCCACAGCTTAAGAAGTTTTAAATCATCCTGTATTTATGAGTAAAATAAGAATCATGTATAAGCCTAATAAATAAGTACAATAGCATATGAAAGAATTTAAAGTAAATTTAAATAATATTTTAGTTACAATCTTAATTATAGGCTGCAATGTTAATTTATATAGCTGAAAACATGATGTCAGAGTAAGATAAAAAAAGACTAATGGATGAATTCTAGAAGTTTGATCTTAATTAAGATGGATAATTAACTTAAGATGAATTATTGAAAGTATACTCCGCAGCATTACCTCATGACAGAGCTTTAGAAGAGGTAAATAATGTTTTTAAGAGAATAGATGTAAATGGTAGTGGAAAGATAGATTATTAAGGTAAAAATAAAATTAATAAAACTAGAATTTATAATTGCTACAATAGATCAAAAGAAATATTTCAACAGAGAAAGACTCCTAATGCTATTTTCATAGATAGACAGAGATCATAGTGGATAATTAAATAAGCTGGAAATAAAAAAATTATTAAGAGATATGTAAATTCCAACTGATAAATACGAATAATTAGTTAAATAAATAGATAAAGATGGTGATGGAGCAATAACCAAAGAAGAGTTTATAAATATGATGTTATTAATATGAGTTATTATTTACTATTGGTTACTTCTTCCAAATATCTATTATTAATTATAGATAATAAATAATTATTATGAATTCTTCCTAAAAATTAAAGGAATCTCAGATTCCAGAAAAGGAGAAGGATAAAAATAAGACATAAAAAAGTAAAGAAGATGCAAAAGACGCTCTTAAAAAAATCGTTGAATAAGCTCGTTAAGCAATTCTTGAGAATAAGCTCAATGTAACTTTAATGAAGTAATCAAGGCCACGGAAGAAGTTCATAAAGCAATGATTGAATACAAAGAGATTTTGGGAGGTGAAAATAGTGTTCTTCTTCTTCCAGGTTTATTTATATAGGCAGAAGCATACATAGCGGAAGGAAAATTAAAGAAAGCTGAGGAATTTCTTTAAGCTGCTTATTGGAATTTATATCAGTATAATAAGCCAAAAGAAAAAGGAAGTGAGGATGGTAACAAAATGGGATAAGATATATCAGAAAAAGAGAATGCAGAATATAATGGTCAGTTGCATAAAATATTTTCAAAACTCTACTTTGCTTAAAAGGATTACAAAAAAGCATTAGCAGAATTAACAATTGGAGTAATGATATTGATTATTATTATAGATATACACAGATTCTTGTAGTTCTGATCCTGAGCATCCATACACAAGTTTAAATTACTATTACATGGGATAAATCTTCTAATAAAAAAAGTAAGTTTCAGAAGCAGAATAATTTTATGCAAAAGTAATGTGTTAATTCTACAATTCTAGACTTCATAATGTTGGTATAAATATTTGAAGAAATATTATTAATATGGTATTCCATCTAGCGAAAATCTTCCGGAAGATGTTTATTTTAAGGAAGCTTTACAAGTTTTAAAATAAATTGAAGGTTTTTTTAAATGTTTTATTAAATCTTAGAATACTTCAGAAAACATATTGATGAAAATAATATAAAATTGTATATTATGCCAATTACTTATAACCTACAAGCCTAAGCCTTTGTTTATAAAAAAATTAATAATGAAGAATAATATAGACATTATATGGGATTGGCTTATTAGGAGTTTCTTATGCAGTTTGGAGAAAATCACAAAAAAACCAAAAAAGTAACAGAAATATAGGAAATTATTAAATAAAGGGAAAGAGAATATTGATAAAATTAATTATTTTAATAATTTTTATAAATATAATGTAAGTAAATGATGAATAATAAGAAAAAGATAATGAGATTGATTATTAGAATTTTTATAATTCAAGTTTGTTCCGAAAATTAACAACTCAATAAATTAGAAAGATTCTTAATCCTTATAAGTAAAATGCAAAAGAAGTTTTATACGAATTATCTAATTAAATTGATAACTTGGAGGAAGGATTGAAAAAATATCAAAATGAAAATACAATGATACCACCAAGTAAATAATAGATTTTGGATATTCTTTAATAAAATACTGCTTTTACACCTACTGAATCAATTCAGTCATTATTATCAGAAAAAACTAAACTTAAAACTAGTTATCTTCATGTTGACAATTTATACATGTATTTAGTCACAAATACCAATTAGAAATCAGGAAGATCATATACCTTAAACTAAATTAGAAATTATGCAAATGGCTTTATCAAACAAGGCAATTCAAAAACAACAAAGAAAAGCAATCAAATCGGATGATCTAAATAAAAAGAGAAAGATTATCATATAAATTCAATAGAGAATAAACTAGGATGAAATTCTGAGAAAGAAAAAAGAAGAAGAAGAAAGACTTCGTTTATTGGAAGTATAATAAATTCTTAAGAATTAGAAATAAGCTAGAGAAGTAGATGTAGGTTAATTGACTTTAAATATGATTTCTGATTTAAGAAAAAAATATTTTAATGAGCTGGTATCTACTGACACAGAAGAGAAATTCAAGAGAATCAAAGAAATAAAAGATGTTTATGTGCCATAATAGCTTAATAAAGTTAAACAAGGATGTATCTCATTAATAATATGATAAGATTAAAAATAATAACAAGAGAAATTAAAGCATGATTTAGTATCAAAGAAATCCCAATTTAATTCATATTACTAAATACTAGCTTTGGAAAGAACAATTAAAAGAGTAGTTGCTCTTAAACTAAAACCAGAAATTAAATCTTATTCAAGATTTAAAGGTGCCGAAATACCTAAAAATTATTCTTAAATTAATAGTATTGTAAAGGGAATCATTCATACATCCAAAAATTCTGAAAGTAAGGGATTATTTTGAAATATTATTTTCCTAAATTTTTATCTAAATTTCATTACTTATTAAATAATATAAAAGTTAAGCTGAATTTAAAAACCATAATTATTTTGGTTATTAATCTATAATCTATGTTAATAGTCTTACAATTCTTTAATTTAAAAAATATATATTTATTAAACAAATTCATAATTTGGTTTAATCTTACAATTTATTTTATGTTTAGTAGAAAATAAGATTTTAAAATAAAAAGATTTTTCTTAAATTTGGATAGATATATCATTTGTTTAATATATAAATAGAGATAATATTTTATATTTATTGAAGTAATCTGCAAACTTAATTTGTTTTAGTGATAAAAAAATCTCTTTTATATTATAAATAATTAATCAAATGTAACAACCACAAAGAGGAAGAAAGATAAAAAAAAGTTAGAGTTCAAAGAAAATAAGATCATAAACAGAAGATCCAAAAAAAAAATCATTAAATAAGAAATCTTTATGTTTGAAGTATTATTTTGTAGGCCCAGGGAATAATGGGAAATTGATATCAAATTATTTATCTCAACAATTGTAATGAGAATCATTAATTAGTAAATTAGAGGATGGAAACTTTTAGATTCAGAAAGTGGTAAATCATCAAATGATTTTTATTTGAAATGGGTTTAAACTAATTATGAAATTCAATTCTAATATTTTAAAGAAGGGTAGTAAATTCTTAATCATTTACCTAATCATATGATACTAACATCTAAATAACTTATTATATAAACTATGAAAGAGTATGAAAGGTAAAATAAATGTAACATCTTTTAATTGATTTAGAATTACAATTCAACTCATCAAATTTCTTTCCTGAAACATATAGAATTGATTTGACTTAAGAGTTTATTAGTAATGAAGAAGATTAATTTTTAAAAACAGATAATTCAGCTGTATGGATAATTAAGCCAACTTATTTTAATTGTGGAAGAGGTATAAAATTATGTTCAAATGCAAAAAAACTAAAATAAGAATTTTAAAAGTAAAATTTTTTGCTAATTTAGATTAAAATAAATATCTAATTCAATAAAAGCATCAAAAGGATTTTTATAGAATGGAATATTTACATAAAATCTTAGAAAGTGTATAGTCTAAAAATATATTTAAAATCCTCTATTATTAGATGGACGTAAATTTGATATTAGATGTTATGTTTTAATTGCTACTTCAAGACCATTATTTGTATTGTTTCAACATGGATACTTGCGTTTATCTGTAGACAAATATAATGTTGAAGATATGGATGATGAAAAAAATAGATATAAACATTTAACAAATGCAGCTATTCAAAAAAAACATCCTTCATTTAATTAATCAAAAGAATCAACAATATGGTCAATGCAATAATTTGAAGTACTTATTTCTAAAATATAAAGTAATATATAAAAGAAAAAATGAGCGTCACTTAAGATTAGATTGATAATATATATTTGCAAATGAAGAAAATATTTGCTCACATCATAAGGTGTGCAGCAGATAAATTTGAAAAGAGATTAGGAACTTTTGAATTAATGGGGTGTGATATAATGATAGATACAAATTTAAAAGTTTTATTAATTGAAATGAACACTAATCCAGCGTTGTTTTTAGGTAACTTTTATTTATTAAAACTAATAAGATACTACTACTTAGGCTTAAGTTATACCTCCAGTTATTTAGCAAACACTTGATTTAGTTATTTATTTAAATGATGAAAAGAATAAA